>CM044401.1:12618906-12968906 GCA_024322285.1 Musa beccarii
CTGAAGATCCATTAAAGTTTTTTTTGTGTCATTGGCTACTTATTTAGCTTTTATCTCACATGCAGGGATCTGTTTGATATCTAGATCCATAAATTTTTGTGCATGCTTTCCGTGTATTGCCTGTTCCATAATCTGCTTGTACCTTTTTTCTTCCATTTAAAGATATTTCTGTTCCAGAACCTGCTAAAATTAAGTTGTTTGTTTATTTTTGAAATCTCTGAAATTATGGTACTCTTCACCATTTCTTTTGAAAAAATCATTTTCCTGTAGCTGAACTTTCAATCCTGAAACTGTTCCCAACTTCTGCTTTTACCCTTGGATCCTTACTCTTAGATAGTTGACCATACCTTTTTCCATTTCCAAGCTTGATACATATAATGGGTTTATCTTCGTAAGCCATGATAAAAAGATACTATGCTTCAGCGGTATTTTACTTTGACTTGGCATAACATTAACATCGTAGCATGACACATTAACATAGTAAGTCGACTTTCATAAATGCATACCTGTCGCCAACCATGTTTCAGTAGTGGGCAAGTATGGAATCAAATCTTGGTTATATCATTTGGTACATACTGGTATTTTACCATCCAATAAGAGACTTGTAACGTATATATAGGTTGTCACTGGTCAGTATCTATTTTTTTTTTGTTAATATTTGTTAAACACCAGAAAACATAGGTTGGTACTAGTCAATATTTTTATCATTATTATTTGGTGATATTGGATGGTACAAGGTGTTATGCCTTTATCATACCAGTGCAATCTGTTACCGAAATTGGTTTCAAATTGAGATCTAGATCCTCGAGGGCAACTCCCATGATTGCATCAGCGGCGAAGCTGATCATGCTGAAATCCTATGATTGAATTGCCAAAGGAGCATGAAAATGCTGGCTAGTGCCTTTGTTTGACAAGTCCTTGGGTTGAAGGAGCAGGTGTCATGTTGCATGCGATAATGGATCACTCTCGTTAATGGATGAATCTGCTGCTTGAAACTATTCTTTTCCCATGTTGCAACAGAAATTTAACAGGTATATAACAGTGATTAAAATAGGCGCTCGGGCGCTCGCCTAAGCGCTCGGCGAGGCGAGGCGAGGCCCGAAGCGCCTCGCTTCACTTCGGCGGCGCCCTTCAAAGAGGCGCGCTGGCGCCGCCGACCCAAGCGTCGGCGCTTGGCGAAGCGCCGGGTTAAATCGGCGACCGATTCTCTCTGCCGCTAAATTGTCGCTCTGTTGCCGCTTCGCCGCGCTGCCATTGCGCGCTCTCTCCATTGTCGCTTTCTTGCCTGCCATTGCCGCCGCCGCCGCCGCTCCGCTTACTTTCTTTGCTGCCGCTATCGCCGCCATCGCCGCTTCATCGCTTTCTTTGCCATCGCTCGCCGTTGCCGCCGTTGCTCGCCGCTCGTTGCCCTCGACAACGTCCGAGATGTCAACAGGCGACCGATGGCTCCTTGGGGACGTCGCGCGAGGCTTCGCAACGTTGTTCGAGCCTCGGGGACGTCGCCGAGTTTTAAAAAAAACTAAAAAAAAGTTTTTATTTAAAAATTAGTTTTTATTTAAAAATTAGTTTTTATTTAAAAAATTAATTTTTATTTAAAAATTAGTTTTTATTTAAAAATTAGTTTTTATTTAAAAAATTCCAGATCAAGCGGTACTGGTGTATTATACTAATAACAAAATGTTTTATTTATTAAATTAATAATATATTATTTTAATTTTAATACTACTAATTTTCTTAATTTAATAATATATTTTTATTTAAATAATTATATTTTTAATTATATTATATATTTTTATATTTTAGCGTCTCGCTTCGCTCGGGCTAGCGCCTGGGCGAGCGCCTAGCGCCTCGGGCGATTTTAGACCTTGGCGCCTTTTGGCGCCTAACGCTTTTTAAATCACTGGTATATAATGAATTATATACGCTGACCTATAGGTCAAAATTGTCTTGTTCCACTCTTTGATATGGCTGATGTGCCATTGTGCTTGGTAGCGGACATCCTTGAGTATTAGGTGAACCCTCTTTATCAGAACAATTTGTAGAAGTGTATCTTTAACATAGACATTATTGTCTTGTAACCAGTAGACAGTGCAACCATGGAAAGTGATTTAAGATCTGGTTGTATTTGGGGTATACAATTAGGTTTAGTTTGAGTCTACTTAGTATCTAGGTTGAGATTAAAAGAATCTGGACTTTTTTTTTGCTATTTCTGATATACTCTTTATCGTTTGTTTCAGTCTGGACCTTTTCGTTACTTTTGATAAACTCGTATCATTCGTGTCTTATGGGTGAGTACGAGTGTCTATTGGACTAGTTTTTGCCGTAGGAGTCTGTCAAATGATGTTTTAGTTGGTTGATTTTGGAGTTGAGTTTGGTGTTTTATATGCAAGATTTGCTGGATGACACATTACTCTTTATAAAGATTGAGATAAACCAAAATTTTGCTATTCATGTCAAACAACAAAAATGAACTAATGGATATATATGGATTGTCAAGAAAGCAGTCTGTATAAATCCATACATAGAGGACAGATTAATAGTAAAAGCATACCCTTCTGCATGAAATATTTATAAAAATAGATATTTTAACCGAGGTGTGGGGAATGCTGGCCATCCACCTAAACAGTTTGGACTAAGCTGAATGGATGACACCCTTTGCCACCAGAATAAAGACCCAAAGGGTAGAAACCAAAGCTAAATCCTCATTGAAACTTAAGAAGGAGAAAACCATGTAATCAAAATTTATATTTTTGTAGTCATTGGCTTCTCTAGTGGACTCTTCTACTCTGGTGAGCAGTCGAGTGAAGGGAACTTTGTATGGCAGTGTAACTATGATATCTAGACCTAAAAGAAGAAAGCGAGCTCATCTGTGTGGCTTTTTTGGCTGGTAAAGTGTTCAGTATATGTTTATGGTAACAGAGTGCCAAGACACCTTTTTGGTTCTTGAGAAACCGTTGGCACTTTAGTCCTTGGCTTCAACCGGCTGCAGATCTTTCAGATAGTAATGCCTAAAACATCAACTGAGAGTAGCGACATCATTATCTGAATATATAAGAAATTGTTGTATTTTGCAACTTTAACATAATATTCACTTCCAGGGTTGCTGACATGACTGTTCATAGACCACTTGCATAGTCAAAGCATTTTGTTGTCCATGATGCACATGATTCAGTCCAGTTACCATAATGGATGTCTATTTCCTATTCTTTCCTATTCATTTTGAGATTTCAAGTTCTATTATAGACTTGTTTAGTTAGAGTTCCCTTGGATAGTGCTTTAAAAAATGTGATATTGTAACATGTCCACGAAAACAATGTGTGATGATGATGAAAACGAGTGGGCCAGGAGATCAACTGAAAACACATTACGTTGTTGCCTGGACTTATTGTTAACCGTGCAAGGCTTTTCACATTATGTTGGGTCTTTGTGGACAATGATTCAGTCAACACCATATGCTCAATCAGTAACTTGAGAAATTGAAACACCTGTAAGGAAGTGAGTAAAGTTGGTTGATACAACTTAGAAAGGGAATCAACATAATTGTTCACACTAAATACAGTAACAAGTTAAAAGAATCTGCAGAAGCTGCAAATACCAGATAAATATTTGGTACAAATAAGGAAACATTGTAATAGGAAAACACTAGACAAGGATTTAACTAGAATGTCGTGGAAGTTGAAAATGCTTGATACTGGCGGAAAAATGTCCTGTAACAATGTCTATGAACAAAGGAAATTTTTAAAACTGCCTATATAATTGTGAAATAAACATATGAACTATATCATAGA
Source organism: Musa beccarii (assembly GCA_024322285.1). Lineage (NCBI taxonomy): Eukaryota > Viridiplantae > Streptophyta > Magnoliopsida > Zingiberales > Musaceae > Musa > Musa beccarii. The sequence continues at coordinate 12,622,695 of CM044401.1, forward strand.
ACTTCAAGATACAGTATCCAAACAAATATTGTTTTTAGGAATGAGGACTTTATAAAATTGATTTGGTTTTCTTGCTAAGAAGATCCTTCTAGAAGTTTTTAATTTGTCATGGCAACAAGTATAAAAAGAATAAGACTTGCATATGGTTTTATTCACTTACAAAAAGGTGTTAAGAGTTGCAGTTTATGGCCAAAGTTGTCTATGATTGAGTAATCATTAGTCTGAAACAAATGAGTTTCACCATGGAATTAATTACATTTAGATTCGCTTTGTCTTTTTTTATACTCATTATGGATGAAATTACAGTCTTATTCAAATGAAACTCCATATAATATATTATTTGCTGATGGAAATTATATTAAATGATGAAAATCAAATAATAAAATTTTGAAGTTATGGTGATAAGCTTCTAAATGGAAAATGGGATGGTTGAAATTCAGTGGAGTGTTCAAAGTGTTGCTTTAACTGCTGCAAAGCCCATAGATGAAAGGGAAAATCTTCCTTTTAAAGAATAATTGCAGAGCTTGATGATGGAAAGGATTGTTATAGCTGATTCCAATGAGTTGGTAACTGAATATATCTGATCTTAACTAGTTGGGAACCATTGTGTAATGTTGTTTTATGCTTGCAACCTTATGAAGTTCTCTAACACTTTTGAGTTATTTTGGCATATATGACTATTGTCTAATGGATTATATTTTTCTTTTTTATCCTCATTACTGTCATATTTCCTCTTTTTATTTTGTTTCTTCTTGATAGTTTCTTTCTTCTCAAAATTTCATAGGCCTAAGGAGTGGTGCTTAATGGTTGCATGAGCCTAAATTACTACCAACTAGATCTTTGTACCAAACAACTAACTTTTTAGGTTTTCAGAAATTCTGTGTATTGCCTTGGTAGCACATCATCAAATTCTTGATAGATTTCCCCCCTTCATGTTATAAGTTGTGCTCTGTAGCTATAAGTTGTCTCAGATGAACTTATTTACAGTCTTCAATCCTTCCTTTTGTGATCTGTTTCACTCTGGATCTATTTCTTTTTGAACTATTCCAGTAATGTTCTATTTACCTAGATTTTGTAAACTATGCCCCGTTTAAAAACAGATAATTTAAATATTAACCAGTGTAAAGTTCTATTGAAATAACCTTTGCTGTTATGTTCTTGCTTTCCTGGTTTGCCATCATTATATTTCTTTCATTGAAGGCACAATGAGCTGAAAGTTTATTATGCCACTACGATTGTTTCATTAACTTTTATATTAGCAGTATATTATCAATGCCAGGTGAAAATTTTCTTATTAAAATGTGTGTGATATTGTGGCTTTACATGATTGTCTTCTCTCTCAACTAAAATTCTTCTTTCTCTACAAAATTATTTAGGTTATAAAGGAGGATATGGAGAGAGCATACAGAAATACCAATATGAAACCTCTGAGTCATTCATCCTACTTGAGGTTACAAGTACTCCGTGAAAGTTTCTGGGATGTGGGTGACAAGCTATCCTGTCTCCTAAATTTATCTCTTTCTGACTTAGTGGAGTTCATTCCAAGACTCCTATCTCAGGTAACCTAATAACTCTGTTTAGGTAGCCTAAGGATGTTTTTTTATTTTAAGTCTGCAACCTGGTTTCTTTTTGGTAATACCAATTTTACCATTTAAGAATATTTGTATATTCTGTTGTTCTTTCCTAATTGTTCATTGATAAAAGTTAATCAGTAATTTTGTCTCTGTTAACTTGTAGTTGTATATTGAAGGCCTCTGCCATGGGAATCTGTCAGAAGAGGAGGCAATCAACATTTCAAACATCTTTACCAATACATTCCCTGTAGAACCTATACCTGCAGGGTTAAGGCATAAAGAACGTGTTATTTGTCTTCCATCTGGTTGTAGCCTAAACAGAAGTGTTTCTGTAAAGAATGAGCGCGAAGTGAACTCTGTGGTTGAGGTATACAATTTTATTGTTTGATTGTGTGCTATCTGTTGTCCACAAGTAGGTAGGACTTTTAGATTTTGGGCTGCAACCGGTTCCGTAACTTATGGGACCGGTATGGTATCAACTAAAATATATTAAAAATATAAATAAACAAATTGTACTGGACGATATGATCCAAGACCAGTATTTGGAAATGCTGACATTAACTACTTGTGACAATGTCAAATAATAATTGGTTTGTTGGGATTGTTGTGCCCTCTAGCTATCCCACATAAAGATTTCTGGGTATATCAGCTCTTACCTGTCATTGTTTGAGACAGCTGCATCTCCATCTGTCTGACCGAATGCACTTTGACTAAGGCTTGTTGCTATCTGCACGAGTACAGATTAGCGCTTGCCTTGTAAGTTTGTTAATATAGTTTTAGTCCGACTGGATTTTGTTAATTTATGCAGGCTGTTTATACCTATATTAATTGGATTGGCAGCTTTATTTCCAAATTGAGCAAGATGTAGGGATGGAAGCTACTCGATTGAGAGCCATAACAGATCTCTTCAGCAATATTATTGAAGAACCATGTTTTGATCAGCTTAGGTAATGTTATGATACTTCTGCACCTGAATCACATATTTGACTATAATTTGGTACCCTAAGGCTTGTGTTTATTTACTTCCATGTCTATCAGTTTGAAATTGGTAGAGTATGCTTCATTTGGACTTAATGAGCCTTGTTATTATTTGGATGAATTGATAGAAACTTATGTTTTTCCTGCTGATCATAGGACAAAGGAGCAGCTTGGGTATGTTGTTGAGAGTGGTCCACGGATGACATACCGTGTTTTGGGATATTGCTTTCGTATCCAATCGTCAAAATATAATCCACTGTATCTGCATGACAGAATAAACAACTTCATCAATGGTCTTCAAGATTTACTGGTACTCTACTGATTTTGTCTTGCAGACAATGTTATACACATGTTATAGACAATATTTAATGTTATACATGTGAATATGTGATTTGCTTCAAAATATCTCTTGTTGCTTTTATTTTTCAAATAACACACAACTTTGTACTATTTGAAATTCTACTTGAATAAAATGTTTACTATGTGGATTATCATTTTAGGACTAAATGAGAATATGTTTTGTTTATCATTTTAGTTGTTTCCACCTTTCTGGTGTTTCCATTTCTACTGTTATTCTATTACTATTCCTTTTTCTCTAGATACATAAAGTTCATCAATCAAACTTTTTTTAGAAAACAAAGAAAGGAAAGAGAATGAGGTAGAGAGCGAATTAAATGAAGAAAGAAGGTAGATGAGAGGAGTATCAATTTTTCATAAATCAAACTTCATCAACTCAGAACTAGTTTTTCTGAACCATTTACCCTTTGTAATTTCTTAATTGTAAATTTTTAAGACTATGAATTTGAGGAATTTTGGGACACTTTTTGTTAATTCATCGTCCCGCAAATCCCATCTAAAAGGACTTTTAGAACACTGTAGGTCTAAATTGTTCAATATAACTTTCCTAAACAAATAGTTGGCTTTTTAGCCTTGACATTCATATTAATCAAATTTTACTTTGTGTAGTAGAAATGTCAAAAATATAGTGTTCAACATCTCTTTCACCTTGTTTCTTTGACTGCGGACTAAATTGAATCAAACATCTTGGTTCATCAAATTTTTATTTCCATCATTTCCAACTTTTCAATTATACCAGATCAGTCATCGACGGACTCTCATATTGCACCCTATTACAGGGTCCTGTTTTGATTGAAAAGTGTTTTGATTAGTAATTACTGAAGAAGTTAGATCAATAAGCCTTTTACAGAATTATACGATGATAATCTGTTCATGTTGGTGAAATGTCATCTGGTAGTATCTGAAAGAGTTCACCTACTAGATGCCAATTTTATTGAGTTGACCCACAACATTATGTTGTAGATTCTATTGCTGATCAGATGTTCTGCAGGTTATGCAATTTTACATTCAAGTCAAGCTAAAGATCCAGTGCTATAAAATTTTATCATCCATTTTTGCAACTACTTTATATGTTATAACCAATTATCCATTCTTCACTACAGGATTGTCTTGATGATGAATCATTTGAAAGTCATAGAAGTGGACTAATAGCAGAAAAGCTGGAAAAGGACCCATCACTTACATATGAGACTGGACATCATTGGAGTCAAATTGTGGAAAAAAGGTCTTTTTTTTCGACTTTCTTTGGCACCTAGTTTGCTATTTCGCAAATATGTTTAGTGATTGTCATGTTGTTGCTGTGCGATATCTGCTGTTAGTCTTTTGGTTGTCTTGATACATCTGGAACCATGGCATATCCATGCATTTGCCCATGACTTACGGTCACTTCTGTAACGCCTTTATTAATAAGTCTAGGGGTTTGTTTCTGAAATTAGTTGTCTGATTGAAGAGTGAAAACATACACTGTTGTTACAGGCCTGTAACTTTGCTTCAAATGAGCAAAAGTTCAGGTGGTTCAAATCAAAAGCCATGAAGAGTAGCTGTTGCAAATTGATTTTTCAAGTATATAGCTTTTTCAAAATAATATAGGCAAGCTGGATTACTACTGCATTTTAGACTCAATAGCCAGTAGTTTTAATGCTTTGTCAAGAGAGGAGTCTTGTTACTTTTTTGACGTAGATTACCACTGCATTTTAGACTCAATGGCCAGTAGTTATAATGCTTTGTCAAGAGAGGAGTCTCATTACTTTTTTGACATAGAATAGTTTGGATAAATAATTATGGTAGTGCATAGTTACTTGAGTTGTGTCGACTGAGACATATATCGGGCTCCTTGGCAATTGTGAATTTATGTTGGGACTTGGGAGTCGGTAACTGGTCATTTGCTCGTGATGATTAGGCTTGTGTGCCTTGTGCTTTTAAATATTATCTCACCTGATCATACACTGGTCATGATTAGGCCAGCTTTCATGGTCATGCTTGAAAAACACAGTTATTTTACATTTAAGGTTGCATTAGATTCAATCAAAATCAGATTATGCATTATAATTTGCATTATTATATATGGCATCATGTTTTTAGTGTCTATTTTGATAATTTCTACCCTTCTGCTTCCTAGAAAGTGTCAATTCTGAGAATTCATATGTATGGAGTAACTATTATTTATGCTTTTTGGTTATTTCCATATACAAAATGCAGTCATGGTCTCCCAAACACAAGATATGAGAGCATGACATCTTACTGATTTTTTTTGGAACCGCTTTAGAGATGCATACTACTAACTATTTGCATAAATTGAGATGATTTGCTAGTAAGTGTTATGCAATGTGTGACCAAAAAATATATTCTTGCTCTTTTGGTCAAATATATTAATATTTACGGGTCTGGTGGTCACTGTGTATTTGTGTGATTTGTAACAAAAACATTAACAATTCTTGGAGGTCTTTTTTGGTGGCTAATGCTAAGTGGATGGGAATTTTAGGTACTTATTTGACATGTTGAAAGTGGAAGCGGAAGAATTAAAGACAATAGAAAAGAGTGATGTTATTGATTGGTACAAGAAATATTTGAGACCACCGTCTCCAAAATGTCGACAACTTGCCATTCACATATGGGGCTGCAATACAGACATTAAAGAGGAAACAAAAATGCTAAATAAGTTTGGGAATGCTGTTGAAGACGTAGATTTTTTGAAGTCATCGTCCGAGTTCTACTCAAGTCTCTGTTGAATGAGTAGCTTGAAATGGCATTTGGGGAAAGCATTCAAATTCTGAAGATCTGCTTCACGGGTCAACTGCAGTGCTTCCCATTCCAAGGAAACAATGGTTAATGTTGTCGTCATCAATGCATTTTGGCAGTGAACAAGTTCTATGGAATGATCCAGGAGGTGTTGATTCAAGTCACTAATTTAACGATATCAGTTTGGTGTTGGGGAAGTGATGGCAGATAGTTTTTGAACAGATAGTGCGTTAAATCGAAGTATCCAAGAAAGGTAAACTAACTCAGCGGCAGCATTAGACATTCAAAGAAACACATCCAGCTATTGTTGACTGACCAAGATAAAATTCTTATTTTGAAGGATCAATAATATGGGGTATTTTATTGTTTTAGCAGACGCCATCATTTGATTATTATGTGTATTCATATAACCAAGTACAATGGGTTTTGTCGTGTATAATCTAGTGAGAAGACTTTTGTATTTTGGTTAGAGGTCATTTCCCTTGTCTCCTCTTTCAGGAAATCTGTTTGAGTTAACGGGCTTCGTTCTGCTTGCTGCAATTTGGCAAGCGTTAAAGATTGTTGATACAGTCTCTGGAACTTATTTGATGTACGTGCATTGATGTGTCAATTGTCTATCTGCACAGTTATGAACTCGATTCATATGGATGGATGGGCTTGTCGAGAGTGTCTGCAACACATCATGTGGTTTAATCGCTATTTTGGATCTATGAATTAGTGAATTGGTTATGTCATCCAATTGGATGAACGCGACTTCAAACGACCACTGGTGGTTGGGCATCATGAGTCGAATCATGAGCCAAGTGGTATGGTTGGAGAAAGTGAGTAGAAGGTAAGACTCGCTCATCGTAGTCAAAAGCTGAGGAAGGCAGGCGTGATCCACGTCGTGGCGTCGACCACACGAGCAACTTACTGCCTCCAACCAACCACGTCGGCCGCCAACCGCGCGGATTGATGGTTCATGTGAACCCCAAGCCTTCGCCGCCCTGGCGTGGCAATCCACCGTGCATGCATGAGCTCAGAGTCCAGAGAGAGAGAGAGAGGGGGGTTTCTGGGCTCAACCAGGCCAGGGAGCTCGTCCTTCTCCGATGCCTTGTGCTCATGATTTGGGTTGACGTGTGCACTTGGTTTGAAGGCACTGTGGTCACTATAAATAGGTCCGTTCATCTCCCCGGATCGACCGCCCCCTAACCTCTTCTCTTCTCTCGATCATCTTACATATACCACCGGATGGCAAACCCAGAGTTCTCTCTCTACAATTCTCTCTTCCTCTGCTTCTCCTCCTTTAGCGTCTTCGCGTCCACGGCCTTCGCAGACTCTGCATGGGAGAACGCCCACGCCACTTTCTACGGCGGCGGCGACGCCTCCGGCACCATGGGTGAGTTTGGCCCCCCCCATAAACGACGCAAATGACCGATGCCGACATATGAATGTATGTGTTTGCAGGCGGGGCTTGCGGGTACGGCAACCTCTACGGCCAGGGCTACGGGACGAGCACGGCTGCGCTCAGCACCGCGCTCTTCAACGACGGCCTCAGTTGCGGCGCCTGCTACGAGCTGCGGTGCGCCGACGACCCCCGCTGGTGCCTCCCCGGCTCCATCGTCGTGACCGCCACCAACTTCTGCCCGCCCAACTACGCCCTCGCCAACGACAACGGCGGCTGGTGCAACCCTCCCCTGCCGCACTTCGACCTCGCCCAGCCCGCCTTCCTGCGGATCGCGCAGTACCGTGCCGGCATCGTCCCCGTCTCCTTCCGCAGGTGAGCAGTGACACAAGGCGCACGAGTCCACTGTGGTGATGCTGAGCCGTGCATGTCGTAATCCTGCAGGGTGGCTTGCGTGAAGAAGGGAGGGATGCGGTTCACCATCGATGGGCACTCCTACTTCAACCTGGTGCTGATCACCAACGTGGGCGGCGCCGGGGACGTGCACGCTGTGTCGATCAAGGCGTCGAACACCGGGTGGCAGGCCATGTCGCGCAACTGGGGCCAGAACTGGCAGAGCAACGGCCATCTCGACGGGCAGAGCCTCTCCTTTCAGGTTACCACCAGCGACGGCAGGACCGTCAGCAGCATCGACGTGGCGCCCGCCGGGTGGCAGTTCGGGCAGACCTTCGAGGGAGGGCAGTTCTGATCGGAAGTCTCAATGCTCGGCGACGTCAGGGAAGTCGAAGAAGGACTCACGAAACCGATGTCTTTGGCCTCATGCAATGCCAAGGTAGCGTAATTATCACCCGCTGTGGCCTAAACACAAAACTCTGCATGTAGTAGAACAAGGTTTTATCTTTAATATTAGGATGAATGAAGAACCAGTAGTTCTTTAGAAGCTAAGAAACATCTAGCAAAGAAGAATAGGGGTCGTCGGGAGCGCTGCTGTGCCCATATGCTTTCGCCCGGGCAGTTGTTTTCCTTCGACGTCAAGTTGACGCTGCCCACTGTTGTAGTTACAGTAGCCGCCGCACGCAATGGTGCTGCTGTAGTCGTCATAGCCATCACACGCAGCAACAATTGTCGCAAGTCTCTCATATCCCATGGTGTCATATCCCGAGACCACGTATTTTTTTTTATAAGCGACGTCGTCATCGAAAAAAAAATAATATATATATATATATACATAAAATAGTACACCAAAATATACCGTTCGATATATAATATCATATCGTACCGAAAAAGCATCGATACTCCGATACGATATGAAATTATAGATGTTATTTATAACATAAATTGATTATTTAAGTATAATAAATCTAAACCAAATAATACCTTTTTTTAAGTGAATGATGCTAATAAATATATTTAAATATAAAAATATATCTAAAATATTTTTATTATCTAAAGTATTTGATTTTAAAACTTGATTATGACACCAATTATAAGCATAAAAATCATAATTATAATATTATTTTATGAAATACTCTACTGTTAGAAATTAAGATCAAATAACAACATATTAAATATACGATTTATATTTTTATATGTTATTTAGAAAACCTTTATATGATCCGTAAGCATATTATCATCGTATTCGAAATTCAATGTGATGTCAATCTATAATAAAACTTAGATTCACTTTTTCTACTCTTTTTATACTTTACATACGAGCAATTGATTAGGGACAAAAGAAAAATCAAAAAAGATTTGCAATACCTAAATAATTTCATATATAATTTTATCATCTCTATTTATAGATGAGAGTATAAGTCCAATTCGGAGAGTCCCTCCCAATCATCTTCTAAGAAATTTTATTATAATTAAAAATATAATCATAATTAAAATGTAATTATATATAATATATCTCATCTAATTAAATAAGATCATATGATCTAATACAATCTTACCTAATTGTTAATAACCATCTAGCAATACGAAGAAGACGATGTTGGGAAAGATGACAAACATGCTCTGATGCGTTGGCAACAAATGTAGACAGATACATGCCTTGATACCCACTTCTCAATCTGCCCCTTCATCTGATCATAAACGCATCACATCGGAGAGCAGAGATTGTGTCGCTAGTAAACACATAAATATAAGAAATAAAATAAATAGCTTCTACACACCTCTTACAAGAATTTGTCATGAGAATATGGAATATGTTGTCATTACTCAAATACCTCAAAACACATATTCTGTTGGGTTAAGTCCATATGTGGGCTTAGATTGGATAATTGAGTCACTGAGCCCAAATCAATAATTAAAAAAAAAGATGTGCACACAATCGAGGGCAGTAAAGTGGTGCGTGCAGCGAAAGGAAAGGTGGTATAGAGAGAAAGAACAAAGAGAGAAAGAGTTGAGAGAAAATTAAGATATTGAGTTTTCTACTTGACGATTAGTGATCAAACTTCGTCAATTTTAACCCAAATTTTATGTGGAGAATTTTTGCAGCAAGCTCTACAATCCTAACGTGCTAATTTGTAGTTTATCCTCTTTGAAGTACTTTCTTCTATACCTACTTAGTGAGACCTAAGTCTTTCCTTTGATGAGATCTATCTATGTGATGCTGACATACTATTCTTGAGCCAAGATGTGTGATCTTGATATTATTATGATCCTCTTATTATTTTATAGAAGACTTATTGTAAATCTGTTATCATTATTGGTGATAGTAGAAGCTTGAATTGGATTATGATCCTGTAGTTTTTTCCGTATTGGCTTTTTCATGTTAAAAATTTGGTCTCACTTGTGATTGATTCATTGTTTTACTGTTTATATATTATTCTGGTTAATATTTACTTTTGATATCAAGTTAGTATTTTAATGAAGAACCCATTTTGATATACAAAGAGGGAAAAGAATTATTTCACTTTAATAAGTTTTTCCCTACAAGTGGTATTAGAGCAGCAGGTTATTTGCTACTAATTTTCTTATGTGATTGAAGTGAAAGAGTTGATGGTATAATTAAATTGAACTCATCAAATTATTTTACTTAGAGGCATATGATGGAAGACTTGCTCTATTAGACTTGCTCTATTACAAAGATCTGTATAAGCTCATTAAAATTAAAGAAAAACCTTCTACTACGGAAGATGAGGAATGAGAGGTCTAACATAGAAAAACTATTACTTATATTAGAAGATGGATGAATATAAATTTGCATGAGCATATTTCTGATGAAACCATAGCTAATATTGTTTGGCAAAGGTTAGAAAACCTCTTTGCGAAAAAGATAATAGAAATTAGAATTTCTCTCCTTAGAAGGTTTGTTAATTTGAAGTATAAAGATGGTGGTAACATTATTGAGCATATAAGTCTGTTTCAAAGTCTTGTAAACAAGTTGATTACTATGAAAATGAATATAGATGATGAAATTCAGGGATTATTACTTCTAAAGCTCTTTACCAGAAAGTTGGGAAATGTATGTTGTGACAATTTATAACTCCACGCCAAAGGGGACTTTAACCATAGACATGGTTAAAGACAGTTTACTAAATGAAGATGCCAGAAGGAAAGAACATGAAGAATCTTCTTCTGGTATATTTGTTACTAAAAAATTAAAAAGACGCGGAAGAAGTCATAGTAGAAATCTATATGGTTACATAGAAAGATTCAAGTTTAGAAGAGATATCAAGTATTTTCATTGTAACAGGCCTAGTTATATGAAGAAAGAGTGTAGGTTTTGAAAATGAGAACAGAATGAAAGAAAGAAAAAATGAGAAAGAGACTAATATAGTTGCTACTGAAGGTGATATCATTATTGTTTGTGATGATGGATGTGTTAGTCTTGTAGCTTATGACAGTAATTAGGTAATTGACTCTGGTGCTTTATTCTACATTATTTCTCATGGTGATTTCTTTAGATCCTATACTACTAGTGATTTTGCCAATATTAGAATGGGAAACAATGGTACATTTAAGATTGTGAGTATTGGAGATATTTGCTTAGAAACTAGTACTAGAAACAAATTGATACTCAAAGATGTTAAACATGTTTCAGATATTTATTTGAATTTGATATCTATAGGCAGACTTGATAATGAGGGATTTACACATTATTTTGGTAAAAGTAAATGGAAGTTCACTAAAGGTTCTCTAGTTGTGACAAGAGAAACAAGCTAAACTTTTTTTATATTATGGAAGCTAAGCTACACAAAGGAGAGATTAATGCAATTCAAAAGGGTGAAAGCATAAATCTTTGGCATAAGAGGCTTGGTCATATCAACGAGAAGAGACTTCAAACTTTTGCTAGAAAGCAGTTCTTACCAGAGTTGCAAGGTACATATCTCTTAAATCTTATGATCATTGCTTAGTTGGAAAAATACATAGAGTTAAATTTCATACTTATCCATCATCTAGAAGATCAAATATTATTGATTTAGTTCATACTGATGTCTGTAGTATACAAACTAAAACTCTGGAAGGTGCTCTTTATTTTGTTACTTTTATTGATGATCATTCTAGAAAAATTTTGGTTTTTCCTTTAAAATCTAAAGATCAGGTACTTAATGTCTTCAAAGAATTTAATATCAATGTTGAAAGAGAAACTAGCAAAAAACTAAAGAGTATTCGAGCAGATAATAGTAGCGAGTATAGGGGTCCGTTTGAGAATTATTGTAGGTTTTATAGTATCAGGCTTGAGAAAATAGTTTCAAAAACTCTTTAGTAAAACGATGTGGCAGAAAGAATGAACAGAACCATTAAAGAAATGATTAGGTGTATGCTTTCCCTTGCCAAGTTATCTAAGTCATTTTGGGTGAAGGTTATAAGAACTATAGTTGACCTGATAAATCTTTATCCATCAGTTCCTTTGAAAGGTGATGTTCCTCAGAGAGTATGGAAAGGGAAAGATATATCTTATGATCATTTGAGAGTCTTTGGGTGCAAAACATTTATACATATTTCTAAAGACGAGAGATCCAAGCTTGATAATAAGACAAAGGCATACAGAGTTTGGGTACAGATTATAGGATCTAGTGAACAAGAAGATTGTTAGAAGTAGAGATGTTGTGTTTCTTGAAGACCAATTGTTTGATTATGATGACATAATTGAGAAGCCAAAAACCTCTATTTATATTCCTTAGAGTTTAGTTCAATTCCTTCACTTGTAGTTCATGATGATCATGAGGGAGATGAAGAAGAAGATTGTGGTGAGAATGTCAGTGATGATACTCCTACAATTGATGGAGTTGAACCAACTGAGCAAGCACCACCACCACCAATTGAGATTCCATTGAGACGATCTACAAGAGAGCGACAACCATCTACAAGATATCCTCCACATGAGTATATTATGCTTACTGATAGGTGAGAGCCAGAAACTTACGAAGAAGCTATTTTACATAAGCACAAGAATGAGTGGGTTAAAGTCATGCAAGAAGATATGAAATTCTTGCTTGAGAACCACACCTATGACTTGTTAAAATTGTCTAAAGAGAAGAAAACTCTCCAAAATAAATGAGTTTAAAGATTGAAGAATGAAAATAATAATTCACAACAAAGATACAAGATATGAATAATTGTGAAAGGATTCAGTCAGAAGAATATTGACTATGAAAAAATATTTTTTCTTGTAGTGAAAATGTCCTTTATCTGAGTTGTTCTTGGTTTAGTTGCCCGTTAAAATTTAAAAGTTAAGCAACTTGATATAAAAACTAAATTTCTTCATGGTGACCTAGATGAAGAAATTTACATGGAGCAACCAAAAAGTTTCAAAATCAAGGGAAAAGAAAATCTAATGTGCAAAGTAAAAAAAAGCTTATATGGTCTCAAACAAGCACCCAGATAGTGGTATTAGAAGTTTGATTCCTTTATGATGAGCTAAAGTTACAATAGAACCACATTTGATCATTATGTGTTTACAAAAAAGTTTTTAAGATGATGATTTCATTATTCTCATACTATATGTTGATGATATGCTGATTGTTGACCATGATGCTAGTAAAATTGAAAAGCTTAAAAGAGAGCTAAGTAAGTCTTTTGTCATGAAAGACTTAGGATCGGCAAAACAAATACTTAGTATAAAGATTCTTTGTGATAGGAAGAAAGGAAAGATTTGGTTATCTCATGAGACCAACATTAAGAAAGTTCTTGAAAGATTCAACATGAGTAAAGCCAAAGTAGTTTGTTCTCCACTTGTAAGTCATTTGAAGCTTAGCTCGAAACAATGTCCGACAAGTGAGAAAGAAAAAGAAGAAATGTTCAGAGTGCCTTATTCATCTGCAGTAGGAAGTTTGATGTATGTTATGGTCTGTACTAGGCCAGATATAGCTCATGCAGTTAGAATTGTTAGTCGATTTCTCTCTAATCCTGAAAAAGAACATTGGGTAGCAGTAAAATGAATATTAAGATAACTAAGAGGTACTTTCAGGTTGTGTTTATGTTTTAGCAATGGTGAATATGTTTTAGAAGGGTATACAAATACAGACATGGTAGGTGATACTGATTCCAGAAAGTTCACTTCAGGGTTCTTGATGACATTTACAGAGGGAGCAATCTCTTGGTAGTCTAAGTTACATAATTATATTGTTCTATCAACCACAAAAGTAGAATACATAGCCATTACTGAAGCCTGTAAGGAAGCCTTATGGATAAAAAAGTTTCTATAGGAATTAAGCTTGAAACAGGAAGGATATATTATTTACTATGACAGTTAGAGTGTCATTCACCTCTCCAAGAATTCAACATATCATTCTAGATCCAAACATATTGATGTGCGATATCACTGGATTCGTGATGTGCTTGAGATAAAAGAATTACAGTTGAAAAAAGGTACATACCAATGAGAATGGATCAGACATGTTGACAAAGTTTTTACATAAAGAAAAGCTTGAAGCATGTAGATGAAGAGCGGGCTTAGTACAGCACACCATATGAGTTAGAGGGGGAGAATTATTGGGTCTAGCCCATATGTGGGCTTGGACTGGATAATTGGACCATTGAGCCTAATCAGCAATTAAAAAAAAAGAAAAGAAGAAACTTGTGCACAATTGAGGGCAGTGAAGCGGTGAGTGCAGCGAAAGGAAAGGCGACATAGAGAGAAAGAGTAGAGAGAAAATTAGGATATTGAGTTTTCTACTTGACGATCAGTGGTCAAACTTCGTCAGTTTTGACCCAAATTTTATGTGGAGAATTCTTACAGTAAGCTCTATAATCCTAACAATGTTGATCTGCAGTTTGTCCTCTCTAAAGTACTTTTTTACTATACCTACTTGATAAGACTTAAATATTTCCTTTGATGAGATTCATCTATGTGATGATGACATGCTATTCTTGAGCCAAGATGTGTAGTCTTGATATTATTATAATCCTCTTATTATTTTAGAAAAAACTTATTGTAAACCTATTATCATTATTGGTGATAGTGAAAATTTGAAATGGATTATGATCCCGTGATTTTTTTCGTATTGGATTTTTCACGTTAAAAATTTGATCTCACTTGTGATTGATTCATTGTTCTACTATTTATATATTGTTCTGATTAATATTTACTTTTGATATCAAGTTAGTATTTTATGAAGAAACCCATTTTGATATAAAAAAAATTATTTCATTTTTAACATGTTTTTCCCAATATATTTAAATATAATTTTGTAGTTCTCCGGGTTCTTGAGATGAGAAACCTATATTACCATTTTTTTTTTTGGTTAATTATGCTCGTTCATTTGAAAGAATTATTCTACGTAAGATTGATTTTTTTTGTGTAAAAATTATTAGATGAGAAATTATTCTTTCTAACTCTTTATACAATCATTGCTTATGATTGAATCAATTGTTTCGATGGGTGGATAAATTCGATCTGCACCTTCCTCTTTTCATCTCTGCCATACCCCTCTTCCGCGAGCTTCCAGCCCCCCTTGCAGATGTTGCTTTATTTAGCTGTCAAAAGCAACCATATCAGTGGAGGGCATTAATCTACCCCCCTCGTCTTCTCAAAGACACGACGGACCTCAGCACAGCTCCCATCATTTCCTGCTGTTGTCTCAGTGGGAGAGTGCAAGTCTGCGGTCGCTTCTGCCATCGGACTTACTTGTATCTGCACGTCTTGTTCTTCCGGAAAGTGCCACCTAATAAGAGAATATTATTAACATATTAAGAATATAAAATTGATTTGCTGACTTTTATTACCGTGCTTTCGAGTTCCAACGCGCGTGCATCACGAGAGCCTCTTCCCGGAAGTCACAGTCGTAAGTTGCGTGGAGACTTCGCTCGGTCGATATGACAGTGAAAGAAAGTTGACGGTGCAGACTTCTTCCGTGGAAGACTCCGCCGCGCTGTGTTTGTGTTCCGCTTCGACTGCAGTACGTTCCCACGAAAGTGTCGAACAGTTCCCATAAGCGAATCATATGATTTGTGCTTTCGGTGTTGATATGGGTAATAAGAGCGATGTGACGTGAGCCCATGCCGCCTGCAAGAGCAGGACCGTACAACCTCCTCAGACGCAACCAGAGACGTAACAATGCCTCGGTATATATAAACCCCGGAGAAGCCGAAGACAGGGGTAACAACGACAACTATAGCCACTTCTACTTCTCACTCTATGAAAGAGCACCCTCTCATTCCTCCCCTGGATTGACTTGAGTGTCGAAGGGATCGGACAAAATTCGATCCGACCCAACCTTTGTGCAGGACCGGAGGCAGACGGTGGCAGCCGACGTTACCTTCTTCGACCTCTTGGAGTCTCAGACCTGTCCGCGGGATTCTTTCGCATCCGGCCCGAATCACACCGCAACGATCCCGAGCTCCCGACGAGGAGATCCCAACCGCGGGATCACGTTTAAAAGTTATTGACACTAATAGGTGTCATACGATGCTCGTAGACTGTGTTGTGTTTTGGCAACTTTCCTAAAAAGAATATGAATTGTGATCGATTTGTATGTTCATGATGACATCAATTTTCTTTAGGATTAATTCCGAAAAAAAAGAAAGAAAAATATTCACATACTTATAAAACAGTGGGTTTCTAAAGCTAAGTTCACCGCTGACCTGCCACCGGGCCCCTCAACGCCGGCCCCAGCTTCTCGTTCCACAGGCTTTCGCCAGCGCCAGCGCTCTTCTCGACCGCCACCACCGCGACGCTGGCGGTCAACCGGTATACCTCTACCCTCAGAAGGAAATCCCCCTTTTGCCCCTCCACCACCGCGCTGAACCCCTTCTCGCCCTCCCTCCTCACCGCCAACCCCTCCCCTCTTCCCACGTGCTCCAGCCGGTTCACGATTGTGTCGACCGGCTCGGCCAACGCGAACCGCTCCCGGTCCGAGGTCGCCTCCTCGAAGAGGCCGGAGAGGTCGAGCCCCGCGGAGAAGGAGATGAGGTCGAAGGCGTTGAGCTCCCTGCGATGGTGGGGCTTGCCCGAGGGATCGGGGGCATCTTCGCGGGGCTGCATCAGCGCCGTCCATTGGTCGGCGTCGAAGTCCCTGGCGAACCAGGGGTCGCGCAGGATGCCGTCGATGGAGATGCGGGTGTCGGGGTTGGGATCGAGGAGGCGGGCGATGAGGCGCCGGAGATTGGGCGATGTCCAGCGGGGGCAGCGGTGGTGACCGCGGTAGATCTTCCGGTAGAGGGACATGAGGTTGGGGTCGTTGAAGGGGAGGTAGCCAGCGTTGAGCACGAAGAGGATCACCCCGCACGACCATATGTCCGCCTTCGCCCCGTCGTACCCTCCCGTCATCTTCCTCGCCAGCACCTCCGGCGCCACGTACGCCGGCGTCCCGCACTGGGTGTGCAGGAGGAGCTCACCGTCATTGCCTTCGGACGAGGAGGAGGAGCGGAGGGCGGCGAACCCGAAGTCCGAGACCTTGAGGTCGCCGGCCTCGTCCAGTAGGAGGTTCTCCGGCTTGAGGTCCCGGTGGAAGACGCCGCGGGAGTGGGAGTAGGCGACGGCGGAGACGAGCTGGCGGAACAGACGCCGGCAGAGGTCCTCCGGGAGGTGACCGCGGTCCTCGACGCGGGAGAACAGCTCCCCACCCTTGGCGAGCTCGAGGACGAGGTACACCTTGGAGCGGGAGGCCAGCACCTCGTGGAGGCGGATGATGTGGGGGTGGCGGAGCCGGCGGAGGGCGGAGATCTCGCGGATGAAGGAGTCGCCAGCGGCAGAGCAGCCAGCAGGACGACGGGGGTTGGAGAAGACCTTGACGGCGACGCCTTGGCCGGAGGGGCAGTGGCGGGCGTGGTAGACCTTGGCGGAGGCGCCGCGGCCGAGCAGGCGGCCCATCTCGTACTTGCCGAAGATGACCTTCGCCGGCGACGGCGGCGCACCGCCCCCGGACTCGGTCATGCTCCTCGGCTGCCTCGCCTTCTCGTCTTCCTTTCCTCAAACAGAGAAGCGGAGGAAGGGAAGGTGGAAGCGAGGAGCTCTCGGGCGTCCCTTCGATGATATATACACAATATTTGGGTGGCCAAGTGGTTTACGACGTCACCGTGACAGGACTCTTATATTAGAACTTGGGAGCAGCCGTGAGGGAAGAGTGGACTTTGAGAGGCGAGCAAAGAATTCATTGACCGTAGATGGCAATTCGGAGTGCCAATTGTCTCATGATGCGATGTAATAACCATTGAATTCCTGTGGAGCAGGTTGGAATGGACGGCTCAAAAGACCAAATAGAATTTGATACAACTCAGAGTTATTATTGGAGTTTCCTTCTTTCCTCGAGCTTTGTTGTCACTTGGTTTCCTGAGATTATTGCGCTTAGATTTGCTACTATAACAATAATTGCATGTAATTACTTTGTGAGGTTGTTCACTCCAACCATCATTGTTACCCCTTTCAGCTACCGTAAGATACGGATTGGATCCTCCCTGATCATTGTCATGTCGTATAGAATCTATTCCACTAATCATATTTAAAAGAGGTTAATCGTATATTATCTCCTGTAATTAATTATTTTTAGTATTTTAATTCTTATATTTTTAAAAAAATTTATTTTGCTTCATACTATTGATTTTATTAATAAAAATATCGTATGTGTTCGATTTTCTTCTTCTACTGCTGTGATCGGAGGAGATATGTTATCCTTCCATCACCTTCTTCGTAGCCATGCCTCCCGTTTAAGATCCCTGCATTACATTTTACTGTTCGCGATGGAAGACGGCAGCAATATATCTTCTGCTTCACCGGTTTCTGGGTCACAAATTGGTACGAGAGAACGAACTTGGTTTTGCTTCGAGCTCCTTCCTCGCTTTGTCAGTCCAACATCTAACACGTAACATGCGTAACACGAACGTGGGAACGAAGGTGTGCTCCTCCATGCCGCCCGGTAGGCGTCATCCGAAGTCGACACCTCTTACGGAGCGGCTATCGAAGCAGCCATCGACCGGTCAAGAACACGCTTCATGCATGATCCGCGTAGGGTTTGGCCTGTCGTCGGCGGTACCGATGGCGGGTGGACCATTCGCTGTGGCCTGTCGGCAGTGATACCGACGGTGCGTCGAGCGTTCTGCGTAGGTGGGCATGGGCGGCTGTCTCGCTGTTCGGGAAGGTACGATTAGATGGTAATTTATCAGGTTGAGGTCGTCAGAGAAAGAACGAATCATTTTGTAATGTTATGTTGTAGTCGTACCAAATTTATATATGTAGATCAGTAGTTGGGAGCTACAGATTCTGATCACCCAATCACTTCCTCGAAGAGGCAGGAGACATCAGATGATGGCATGAAAACGATGTGCTCCTCCCAAGCCAGTTTCCTTCTTCCTTCCTCGAAGCTGCACCTATGGTACGCGGCCACGGCTGCGGTGGTTGATACGCATTCGTCTCTATCAGAAAAGATGCCAACCCATGAACCCCCACCTTACCCCTCTCTCTCTCTCTCTCTCTCTCTCTCTCTGGTAGGTGGATACATGCGTCATGAAGAAGATGCCCGGCCCATTGCTCCTCCCCTTGGCTGTTCCTCACGTGCGTTGTCGCTGTCCGCACGGGTCGTGCCGGCACCCACAGTTGACCGACCGACGGAATTTGTAGGACGAATCTACGGTGGCAAAAGCTACGACGAGTCTGGTCCACATTGCGACGAATCCTCCACGGTCGCATCAAGTGCTCGGACTTGATGCGATCGCGGTGGAATATTCCAGCAAGATACGAGGCGGCAAAAGGTTGAAGGAGAAGAGTTCGGTTAGCATCCGTTCGTCCTCCATGCGATCGCATGCCGGCTATTTGCCGGTCGTCTTCCTCGGCTCCGGTGAGGGCGTCTGAACTCTCTATTACCTGCTGCGTCGGTGGCCGCACATGCCCACCGTGCAATCATGTCGTCAGCGGCTCCGCTCCATGCCAACTTGGAGCAACATGGGATCGCCGCTGGTTTCTTGGGAAGCGCCTGGTTTCGATGCCATGGATGGCCCGGGCCGGGCCGGGCCGAAGAATCATGGCCCATATAATGCACGCACCATTGGGCCAATCTCCCATATTTAACCTGCTCTTGATATTTTATTATACACATTCAATATTTGTATAATATACATGACCTAAAACATTAATTGCTTGTTGCATTTGGTTAACGAAGAGTAGAATGCAGAACATAAACGTGTCATCAAGTGATTCGTTCATTATTAGCGTTAATAGATCATTTTGAACCTACTAAATCATCATAATATTACCTCCTACACCTAACCAGATTTTGTAGCAATTCCTCTCGTCCGAAGGGAGCAGTCTCCACGTTTGGTCATTTCTGGTCGTTGGGTTATGTCTTCATCGTCGCCAACTGATCTGTTTCCATCAAAACCTTTATCATCGGCCGATCCTTCATTTGGATGCGTAGATTGGATACGCCTTTGGATTTCGAGCCTTCTCTAAGGTTCCAGGAAGTGACTAATCCCAGAAGAAAGCTCGATTTTTATGCAAATGGCAGGTTCATAAACAACGTGATGTTGGTGGCACGCAGACTACATATGCACACGAGCACCATTTCCTTGTCGGAGGTGCTCGATTTGAAGCGTCGGTCACTCCATGGCCACTGCTCAAATGTTCTTCACCATCTTCTTCGTCGTCATGCTCCCGGCGCAGGGGCTGCTCACCCCGGATTTCTATGATGCGGTGTGCCCGCAAGCACTGCCCACCATCCGAGCGGTGGTGGAGGCGGCCGTCTCGCTCCAGCCACGCTTGGGTGCGTCCCTCGTCCGATTGCACTTCCATGACTGCTTCGTAAACGTAAGGTCACATCTTCCTTATGATATAGTCCGAAGAAGAAGAAGAAGAAGTTATCACCTGATGAGGATGACGATGGTGACAGGGTTGCGATGGCTCGGTGTTGCTGGATGATTCCGCCACCTTCGTCGGAGAGAAGACGGCGGCACCGAATAACAATTCCCTGACAGGGTTCGAAGTCATAGATGACATCAAAGCTGTCGTGAACGCGGCATGCTTCGGAAACGTAGTCTCTTGTGCTGATATCTTGGCCGTCGCCGCGAGGGACTCGATCGTAGCGGTGAGTCGTAGCAGTCCTTTTATGGCATAGCATGGTATGTACTCATTGTTCATGGCATGTTGCGTTACAGTTAGGTGGAAGCTCGTACGAGGTGCTGCTTGGCCGAAGAGACGCGACGACGGCGAGCATGGACGACGCAAACGCCGACATCCCCACGCCGTTCTTCGGCTTTCCAGACCTCCTGGCGAAGTTCCAGTCCCACGGCCTGGCCGTCGAGGACCTCGTCGCCCTCTCCGGAGCTCACACCCTCGGGTACGCTCGGTGCGCCCTGTTCCGGGATCGGCTCTACAACGAGACCTCCACCATCGACAGCGACTTCGCGAGCGCTCTCCACGCGCGATGCCCGCGGACCGGCGGAGACGACGAGCTGTCGCCGCTGGACGAAACGTCGCCGGCGGTCTTCGACGCCGGTTACTACCGAGGTCTGCTGCAGAACAAGGGGCTGCTACACTCGGACCAGCAGCTGTTTGGGGGGGACGGGAGCGGCGACACGGACGCCCTGGTGCAGCACTACAGCGAGAACCCCGGCGAGTTCATGGCTGACTTCGGCGCGGCGATGATCAAGATGGGGAGCATAAGCCCTTTGACCGGGAGCGACGGGGAGATTCGCGAGAACTGTCGGTGGGCGAATGCATGATCGGCTGAGTCCCTAAGAAGTCTTACGTCCACGGCGTTCGTGTGTCTGCTTGTTCGTGCCAATGGCACGTGTGGTGTTTTCTTTTTCTGTTGGCACGCAAAGTTGATATGATTGGGGTTATGAGTTCATTTGTATCATTTATAATATTTTAAAATAGTTTATGAGGAATGACGATAAAAAAAATACACAATGTGATGTCATTTATTATATTTTTTAATAGTTCTTCGGTGTTTTAAAAATACTAATAGTGTTTTTAATACATCAATAAAAATAATATAACGGTATTGACAAACAGTGTAAATGAGTCAAATAAAAAAAGGTCCAAAAGTGATGACAAAAAGTATCATCCGGGGTGTGAGGAATATTTTGGATGTTGTTTGAAAAATGAGAGACCATTTGAGAAAATAAAAAAAATAAATGCACTTTTGAGAAAAAAAATATGAAAAAGTTGGAAATCACCAAATATTTTCCTCGTTTTGAAATTAAAATTTATTTTAATTAAAATCATATAAAATAATAAAAATAATTTATAAAATACAAATATTTCATAGTAATGTTTCAAACAAAAAAAAAGGTTAATAGGATCTAATTTTATAATTAGGATGTCGAAACATAACACGGCCCAACACTTGATGAGGCCCAAAATAAAGCAATTGCAGGCCCAGCGAGGAAGCCACCCATCAAGCGCTCGACTCCGAGTCCCAAAGAGCCAACTGCCTCCATCTGTACTTCGAAGCAGGAGTGCGAACCCCCATTCCCTGTCTCTCGATTTATGTTCCCATGCTCCGATCTTGGCTGATCACCTCTTCCGTCGCTTCGCGTTCCTCCCGCTTCTCCGCGCTCCGCCAGCGTGTCCCCTTCTTCTCCTCTTCCGGCGACAATAAGACGACGAAGATGTCCGGCCAAGGAACGCCTGGGGGGTTCTCCGGGAACCGAGCTTCTCCTCATCCCCGCAAACCCGTGAGTTCCCTTCTTGAACCGATTCCTTTTTCGATGATACGGATCGATGAGATGATACAGGTTTGATCATGTTTTCTTCGTCCCTTTCACAAACTTTGGGTCGGTTCTTTTTGCGGTGGAGATGATATATGTTTTTGTTGGTTCTTGAATAGACACCCGTCTTCTTTTGTTGTGTCGACCGATCCCTTTGACGATCGCCGCCGTCTTCGTCCTCGAAGTCGACGTTTCGAAGAACCCAATGTCTAATTGTAACTCGTCGATGTTGCTTCACCCGACTATAAATCATTGGTCAGATACGCATGCAGGGGATTCAATATGTAGTGGACTTGGATTTGTGAGCGCCTGATCGTATTGTAATAGTAATGCTACACACTTTACTTCTTTGATTGATGCAAAGAATCATTAGTACTATCATAGGACCAGAACTCAATCCTACATGATGATTGTGTTTGAAGGAATCTAAGCAACCCTATGTGTTCTTGAGATGAAAACTGCAAGTATTTGTTATTAGGGCAGCCGGATGTACACTCGTATTGCTTTTCCTATTTTGGTTACTCAATGTCGTAACAGAGCAACACCGTAAGGCACTGCAACTACTGATGTGAATGGTATATATCACAAAAGATGTATGCTATTTGATAGACTCTATAGAACTAGACATATTTTGGTTCATCATTTCATGTGTGCTTAAATATTCTTTTGGTTCACAAATTGTTTTTGCTGATTTGCAAGCTGCAGGACTGGTGCATTTGAGTTAAGTTACTTAAATTCTTTGCTTATGAAATTTGGCTGAGTGCCTTATCCCTTTTGACATTATAAATAATCATGCAGCAAATTTGAGTTGGAGGTAATGCTTACTGTTGTTTTGGATTGGATTTTTTTATGTAGGCTTCTGCTGGCAAATCAATGTATCAGGGTCATGCAGAATACAAGTCCCCTGATGTCTTCCGCAATGCCAAATACCCAAATACTGTCATGCCTCAACATCATCGAGCTTCTCCAGAGAGCTCTGGCGAATCAATGTATCAGGGTGATGGAATGTACAGGTCCCCTAATGTCTTCCACAGTGCTAAATCCCCAAACACCGTCATCCCTCAACATAGCCGAGCTTCTCCAGAGAGTGCTGACAAATCAACATATGAGTCTCCCAAAGTTTTCCGCAATGCTAAATCCCCACATACTGTCATAGGCCAACGCAGTCGAGCATCTCCAGAGAGCATTGGCAGCAACACTGCGAGAAGTCCACGAAGTGATGCTGAGGTGCCGCATTTTGATATCTGCAAGGCCAAAGATGCGGGTCTTGTGATGCTAAAGAGATCTCTTCAGGCAATAAATCGGGAAAAAAGACTAGAAGCAGAACGAGCCAAAATTATTCCTCAGCATATACATCTGAGGCCGGGGATGATTCTGTTGAAAAATTACCTTGGTCACGATGATCAGGCTTGTGTTTTCTTTACTCGAATATATATTTCGGCATTGATCTACATTCAGTCTGTTGTTCATATTCTGCTTTTAATTCAGTGACACTACTCAACAACTACTTCGGACTTGGTTATTAAGGAATTTTCTCTTTATATTTTGTGGTTAGGAGATGGGAAATAACAAACATCAAATTTGTAACTGAAAATGCACTTCTTATTTTGTTTTTTAATTAATCATACAAAAAGATAGCTGGAGCAATTATAATGTCTAAGTGCTCGAGTGCCTTGATTTCTCAATTAAGCTCATGTTCTCTCTTTTGTTCTTCAGGTAAAAATTGTTAAAAAATGCCGAGACCTTGGTGTCGGTTTGGGTGGATTCTACAGACCTGGTTATCAAGATGGTGCCAAATTGCATCTGCGAATGATGTGTTTGGGGATGAACTGGGATCCACAGTCAAGATCGTATGATAGCAAGCGACCAATAGATGGTGCAGAACCTCCCAAAATTCCAGAGGACTTCATAGAAATGGTTGACAGAGCCATTCAGTCATCTCACGACTTTTTGAATACACAATATCATGGTGTTAATGCTGCGTCTGAAGTTCCAAAGGTATCACCGGATCTCTGCATTGTGAATTTCTACGATAACAACGGTCGTCTTGGTCTGCATCAGGTATTATCCTACATTTCTATTTGCAAAACACCGAATTCTTTTTCTAATGCCTTATTTCCGTGCTATCTTACGAAACATTTCCAAACCACAATACGGTTCCTAAGTTTGTATTGTTTTTGTAACTTTTGAATATAGCTTTCTGAGGTTCATCAGAATTTAGCTGAGACTTCCCTTGAACTGGTCAATACTTGGATTATTTGTTATCATCTAAGATGTGCCAGAGCATTATGGACTATCTGTTTTCATCCAAGAATGTGATGGAGGCACCGGATTCAAACTGTGTTTGTAATTGTAGACACTATGAAAGAACTGCAGGCACATGTTTCCACCATATAGACAAAATCATAATGTTTTTGCATGAATGTTTTAGTAATCGATTCAGAAGATGCTGACGTTCTTTTAATGTGCAGGACAGAGACGAGAGTGAAGAGAGTCTCCGAAGGGGATTACCTGTCATTTCTTTTTCACTGGGAGACACGGCTAAATTTTTATATGGAGATCAACGAGATATTAACAAAGCTCAGGAAGTTGAACTCGAGTCTGGTGATGTACTAATATTCGGTGGAAAATCCAGGCATATATTTCACGGGGTTTCATCGATCATCCCAATCACAGCACCGAAATGGCTCATCCAAGAAACTGGCATGCTGCCTGGCCGCCTTAATCTTACTTTCCGGAAATACTAGCATAGTTAGTTTTCATGTATTTTGGTTCTCCATATGGACACTCTTTTCCTGAGTCCCGTAGTTGATCTGTAATATAAGCTTTTGCCCAGATGACACAACCAGTTTGCTGCTTCATCCTACTCCAAGCATATGTGATCTTTGGCTTTCTACAAAGAATTGGCGTAACAAAACATGTGATAAAGCCTCCGAGCAATACCATTTCTGTATAAGTTTTTTGTACGAAGACAAATGACTTGTCGATCAGTCCTTTCCTAATTAAAATGTGTTATTCTGATTGATCTGTGCTGTAATTTTGGCATCCGTAAACATGATAATGAATTCAACTTCACAAGATCTCATGACAGAATGTTCAACCCAATACAATCAAATATGCATTTTAATTCAGGCATAATGCAGTTCAATCATTTTATCTGTTACAAATTAAACATTGAGCAGCAGGCTGGATCTCTCTTAAAACTAACACACACATAGAACTACATCCATTCTGGATTTCTCATAATGCTAACAGCTGCTAATCCTAAACTAAATCGTTAAAATCGCTTGCCACCAAATGAATCATGTCTGCGTCTGATAAATGACCTAACAGGGGTACATTCACTTGGTGCTTGCTTGGAAAAATTACACTTTCACTGAGATTAGAGTTGCTGCATGCATGAAGCTCTAGCGACGGACAAAATACAGCTTACCAACGACATGCAGAAGAGCAACCACAGCAATAAATCCGATGCTCATGAAGAGAACAGTATTGGGAGACATCTTGGCCCCTGTGGCATCATCAGTGTAGAACTGGAGCATGGTACTGGCTCCTCCACCCGCTGCTGCTGCTGCACCGCCACCTGCTGCCCTCCGCCTGCGCATGCTAGCAGCTGCTGCTGCACTTCCTCTGGGTGGCGCACCGCCATTGGCAACCATATTGACTGTTCACTGAACCAAAACAAAACAAAAGGAATTTTGATGCCCAATAAAGATGGTATAATGATGCAACATAAGATAGCACCAAAACGTTCTATCATGTCTTTTACATGTGCATATGATTGTTGGTGCATTCATTAAATTCGATCGCTAATGACCCGAATCGGCGAGGCTTTAATTATCTGTTCAGAACTCGAGTGGGCAATAACATGAGGACTCTATGCTACAAGACCTTGACTCAAGGATGATCAGTTTGAACATTTATAGCGATACTAAATCAGTTAAAATGATGCTGCACGAGCACTAAAGCAGAAAATTGTAGGGGGACAAGAAGACGGTTTCACAGAGACCAAAATGCGCGGAAAACCTTTGTTATAACTTATAACTCTTGTTGGTAAGAAAAAACATACATTCCATTACTTCATACATGCTAATCTTGGCTAGCTACTTTCAAAACCGTCAAGCACTTCAAATTAAAGACGACAACAAACAAGACCAAGCAACTGGATTTTGAAGAGGTGCGGCAATGACAGCACAAATTTACTGCAGATTGTAATGTTTAAAAATAAGCTGAATCACAAGTGCATATAGTGGGAAACTCAACGAACACAATGAGAGATAAGCTCCAAGAACTGAGGCCATGATACATTAAGTTCTAAATGGAAATCGAGCATGATCACATAAGTGTGTGTTGCTACCCCGTGTTGTCTCAGAGGACAACCAAGTAGGTTAAATATCTAAAAAACCGCACATCAGTCACTCAATGGACCACAAATTTCTCATTATTATCAAATGTATTGGATTTCTCAGTTCTTAATGCCATATTCAGCAAAAAGCATCTCAGAAATGAAATTTTACCTATCGAGAAGATGTGTACCCTCTGCAAGCAGGTTGTATAGGAGACGTAAGATCATTTTGATACTCTCATCAATTACGCATCCATGACTAAACCAATTCTTCTTTTCCTTAACAGGGTTATTTTAGTAGAACCAACATAACATCAGTAGATCATGCGATTGTCAACTCCAAATCGTACAACGTCAATTGACTATACGTTTTCCTCATATCACATTTTTCCTATAAAAGTAGGCGACGGATCTCGGCGAACACGAAAACAGCTAGCACATGAAACCTCAACTTAGGGATCTCAGCGACCAATTCGCAGATCTCCTTTTCCTTAAAGTTCACACTAATATAAATCATACTGACAATATCAGAAAACAATAATCAATTAAAGATCTGGTAGAGCCGAGAATTCTAGGTCGAAATTTCCCATGTGTTAGCAAAAACAAAACTCCAGACCGAGGATCCAAATCCAGCGGCGGCGGCGAAGAAGATCGAGAAGGAATGCATGAGGATGAGCTCAAATTCGCACCTTGGTGGGCTCGAGGGAAGCACGAGCTAGGCGTTCCAAGACGGATATCGTCCGAGGGGGGAGCCGATCGCAGGAATTTGATAGGCGCTTGTATCGACGAGCACACTCCATATATAGCCGCAGCAACCTGTCGAGCGCTGCTAACGGGCCGCGCTACTGAGAGCCGAGTTCGTGCGTAGGCTGAATCGAATCGATCCGAAATGATCCAAAACCGATCGCGTGATCAATTTATTGATAATTCGATTTTAAGGGTTTTAAATGATTTCGGTTCGAGAATATTTTTTTTTTTTAGTTTGATCATTCGATTCAGATCGAACCTAATCAATTTTGTAAAATTATTTTGGTATTTAAGTTCTATGATATCGACTCAATTTCAATATAATAATTTCATAAATAACTTGGATACAAATTTTTTATTTGATTTAATTAGTTTACTGAACTGAATTAGTTTATTTCTGATGGGGTGCGTACCGACATCACCCTCCCACGGATGGCACCTCATCGCTACGTCGTCATGAAGGTCAAGGTGGCAGGGCACATTAGCACAGCTCGACATCCCTCGATCATACCAGAACATATGTCGATAGAGTAGCGGGAAACCCGAAGTGATGCTAATGAGCACGCACTGTACCAAAATAGACACTGACCAGAGTACCGCACCACCATCTCGGGAAGCCAGGAGTAACGCCTCCAAATGTACAAGCACAGGACGAAATGATGCCACCCCGAAAAGTTTGAGATGACGCCTCCACAACTCATCAAGGAATCAAATAATTATTAGGCCCCTCATTTATATAAAAACCCCGCACCATTAGTGGGGGACCATTCGAATACTCAACTCTCTTTTACCAACACTAACTTAAACTTCGAAGGGATCAAGTCGAGAGATCCCGACTCGACTTGTGTGCAGGAACCGACGGGTACGCGACAGGCCAACCAATGAAAGGAAGAATCACCCTTGAGAAGACGGTCGACTTTGACCCGATACTAACTTCTTGGCTGAACACTTGCCAAGGTGGCCTAGTGCATCTAGGTTTGAACATAGCCGTGTTGACTCAACGTCACAGTGTAAAGATACACAAACAATTTCAAATATATATATATATTCTTTAAATTATTTGAAATTACAAGCTAGTTAATCGAATCAGACTAGTTAATTAATTGAACTGGATTAATCAAATCAGTTTTCGAACATATTCCACTTCACTTTCGGATGAACTAATTTTGCTTCACTTTACTTTCGAATCGAACCAAATATAAATTGATTCAAACCAACTTTACTTTAACAAAATTGATGTGGAAATATGTAATTAGCCCTAAAACTGAACACATTCTATTCTTTAATGTTAATGCCAAGTGTTTTTCGAATTATCGGCCTCATTTTCTTGTCGTGATGAAGAAACTCGACCTCGTCGCGAGGCTTTTCATCGTGATCTGTTACGGGAAGTCACCAAAGTTTGTTCTCTCTCTTATTTAACCGTGTTAATTTTTCTTCGAAAAATGTCATCGAAGCGCCGGTCATGTTTGCCATCGCCGGCCTCTCCCTGGCAGACCGTCACTATGTGCCGTGGTGCCGTCTCCGACGGCGACGCTCGTCTGCTTCTTTGGACGGTACCGATTCGGTATCCCATCAAGGAATCTCCTGGCGAGGTCGAGGTATCCACGCCGTCCATCCGTTCGTTCCCCCACCTCCCACGACAAAGTTAGGTCGTCTGTCACTGTTTTCTTTCGAGTATATTAGTGACACGCACAACAGCTCTCTCTCTCTCTCTCGGTCCAAGAATTTTTGGAGTTGTTTGATTGATCAGCTGGAAGGCCTCCGCCTCCCGTCAATGGCTTCCCTATCCCGCCCCTGCCTCCTGTACCGCGGTTTCTTCGAGGACGCCTCTCGCCGCCTCAAGAAGGCCCCCGCCGGTTCCAAGATTTCGCTTCTGAGCTCAGCGTGCGGTTCTTCCCCCATTTTTGGATGCTCCACGCGCGTGTCGAAGAGCCTTGTGTTGGCGGAGTTAGGTGCTCGCCTGGGAGCCGTTCGAGCTGCGGTCGAGGAGGCGAAGATAGTGCGGCAGCAGGAGGAGGAAGAAGAGAAGGGAAGGCCTCTGAGGGTCGGGATCATCTGCGGTGGCCCGTCTGCGGAGCGTGGCATCTCGTTGAACTCTGCACGATCGGTTCTTGATCATATACAGGTTTGCCCGTTCTTTTTTGCTCGAGGGTTTTGCCATCAGATACAGCTCGATTGTTCTTTCTTTGAGGTTTTCTTGATAATGTAACAGGTTAATTGCTGTTTCTGTGAGGGGTTTATTGATCATATACTGCTTCTTATTTTCTTTTTTCTTGAGAGTTTCGCCATCGTATACAGCTCGATGGTTCTTTCTTTGAGGTTTTCTTGATTATGCAACAGGTTATTGTTGTTTCCTTGAGGGTTTTATTTATCAGACAAGGGTTGAATTGGTTTTTTGTTTGTGGGTTTTCTTGATGATGGTACAGGATGGTTGTTATTTCTTTGACGGATTTCTTGATCGTGTAATTTGCTATAAGTATGTGCATGGCATAGTTTTCTGTTTACCTTGGATACTTTTAGATTGCTACTTTGCCTAAATTGATAATAATGATATGTTAAATTGGGTTAAGTTTATTTTTGTCATTATATACATTACCTTGTAGGGAATTTTAAGAAGTTTAGGGCTTGAGCTTAGTTTGTGTTGAGTAGTAGTTATGGTCTATATGGTCAACAAGTTGGCTTGTTAATGTTTTTCCGTAGTATTGAACGTTTCCATTTTATGAGTGCTGATGTTGTAATATTCAGGCCTTGGTTTGGTTCAGTATGAGGTAGGGATTAAACCTCCTCATAAGTAAACAACTTAGCGTGAAAAATCAAGGTTCACTTGACTGCCTGAGTCAGTATGGTACGGGGTGGTATATACCAGTCTGACCCATCACCGAGGCGTGGCTCGCACAAGTCCTCGTTGGCACACACTTGCGTAACATGTATCGGTACACCAATATAGATTGGTACGTACCCTACCAACAAATCTTCAAGATCGGTCCGATATCCAAAATGGCAAACCTTGCAAAAAAGAAATAATCAACTTGAGAACAGTTGCACTCATCGAATCTACTCGTGAGAATTTGATTTAAAGCAGATATACTCTTTGCAAGAATTCTTGCCAATAGATAATTTACATATATTACATGAAACATTAGCATTATAATTTGATTTGAGCATGCGCATGTTATGATCCTCTGCTTACCTTGGATACATTTAAATTGGTACTTTGCCAAATTGACAATAATGATCTATTAAATTGGGTTGAGTATTTTTTGCATTATATTTATTAACTATTAAATTGGATTATTATCTGTTAGATAATAATAAACCTCTATTACTATAGGATTACATTAAGGATCTGCCTTTAATACTTATTTTTTAAATTGGTAATAAAGGAACTTATTAGTTATTAGTAGAATATACCTTCATGGTGTATGTTATTTGTTGATAATATTGTTTTGATTGATGGATGTTTAAATGAAATCAAATTTAATTTTGAGTTATGGGACAAACCTTGAAAACTAAAGATTTTAAATTAAGTATGATTAAGTGCTAAGACCGATTTTTTAATCCTTGGTCTAATGCATTTGATATTTGTTGTTTGAAATGATATGTGTGATAGTTAGGCATGCTAATAGGTTAAGCCTTCATGTTTCTTGAACTTAATTATTTTTAATTAAAAGATGTATTATGTCAAATATTTGATTATATGATCAGCTTTGGGTTATCTACTTGAAAAGCTCTGCTGTATATAGAGGTTTTATGTTGCACTATTTTGCTTGGATGCAAAATGTGATGTATAACTAGGGTCTTTGTGATGCTCATCAGGCTGCACTTTTTCTATAAAATTAAAAAAAAAACTTATCTTTTGTGGAGAAAACATTCCCTCTTCTTTTATTAGTTAATTATTTTATCGTACTTTAGTGACTATATTAATCCTGTGCATTGATATTTGTTATAATACAAACATAATAAAACTGTAATGTCTTAATCAATAGCTTTGTTCTTCTTGTGACTGACGTTTAATTCTTTTCTGGTTATGTTACAGGGAGAAGATTTGCATGTCAGCTGCTATTATATTGATTGCAGTCTCAATGCATATGCAATATCACCTGCCCAGGTTAGTGAACTGGATAATGAATACATTTGTAGTATGGACTTGATGTACCAACTATAAGTAAAGTCGTTGGATGTCAAATTGTAGATACATGCAATTGCAATCCTATAGTATAACTCCTGTTCTATAGTGTCTTGAGTCAGATTTAATGGTTGTTACTCCAATGGTATTAGGGAATATATTTTTGTTCCTTTGTTGTTCACAGTCAAATGTAATACCTTATGGAAGCTATATATCTATTATTATATTGGTGCTTCGTTGGTCATGTCTTTATACTTATCTCAATCATACGGGCATCCTTTTTGTGGCTTCCACTGATGTGGTGTCCGTTATCCTGTAAACTTCTCAATGCTTATAGCTTTTATGTCCTCATTGTATTAGTGTCTGTAGTAATTCTTTCCTCTAATGGATTTGCAGTTATACTCAAACACTCCTGCAGATTTTGATTTCAAACTAGAGAGGTAAATGTTCTGATTTTTGACTTCATCTTACACTGCTCAATGGCTGGTGTTTCTTTTGTAAATTATTTACTCCATAACCAAAATTTTGCAGCCTTGCCCAAGGTTTTCGCTCTTTACACACCTTCGTAGAGCATCTTGCTGTCTCTGTGGATATAGTTTTTCCTGTTATCCATGGCCGTTTTGGTGAAGATGGGGGCATTCAGGTCTGTCTTATGGATGAACGGGACGCAATTAAACATCCCACATTAAGATTTTCTTACGTTTAATCATATAATTCAGAAAATGCCGATCTGTATCGGTCACTTCCACTTTTAATTGCCATGAATTGCCTAATTATGTAATTTTGTAATATCAATATATTTTTTGGTCTGGGAACCATAAGAACTTGCATATTGCAAAGAATATGTAGGCCATGTTGCAGTCTGTATACTCGCTGAAATGGAGTATTTGCTTCTGTACTGTCTGATTAAAATCAGCTGTATTGTTTGAATGTCTAGGAGCTTCTGGAGAAAGCAAATGTACCATTTGTTGGCACAGCTTCTCATGAATGCCGCCAGGCATTTGACAAGGTTAGCCATCTCGATGCTTTGCTGGTGATTGCAGCTATATTTTGATTTTCATATTGTTATCAATCAAGACATTCTCGTTATTTTTCCTTGTGATATCCATCCAATGCTTGCATTCAGTAGTCATTATTTTTAGTTTGCATGTTTGTCCACTGCTCTCCATCATCAGATGCTTATGTTTGTGGCCTGCCTTTTGTTCTTCTTCTAACATTCTTTGGCATAAAAATATTTGATGGAAACTTCTTTTTAACTTGTTATGCTGGTACAAGTTCACTGAAAATCTTGCTTATTGTATATTTCTTTATTGTTTATTGATTTTGCTAACTGTTTTGCAGTACAATGCATCTTTGGAGCTTAGCAAACAGGGTTTCCTCACAGTGCCCAGTTTTCTTGTTCAGGTGTGGCACTAACTTTTATTGTTAAAAATGTTAGGCTACTCTAAATATTGTATGTTTCTTTGAGAATGTGCTTTGGCTTTTGAAAATTTTACATTTGAAACTTGTGACACTGTTTGATTAGGGGTCATTGCTGTTTGTTTTGCTACTTCATTTGCTTCCAAGTACCAATCTATTATCCTACATGGTTGCGATCAATGTTTGTAATTTTGTACCGTACCGGAGTTTCGATACTTTTTCGGTATGGTACGGTGCCGTGTACCGAATGGTATGTTTTGGCATACCGTTCAGTATATATATATATATATAATTATAAATATTATATATATATATATTTTTTTCGGTAAGTCGCCTCCCTTCTTGGCGGCGTTGCGAGGTGACACCTCGCAACGTCGCCCGAGAAGTCGCCTTGACGACATCTCCCGAGAAGAGAGGCGACGTCGTATATTAAAAAAACAAAAAAAAATAATTTTTTCTATTAAAAAATAAAAAAACGATGTCGCATATTAAAAAAAAAAAGAAAAAAGCGAGGTCGTTCGAGGGGGAGGCAATGTCGCATATTAAAAAACAAAAAAAATGATTTTTTATTAAAAAAATAAAAAAATTGTATCGACCGGTGGCGGCGGTCTGCGTATCGGTATCCTGTTGGACCGGTACATACCGCCCATACTAGGTGGTATTATTCGGTATTGCAGACCATGGTTGCAATAACCATTTGAAGGCCATAACATGCTACTGAGCAAGGTTAGTCATACTGCAGTATACTACTTGGTACAGGCAGTATGTACCAATCTAATAGGGGACTAATATGGGTGATACGTATTAGTCTGTTGGTACACCATGTATCGGTGTGTTGGTACGGATTGGTATATACCATACCAATGGCCGGTTGGTACATTGGTATGGACTATTAAGACGAACATGTTACGGAATAATTGTTTTTTTTCTTTCATTCAGTTCCAAATTTTCACTGCTCTTTATTTTGCAGCTTTGAGAGTGTATATGCAGATCTTAGGACGGTAAAGTTATTAGTGTTGTTTCACTTCCATGCGCAGGAACCATATTATGCCATTGTTAGTTTAAACTAATTTCATTACCATATATTTGATCCTCTATTTGGTACCTAATTTTGTCAGTTGGCCATATGATAATTAGCTCAGGTTATATTTGGGTATATGAAAATGGGTTCACAATTTTACAGGTTATTGTGTCGATTTAATTAACTATCTTTATGATAGAAGACAATTCACTTGACTGCAAATAAAGCATGAAAGAGGAAGGTAGCTGAGTTCAAGGTGGAAGTTAGGCAGATCAATAAGTGTTGACCAAAATCCAAATATCACAATAACAGTGAGCTAGCAGAGGTCATTTTACCAAACTCCATCTTTGGGACATCTGGCTAAAAGAAACTGGTGCAATTTATCATGTAATGAACAAAATAAAGCACTATGCACTTGTACAAGTTCCATCTCAAGTTGCTAAACAATCCCTCTTCATCAATTTACTCTTTTTATTTAAATTTTCAAGTCAACTATTCATGGTAAATTATTGGATAAGGACAATGATTTTTTTAGTAATTAAAATTTGCAATAGGTTCCTGGCAGTTATGCTTTGTGAATTCTCTCAATTATCAGTTATATGTTTCTCTCTTTTTTTTATTAGGGAAACCAACCAGACAAGTCTGAAATGATAAGGTGGTTTGAAATCAATCATCTGCATAAGGAAACAGGAAAAGTTGTGGTAAGGTAATGATTCTCTTCTATTCAAATGTACCATGCAGATGTTTCAACCTCCATGTACCCTAGGTGAAGCCGACACTGGCTGGATCAAGCATAGGTGTTACAGTTGCTTACGGTGTTGATGATGCCATTGAGAAAGCAATTAACATAATTATAGAGGTGGTTACCTTTGATGCTACCTATTGTGGAAATTTATTTCATAGGGATGAAAATCTTTGTGTTAGCCTGAGCTCATTCTGTGGCAAATAGGGCATTGATGATAACGTTCTTGTTGAAGTTTTTCTGGAAGGAGGGAGTGAATTTACAGCAATTATCATTGATGTTGGAATTGATAATGATGCCAAGCCTGTTGTTTTACTACCAACTGAAGTAAGTCAGTCAATATACTTGTTTTTTCTATATTTGGAAGAAAGCAACATTTTGTTTCTTTTAAGGCATCTAAAATGTCTATATTGTCTTGAGAGTATGTAGACTATCCTAGACATACTATCTTTCTAGTACATCTTGTAGAATTCTTACTATCCTAGACATACTATCTTTCTAGTACATCTTGTAGAATTCTTTTGCTTAATAGATGAACTTTCAAAGATGACACCACTGCCAAGAAATTAATGATCAAGTTTATGGAATTGATAGAACATATTTTGCTATTAGTTAGTAAATGATCAAGAGTTAAAAATTAATTTTCCAATTTACATTTAGATGCCATGGATCAGATTCCAATTATCTAACAAAAGACCTGCTAACCTAACCGAAGAAGGTGAGTTGTCCAATTATTTGTCCTTACCTTAAAGAAGGTCTTATATACTATGGGTGTGATTATGAGGCACACGTTCTCTTGGTTTCTGATATGGCATTTTGTGGCATGCCGAGTGTGTATTAGTACACACTTGGCAATATCATTATCTTGATTTTAGAAGTCTGTTTTAGAATGCATTTATCAAGCATATCCAATGCAAAAGGGAGTATACTATACTACCATAGAACATTTAAGCATCTGCTAATTATTTTTCTTATTCAATATCAGGTGGAGCTTCAAATTTTGACCAAAAATGATCGGTCTGAGGACACAATTTTTAACTACAGGAGGAAGTATCTTCCAACACAGCAGGCAAGATAATTGGAGCAAGATTTATCTTCTTCTTATATCATTATGCTTATCAGTTGAACTTTTCTCGCTTGTAGTTGCTGATGTGTCTGCTTCATGACTTTAGATAAGCTGAATTGGCAATGAACGTAATGTATGCCAAACTGGATTGATAAACTCTGACCCAAAATTGAAACTATTAATTAAATTTTAACATTAATTTGCAATGGCTTACTTGGTAAGGTGCATACTTATTTTGATATTTAATGCATATATATGATGACCGTTGCTTGGTCATGCATGTGCCAACTGGTCTTTATCTGCTGCGAGTAGGATATGCAAGTACTAATAATTGCATGCTTGTAGTTCACATGAACACCCCTCCCCCCGCCCCCCAGTCGTTCACAGTTAAAAGTTTGTATATGAATAAGGAATTTCAGTTTCACCCACTGTGTACCAATCATGGTTTTAGATCTTGCACGGTATTGATATCGATCCTCAGTCAGGATAGTATGGTACCAATGGTTGGTATCAATATTGCACTAGTTCGGTCTTTTCTTTTTGCTTTTTTCTTTAATTATGTGTATTTATTATTCATATGTGTTTGTTGGGTTGCACATTATGAATCTGTTCCTAAACTCTCAGTTAAGCAGAATAATTATGTTGCATCAATCTTGATGATCTGAAAAAGCCTGATAATATTTTTGACTGATTAATATTTACACCAGATCATATTTCATGCTATACACATGCTTTCTCAAACACCAATTTATTAAACTTTTCCTTTTTGACATAGAAAAAGAATTGGATCTTGTTCTCAAATGTCAAACATGAACAGATTTTTTTTATTCATTTCCACTTATCTACATGATAACCTATTTTAAGATGCAGAAGCAATGAAAAGAAGGCCTCAGATAAAATGTGTAAACACCATTGTGAAATGTGTTTTTATCTGCAAAAACTATCAAGTTTTGTTCTTGGACACAAGGCAGACACTCAATGGGCTAGAATGTATATTCTTTTGTAATTCTATATTTTATCTGTTTATGTTGATGTCATTGCATAACAAATCAATGGTCTCTTTGTTAGTGATATTGTATTTGTCTTAGAGGCTCATTTTCATTCCTTATTTCCATCCCTTTTTTTATTGCTTGTTAACCTCTAATATTTGCAGTACAGAGAACTTTTTAGGTTATGGATTTACTTTTGCAGGTTGCTTATCACACCCCTCCTCGTTTCCCAACTGATGTCATTGAATGTATAAGACAAGGAGCATCATTGTTATTTCAGCATTTTGGTCTTCGTGATTTTGCCAGGATCGATGGTTGGTTTTTACCTGGCAATGCTAATATGTTCTCGACAGTTGCAAAAGATACTAAGTTTGGAATTACAGAATCGGGTAACATCATTTTCACAGACATTAACCTGGTATGTGAAAAGTTTTGCTTATTGTGATTTTGTAGGGCTTACATTTCACTTTGCAAAATTGCTTGCTACTGCAATTGTGCTGGTTTACTGAATGCAGATAAGCGGTATGGAGCAAACCAGCTTCTTATTTCAGCAAGCCTCAAAGGTACCTTCCTACTTATGTCAAGCAACCATCAATTTCAGTAACTATTGCCAATTTAATATGGGGGTATCTAGGTTGAGACTTATATTATGTTTATATTGTTTGGGCTTTAAGCATATATTTTTAAAAATAATACATTAGTGTTTGAAAATTCAGAATTTAATAGAATCATTCGAGAAAAGTTGTAGCATGCAGGATATTGTTTATGCAGTGATAAATAAGTTTACATAAGATGATGGTGTTCCATAAGAACCAAATTGGCAGCGTCTACATTGTTTAGAAAGATGGTTAAGGAAAATTCACCCTAGTTGCTTGTTGGCATTTGATAGATGGCAAGTAGAAAGAACTGTTTTAAAATTGAAAAATCAACCCAGAAATGATCTTTTCTAACGTGTGAAAGACTGAATTGGTATCTAAGTTTCAAGCAATTGAGTGGGTAATTTTATACAAATCAAAATAGCCTTAATTAAGAACTATGCATGTGTTTCACAAGTTAATAAAAATGGTGACAGAAAAGAGCACTTTTATTAGTTAGAAACTTAGAATTGACACACACCATAACGTGGAGTAACTAAAGAGTGAAAATGGTTAATGATGTTACCAAAAGGGTATTTATGTTTAGTGATTATTGCTACTGCAACAACAGCTTGAACTTTTGCTCCTATTTGTTAGCTTTCTTGTGAAAGCAGAGCTAAGTATGCAGAGATATCTTTTGCTCAATTCCAAGGTATCCAAAGATGGAGAGGGAAAAGGCTCAAACACTGTATGCAGCTGGGTAATCCTGTGGTTATATCTGGATTATAGATGATAGCAGATTGGTACTCGTGGATCACTATCAATATGCCAAATATACTAGGTGTCCACCTGGTATGATAAGCGTATTGGATATTATGCCTAGTGTGGAGTTGATTTGGGTAAAATTAACATGTTCATGAGTTGGTTGGTCGTTGGACTAGTAAATGCCAGTCTGCATCGGTTAGTATGGTTGAAATTAAAATCCTCGATATCATGGTTTCAAATCTTGATATAAGACACACTAATCCCTGATCAGACCAATACGGGTCTGATACACACTGGTGTACTGACACACAGTATGCCAA
The DNA here is from genome assembly GCA_024322285.1 of Musa beccarii. Classification (NCBI taxonomy): domain Eukaryota; kingdom Viridiplantae; phylum Streptophyta; class Magnoliopsida; order Zingiberales; family Musaceae; genus Musa; species Musa beccarii. The sequence continues at coordinate 12,660,935 of CM044401.1, forward strand.
TGTATCAGTCGGTAGAGTTCAAAGAGAAGAGAAGAGAAGAGAAGAGAGAAGGCAGTAGAGGAGGAGGAGGAGGAGGAGGTGGTGGTGGAGAATAGAGGAGGCTGAGGAGCAGGGAGGTCTACTGTTGACAGTTGTTTTGGTTGTCAACAGCAGGCTCGAGATATTAAAAAAAAAAGAAAAAAAAACAAATTTGAAAGGAGTGGATGAAATTGCCAGGTTCAAGTGCTGGTTTCTGGCCAGACCAATAAATACTGGTAGGATCTGTACTGGTATTTACCCGTCCGACTGGTTTTTGAACTATGCTTGATATAAACAACCAGCATTGGTCAAGATAGATACATTCATCTACATCTTGACCCAATATACATAGTTCCATCTGCTGATCTTGCAACCTAAACTGACTTTCTTCCAATTGTTACTCTTAGTGCAATTGTAGGATGCAATTTTATCCATTTTTTCCTCTTGCCTCCATAAAATTCTTAACTGAGATTGCATTAATCCTGAGATGGTTATTTTAGACAAGAATTTACTGGATATAAATGACAGTAGCACAATCACACTGAGCTTGTCAAAGTTTATGGAGGAGAAAAAGATCTTGATCTTATACTGAAAAATATTAACCAATCATATAAACATTAGCGATAACAAATATATATGGTTTTAATTGGTTGTTTCTTGATCTTCTGTATTCCGCTGACAGTTGTTTCTTTCAATAGGTTGGGTTTTCTCATTCAAATGTTCTTCGAACCATTATCCAGCATGCTTGCTTGCGATATCCTGCTCTCAAATCACGCAGTAATGCATGGAACACATTATCTGGAAGATTGCAATCTGCCAAGCATAGCAATGTACCCTCCAAGATCCGGGGTTCTCAGAAAGCTTTTGTGCTCTTTGGAGGGGAAACTTCAGAACGTCAAGTATCTCTCATGAGTGGAACGAATGTTTGGCTCAACTTGCAAGGTTATGATGATGTAAGTTCTGAACTTATTACTGTTTGGTACCTCTATTGAGTTTTTATAAATCATACTGTAGCTACTTGTTCCAATCATGTTATTTATCACTAGTTCTACTCAAACATGTGACTAATTTTTTTCTTTTTCTTGGCTGAATATGTTGCTTAAGTCAAGTAGATGTGTTAGCCCACTTAATACACTTCTATTAATGATTGCAATTTTTTGAACAAATAGATGCAAGCTTCCTGATAGAGGTTCATTTTTCGATCCCTGCTATTGACTTACAATCTCTCTTGTGCTGTTATGCAGCCGTCCTTTTTTAAGTTTGAATCAATTATATTTATTAATCTAAAGGAATTTCTGATTGTAACATCAATGGGTTAATCATCCTCAAAGTTCTGAGCAACTGTACGTGTGTCCTCTAAACTATTGACCTTCCTGTGTGTACTTTGACTTTTTAAGATATACAAATTTACATTCAGATTATTATTCATATGACTGCATGCCATGATGCGAATATTTATGGTATACAAATAATTAATTTTTTCTTAAAGAGGTTTTAGGATGCAAATAGACGAGTTACATTTTCCAAAGTTTATGTTGCATGTTCAATGACTGAATATTACTTGACAAGTTGTAAATTAATTACAGAGTTTGTTAGAATTATTAAAGGGAGGCCATGTAATCAGATCGGATTTTTTTCGTAATGGTACAATTAAAATAGATGAAGTTTCAGTGGCAAGAGGGGATTTTATAAGTTCTGAGTGCTCCTTTGATTTTATCATATAATAAGCTTAATTTTGTTATTTATCTATATTTCTTATGCTATTGGGGATTGAGGTTTCTTTAAAAATATCGAAGATAATCATAACTGAAACTGGTCTGCATAAATTTGAGTCAGAGGTTTTAAATCTCGGTCTAAGATGATTGTGTCATCACTCGTCAGTAAATTGAATCTGGGAAATTGAGGAAGCCTTCATAGTGCCTAGTTTCAGATACTGATCTGAATAATTTACTGGACTGGCATGGTTCTGGTGTACCAGGTGCTATGCCACCCATACCAACCCGTGTCAATAAAAAAGAGCAACACATGGTAATACCGATTAGTACCAGATTGATCGGTACCAGATCATAAGATTGGATATTGTTCGTTTGTTGGACCACAAATACCTGTCAGTACTGTATTTGAAACTATGGTTTTAATCATAGAACTATGGAAGACCATGCAATCCAAGATTGCCAGCAAGGCATATTTGTACTCATTGACTCATTGTTGTGTCAAAATGATCCAGTAAGTAAAAAGGATTTTCTTTCTTCCCTTCAAAATTTATGCTCTTTAGTGAGTCCCATGCAGTCATCCTTGAACCATCCAAAGGTGCCCAAGCCAAATCGTCAGCAGTTCTATTTTTTCCTTTGTTTTTCTTGTTAACTTTTGCATCTGCAAGACTATGTTGTATGGCATTGATGTATCATGTGTTTACTGCACATAAGATCGATTGGACATGTAGCATGGTTCTGGTCTCAGCTATTCTGAATGCCTTTTGAATTCTCATTTTGCCTTTGAATTTTGATTTTGCAATCCTTTGTATGACTGGTGTCTTTAGTGCACTGCTATTGCAAACTCTACAAATGTTTCTCTACTACTTATAATATTAATATATACTCATGTGATCTCTTCCTCAAAGTACTAGTGTGTCTTTTCAATGTTCAGTAGGAAGATACTTGACCTATCTATCAGGGTATGCATTACCGTACCGTACCGGAGTTTCGATGTTTCTGGTACTAAGACGGATGCGTGCATCAAACGGTAAGCGACGCTTTCGATGTACCGTTCGGTATATATATATTTATAATTATAAATATTATATATATATATATTTATAATTATAAATATTATATATATAAATAGATATATATTTTTTCTTCCCCTCGGCGACGTCGCACTCGGCAACGTCGCTCCCGAGGCGACGTCGTCTGAAAAGTAAAAAAAAAATCTATTAAAAAATAGCCTCGGCGACGCCGCCGAGCCTGGGGACGACGCCGAGTCTTCGGCGACGTCGCCGAGCCTCGGGACGTCGCTCGAGTATTAAAAATTAATTTTTTTATTTAAAAAATAAAAAAATTCATACCGACCGGTAGCGGGCGGTCCGTGTACCGGTATCCTGTCGGACCGGTACGTACCGCCCGTACCGGGCGGTACAGCTCGGTATTGCATACCTTGCTATCTATATTATTTTCGATCTTAGGCCACTGTGTTATTCTCAATTTTATTAATACCTAGAAACCATTAATTGGTTCATTCATCACATCATGTTTTACATCTATCTTAATGCCCTGACTTCCTTTGGCATAATCTTATCTAAGGAATGCAATTTTGGGTAACTGGACTTGTGCATGTCTGTGGCCGGACCACTATGATGACTGCTATGCCGTATCGACACACTGTGACAACTACAGTTAGGCATGTGACACCCAAGTGATAGATGCTCGCAAAGGTCAGCATATACCTTAACCTTGTATAGTCCATTAAGGTTATGCACCAAGAAGAAAATGTTAGAAAGGTAATAAATTGTCGTCGCACACAAGGACAAGAAAACTATACTAAGAAACTAGATTTTAGTAAGCACTAAGACTCTCGCAAATGAGCTGAACGATCGCACAAAAAGGGAGTTAGAATGCAGGTGTTGATTCAATGTTCACTTAGAACTTTTGTTGAACAAAAAAGATTCGTTAAAATCATTACATCACCTCTCAAACATATAATCGAGGCTCCATCTAGCTTGGTGACACTAGGGAGTGGCTCTAGGGTGTTGAGTTGACCGATGCTTTCACCACAACATTGCCTCTAAAAAATTACATCGTGGCATGCCAAAACAAGTTGTTTCAATTATTTTCCCCTTCATGTGATGACTTCTTAGCCTAAAACGCTAGCATGTTTTATAAAATAAAAACGTTGTTAAAACCTAGCAAATTGAACATTTACGAGGACAAGTTTGGGATATACCTTAGTAGAATCCAAATGAGAAGATGACTTTTCTAGCTCCAGTATATCGAAATTGAGCAAAGGGTCATCACAATGACAATGCAAGGGGGTGGTGTAATTGGTGAATGCATTATGAGGTCAAGCAGGGGAGTAGTCTAAGACCCCGAAGGAGACAAAGACACATGACAATATGTTGATGTTTATGGACATCAAACTGAACGAGATGGTGACGACACTGGTGGATATAGTAGCCACTCACAACATAGTGGACTGAGAGGCATGGACTGAAAGGCAAAGCAACTTGGATTGAAATAGGCTAAGACTTCGAGCCACATGAAGGCAGTCAATTCGAAAGTAGAGCATATTTTGAGATTGGTGAAGGGAGCCAACATCAAACTTTGAGATTGGAGCATATTTTTTGGGACTAGAGTTTCTACGGGAGGCAAAGGGCATGTGTGGTGATGACTCTATTCCTAAATTCTCTATTCTTAATGGGTGATGACTCTCCATGTGTGGTGTCACTTTCAAAGAGAGATCTTTGAGGCACACACATGTACTATTGAAAGAAGAATTGAGGTGAAAAGACCTAACTTGTTCCACAACAATGCAGTCAGAGTCAAAAGGCCTTAGCACTCGACAAAGGATCGTTAGGACGAACACTCTCGAAGAATATGTTGGTATGTTAACAAATTGTGAGAATCCTTTCCACATGGATACAATGTGGAATGGGAGTTCGAACTTGAGTTTTAGGTATAGTCAGCTATCCAGATTGTGCATCATTCTCGAAGTTAGAGGACCTTCGGGACCTCTTAGATAAGCTGTTGGATGGCATACTATTCTAGAGATTATCTTTGCTCATGGGTATCATGATGCTTTCGTGAGGCAAGATCGAATGAGTGAGCACCAATGTTAAGAAAATGGCCTAAGAATCAAAGTTGGCTGGGGTCTTGCAACAAGTTGATGGTGGTGGCCACCTTGAAAAGTTCCAATTTGATTGATAAAGGATATGGAGGGAATTACTTCGTGGGACATAGAATGTGTAGAAGCAACTAGTCAGAAGAGGCAAGGCATTACAATGATATGGAATCTAAGTGGGACTTTGCTATCTAAGAACTTGGTCGAGAAAGTGTAGAAGGCCATGAACTTTAGAGGACGGGGCATGGGATCGCAAATTCGCAACAATCAGAACTTGGTTGAGAAATCATAAAAAAGGTAAGGTAACCCGGGATTACAATCAATCAATGCAATTAGGCACAAAAGGCTTTTGCAAATGGGCTCAATGATGGTTGCACACAAAGAGGGTTCCTAAGGTTGGTGCAGACCCAATCAAAGTAATGATTAATGTGAATACCGTGTATAGTCATCCTGTCACCAACTGGCAATGGTATGTACCCATTGTGTTAATTGCATGTCAGTGCATGCCAGTTGAGGCATGAGACTGTAGAAGTTTTGTTTTCTCTAAACAAATGATTTTTTTTTACAATTCTAAGTGGGATTAACTAGTCAATCACACAAATAAAAAATATTTGAAGTGTTTGACATGAGGATTTAAGAACGAAATTGTCAGATGTAGGAATTGTACCAACAAAATAATTGCATAGAATTATAAGCACTTGTTTACAGGGCCGCTATAGCTGTCAGTTACTCTCTCATTTGAATAATTCTGTTCCTTAAAAATGAAAAAAAATTAGGAGGTAATTGAGTCTAATTATGTTCAATTTATTTGTGATGGTCGACAATGTATTCATAAACTATGAACAACTGGGAGAGGAAGAAGGTGAGCAATTGAAACTAAGGTGAGCTTAATTGTGTGTGTGAGTCTACATATATATATATATATATATTTATAAGCTTATAAAATTTTCTAGATAATGTTCTAATATGATTCAATGCTTGGCCATCCATTCCTTATTTCTTTTACTATGTATTTGACTATCGTGTGGTCCTGGTATATATTGTTGTTCCTATAATAAGTGGATGTTTATGCACTATTAATGATGACCTGACTTATTAGTTTTTTTTCTACCTGAAGTTTTTCATTATTGAAGTAGTGTCATGTGTGGTCTTTCTTTTGAATTCAGCTTGATGTGATTCCTTGCCTGCTTGCTCCTGCAAATGGATATGGATCTGCTGAACTTAAGAATGCAGATCAAAAAGAGATTTGTAGAACTGTTTGGACTTTACCGTAAGCTTGTTTTATTTTTGACTTATCTATTAAGTTTAATGTATTGTACTTGAATGTTTATATAATTAGTTTGTTTTCCAAAGAAAAAGAAACATGTTGCATATTGTTGACAGCATGTATGGAAACCATTTCCACTTTCTGTATCCATAATACTCAATGGTATTATCTCATTATTCTTTGCTAAAGAGGTTAATTATGAATCATGTCAAATTGCTTTGAAAATCTCCAGTTTATTTGTTGAACCTATTTTAGGTGGGAGAACTTTCACACTAGATATACTAGCATAATAAATATTTCAGTTTCTATAGAGACTCCAATTTACCAATATACCTTATTGCCTTTGAATCCTTTTTCTACATTCTCATAAATCCCATGTTCTACAGTTACTCTCTCGTCCTACGACATACCACAGAGGAAGTTCTGGCAGCATGCATTGAGGCGGTCGAACCAGATAGGGCTTTATTAACATCTCATTTACGTGACAATGTCATGAGTGAACTATCAGCAGCTCTTAGCAAACATTATTGGTTTTCTGGTTTTGACATCGATGAAGAACTACCTGCAAATTTTACTCTGGAAAACTGGATCAAGCATGCTAAAGAGTCTCAGTCAATAGTTTTTATTGCAGGTCCATTCCAAACCGTATGCATATATAATCCTGTATAGTCTCAAATTGGCTACATGGCAATATACATTTACAAAGAGGTGGCAGGCCTTCTTTGGATCTCATGCTGTAGTTACATATAGTCTGCAAGAACAAATAAATTTGTGCAGTCAGATATAAGTGTATCTTTGCTATTTTCTTTTCTGATAAGTAAAAAAATGAAGTGATAAATTTTTATGGGGTATAATAATAACACAACATCACTAGATCAACTGCTAAGGTATGTTGAAGAAAATAAGCATAAGATGCTAATGGCTTTACTTAGCAAGACATGATAAAATAAACTTCTATTATTAGTAAAAAATAATCATTATGCACCAAAAATAATGTGGAAGTTGTGATGATGGTTTTTTTGTGTTATTTCTTCAACTACTCTCTGTTAGGCTACAGTCTACCACAGTTCTGATGCACATTGTTCCTAATTGGGCGGTCCATACTCTTAGTGAAGGTTTGGTTTAATAGTCACTAATTTGAATTTATTCTTGAATGAATATAGCAAATGTTCTGTGAATATCTACTGTGAAGAAATTGTAACATTAAGGTGATGATGAATCCTATTGTCACTAATGCAGATTTACAAATGTTAGATAATCACAGGAACTTGATAAAATAATTTCATGTAAATCCATGCATTTGTAAAATTATCAGGTACGTCAATACTTTTTGAGTTTCCCATGTGATACTAAACATGAACAAGTGTTCTAACATAGTTCAAACAAAATATGTTCTTCATCATTGCTTGTTCCTTGGCTGTGAAAGCAGTTTTTAATAGTTTCTCTCTTATAACTAGAATTAGTATTTCTCTACATCACTTAAGAACCTTTTTTGACCTTCAAAGTTACGTTCCCATAATTAGTGTTGTGTTTGTACTTTAAGCTGATTGAATATTTAGAAAAAATAGCTAGATAATGATGAGGTTTATTAAATGACAATATAAGATCTTTTGGTACATTCTATATTACTCTTGGGATACAGAGTGCCAGTTAAGACCATGATACACTGGATAGATGAGTCAAATCTATAAAATCACATTGACAAATAGTTTTATTCATTTTCCAGATTTGACCATAATGACCAGAAATTTCTATATAATATACCTCACCCACTGCAGATTTCTCATTTACTCCTTCCATGATCATTTTCAAAGCATTTTCTTTTAGTAAATCTAGAAGGGCGAGCCAGTTCAGCATCTCTCTCTTTTTTCTTTCTTTTACTCCTTTTTTTTAATGTGCTGCAGCATCCATAGCCATGGGTTAGGTCTTGGTTATTTGACCACTATTTCAGATCAAGTGCTCCATTTCACTTAATTTAGGCGACATGTCCAAACCTTTTGTTATTAATAAAAAGAAAAGATTTCAACTTCTTTTATATATGTTTTTATATCATGAGTCTGCTACCCTTTTATTTCTTTGATCATTGTTAGCTACTTCTATTATAGTGCATGGTGGAATTGGTGAAGATGGTACTCTCCAATCTTTGTTAGAGGCTGCTGGAGTTCCTTATACAGGTGATAAGCCTGTAACAACATTTTCTTGAACTCCAACTTGTTATTTTAGTATTTTGCTGGGGTTTTAAATTTTGAACGATGCAGGTCCGGGACCTTTTGCTTCCAAAATATGTATGGATAAAATGCAAACATCTCTTTCTCTTAGCCAAGTACGGTACCTGTAATATTTTTATGTATATGATATTGCATAATGTTTTTGCTTTGTGACTATGCCTTTTCAGTCTCACAACTGTTTGTTATCAACAGTTCTGTGACAACAAATTTGTTATCTTATAATGTTCTGTTTGCCTTAGTAACATAAGTTTCTGACCTAAAAGCTTAACTGAGAAATGGTTTAGTTTTACATCTAAAACATTAGAAGGTCAGATGACAAATTTTCTACTGTCTATGTTATTAATTGTGGATAATAATTTTGTGTTATACCTCCTACATCCAAACTAACGGTCTAGGATCTAGACTTGTAGAATTTTGCCTGACAAGAATGCTCAATGGCTAGAAAAGATCGATGTAGCCAACTCCAAACAATCGTGATATTGTGGGTTTTGACTTCTCGTTGTGGTTTAATGCAAAGGCCTCCTCCTACAGTGTCCAAGATACAGAAACTTCCAAATTCTGAGGTGAATTTGGAGCAAACTCTTTTGTGGCAGCCCACAACTGTGCCATGTTTATCTATGGGATAAGATAACCTTTAAGTCATCGTCTGTCATCGCTTTCCCAACTCCTATTCCTATCTCTTTGATATGCACACACTTTGCCAATTGCTTAATCATGTCAAATACTTTCCTGGCTCCAGTCCAGTAAATAAATCTGCTATTCAATTTATAAGTATCGAGAATCATTCCTATGAATATAACTTTATAAAAACTAGTGAAAATTTCTATCTGATGGATGGGGTGAGTACTTTCCCCATCTAGCTATAAATATTTTGAACCATAGTTTGAAATTTTACAGAGACCGGTATTAATCCTTGGCTAGATTGGTATAGGTATGGTTCATAATAGCATACTGACACTTGGTACGACAGCAAGTGCTATGGTAGAGGAGAAATACTGGGAGATACAGTAGGCCAGTGCTAGCGGATGGACAGGAGGTGGCACGAGGCTGGAGAAAAACATGTGCATTCACATTTTTCCCTAAGCCCACTACCTTATAAAAAGAAAATGACCTTGATTGCCTGAAAGGGGTGGTCTGCATCCTGGTTAAAGCCCATCTAGTACATGCCTGTTAAGGCAAAATTAGGAACCTCATTTTGAACAAAGATCTTAAGTATTTCTGATATGTGATGATGCAAATAAAATTATTTAGGATGACAGAATAGTGGCATTCTATGGAAACCAGGAATGATGAAAAATTGCTACCTTTTCATACCTTAGAAAGTATGATCACTTTTACATCTGATTGTGGCAGAAATGATGTTACAGGACTGGACCATTCACTATTCAGCAAAAACATAATAACTTTTTGTAACCTTAATATAACAATCGCTCTCTAGCCTTCTGTCAAGTGTAATAGCCTTTAATTAGGATGTTAAGAGTAAATGTGCGGGGCTGAGAAGCCAAAGATCTTGTTTTGACAGATATTTGGCAATACTCAACAGGTCATGCTTGTAAAATGAGTAAACGGAGAATAAAAGAAAAGGTTCCTAAGAAAAATTTAAGGTTTTATATTAGGCAAAACCAGTGTTTTAAATACCGGTCTAATATTCATTTTGGTAATCGACTAGTCTGATATGGTACCAAGATATTTTCCCGTATATCAACCTACATTACTGGTGCTTGGTCAAACTGGTAACTAATGGCTGATATTGGCAAAAATATGGGCATAACAGTTGGAGGCTGTAGTAAGTTCATTAGCAAAGATGATAGGAGTGCAAAGACAATTTAGTATATTCAGGATTAGCTAATATGATAACTACACTAGGAATGCAGAATAAGTTTAAAAAAAGAGAGGATAAAGTTAAATTATCCTCCCATCTTTCATATAGAAATCAAGAACTATATCCAAGTCAAATTCTAGGATAAACTTAAGACCACCTTTTCCTTTGTTGATTTATGAAAGCAAATGAATTATTAGCATTTGTATGTCATAGAGCTTATGTGCAGTCTGACATTTTGATGTCTACTCCAGAAACATTCTAAGTTGTATTATTTACTGAAACATATTTTGATACAATAAGTAATGACCATCTTGTCCCAAAGGAGGGAGAAAAAAGAGCAAAATTTTAATCCCAAGAGAAGTCATGTTTATTAGATTATATGAATGTTCACTAGTAAAGTGATTTCATTAATCTGCACTACAGTCTATAAACTTTTCTTGGGACTATTCATCCTGGCAAATCATATAAATGTCAATTTTTAACTAATTTTATCATGAAGAATGAAAATTTAGGAATTTAGAAGCATCAGAATCTTATGAACTCTTGGTATAGACGACACTTAGTTTGATATCAGTGGTTCAGATCCTTCAAAGAAATGTCCTGTGTCATATTTAGTGCATAATTTTTCCACCTTTTAATGGTTTGGTGTACAAACAACACAGCAAAGTCGTAAAGTCACAACTATTGGGATTTGGATCTTTTGTCATCCAAATATGTAAAACGCTGTAAAGTCCTACATTTTAATGGTTCAATGTACATGAAAATTGGATTTCAAATTGCATCAATTCTGGTTTCCTGGCCTTCTAAATTTTGTAAATGTGTTAAGTAGAGTTGATTTTCAATTTGTAGCTTGCATCTTAATTTTAACCAGTATGAGGCCTGGGGTCTGTATCTTTATTATTATTACTTTAATTTTGAAACAGTTGACAAGTTTAGGAGTATTTACCATACCTAAAGTTGTTTGGAGAAAAGAAGAATTATTAAATTCTTATGTACCTGATACCTGGCAAGCTCTGACAAGTAAACTGCAATCAAGGTCATTATGTGTCAAACCAGCTCGGGATGGATGCTCAACTGGTGTTGCTAGATTATGGTATGAATACCCTGTCAAGGTTGTTTTGGTTAAAATTTGGTGGTAATAAGCAAGCACCTGATTTATCTGCTTCTCAGTTTCAGTTTTAATGATAATAGTGTATTTGCAGCTCCATGGAAGATCTTGAAGTCTATGTAAATGCATTAAGGAACTCCCTCCCACGTATACCTGCTAATAGTTTGTTAAAGGTCTGCAATACTAACTGTCAATTTAGAACTTTCAAGATATGTGCTCATAAAAGCATAATTTTCTTAGTTCCATTTTTTTGATAAATGGACATCTAAAAGCAAAAGAATTTATTATTCTTTTGGTTGACATCGTATATGGTTTATTTCAAGGTTTACAGGATCTTGTTTCGTATGGCCTGATATGTGCATGTAGTGCTGATCCATGATTTGGTGTCTTATCACATGTCAAGACACATTAGTTAACTAAGTTATGTCCATGTATGTACATATTGGCATGCTGGTTCCTATTTGGTGTTATGGGAAAAAACATATTACATAGTCATGTACCTCTTTGGTATGTTGGTAAAAAATGATCATAAACATGCTTTCATCAGCAAGGAACTCACTTTAATATTTGATTGTGACAGTGTTTATCTATGTTTCTTGGTTGATGCTAGATCAGATGTACAGAATTATACGCCTTTGTCAAATAGGATCATTGAAATTTGAGTGCAGTGTGTTTGCCAGAAATGAGTATTTGTAAAATTGTATTGCTTGGAAATTGGCACAGTTATTGTTCTCTAGCATGCCTGAGTGCAGACTGACGGAGTATGTAGTACACAGGATGAGGATGTGTACATGTTCAATATATTTTTCATGGGTTCAAAAACTTTTAGGCATGGTCTGCAATACCGAATAATACCGCTCGGTATGGGCGGTATGTACCGGTCTGACATGATACCGGTACGTGGACCGCGCCTACTATCGGTCGGTATAAATATTTTTTTATTTTTTTAATAAAAAATTATTTTTTTAATATGCGACGTCGCCTCCTCCTCGGGCAACGTCACCGAGGCGACTTCTCAGGTGACGTTGTTGAGGCAATGTCGCCCGAGAAGGGAGGCGACATCGTTTTTTTCTTTTTTTTTTAATATGCAACGTAATTTTTTATTTTTTAATAGGAAAAATCATTTTTTTTGTTTTTTTAATATGTGACGTCATCCGAAAATAATATATATATATAATTATATATATATATACCAAACAGTGTGTCGAAACGTACCATTTAGTATACGGTATGGTACTGTACCGAAGAAGTATCAAAACTCCGATATGGTACGAAATTACAGACATTGCTTTTAGATTCAAATGAAAAAACCTTTTTGATTATGTTCTTTCCTATAACAGCCACTTCTTGTTTTTTGTTAAGTTCATGATATCTTCCTTTTGTGGTACTTGGCATCATCTTTTGTGGATTACATGAAACCTAATACCATTTTTTATATTAGCATATATGAAGTGATATTTCATTTCATTTTGTCCCTGTACTTCTAGCAGACAAACTGTTTTAATTTCTCTTGACAAATATATACAGATAAATGTTCTAAATAAATTGTTTTGGAGTTATATTTTTTATAGAGCATTAGCTAAATTATATCAATTCAAGTGTTTTTCTGTCTTCTTACTACATCCATATTATCTCATTCTCCATTCCTATAAATTTATGTTTTTAATATTTTCCAACTGATGGATTTTGAACACCATGAACATGTAACATTTGAGTTTACCATAGAAAAACTATACATGCTGTTTTGTTGGTGACTTCATTATGCCTAACTACTTCCTCCAAATTAACTCCTAAAAGTGAGAAGTTGTTTCTAACAATTACATATCTTGAACCAATGAAAGCTTGTCTAGAACTTTTTTCTCCTTGAACTGTAAATTTTTTAGTCAATGAACACTTCATGTGTTGGTAGTATCTTATAATACTTAAAAATATTCCTGGCATTGTGTCTAATCTAATTGTGATTCTCTTAGTTGATATTTGATTTTCTGTATTAGGCACATGGGGTGATCGAAATGCCAAGCCCTCCTCCTCAGTCATTAATTTTCGAGCCTTTTATTGAAACAGATGAAATAATTGTTTCATCCAAATCACTGGATAGTAATGCTCGTCATCTTACATGGGAAGGACATACTGGATGGGTTGAAGTGACAGTTGGTGTCATGGGTACACGTGGTGAGATGCATTCACTTAGTCCTAGTATTACTGTCAAAGAAACTGGTGACATTTTATCACTTGAAGAGAAATTTCAAGGTTTGTTTCTCATTTAATGTTGTCATACAGGTCCTGGATATATTTAACTAATTATTTCTTTTCCACACTTGATCTTATTGATATTTTATCTTGGAATATTATTTATTAGGTGGACATCCTAATCTCCATTGTTTCCTTACTATATTGCATGAGAAGTGAGAAGTGCATAAGGCATGCATTTTAGATGAGGAGTACCAATTGCATTAACAAATGTGCTTTCATGAATTTTCTGCAGTGTCTTAGGCTCTTAGCTATGATTTGGAATCATTACAATGATTATCATTTTTTTCTAATATTGCACTTTTGGCCTTCCATTTTGCCTTCATGTTTTCCAATGCTTTTTCCTATTTATATTACCTCCAGATGGTACTATCAGTTTAGCTTATTACTAATGCTCTTTGTATGTAGATTCTCTAATTGTACAAAATACATCTTTGTATGTAGATTTTAATTACCTATAGACAACATTATTATATTGCACTATGTTGCTATTTTAAGAATTATCATATTGGCATATCCAGATCATGTTGTACTCATATCAGTGTCCATTCATTATATATTGCACTGTACCAGATTTAAAGTTGAAAATTTTCTTAACAAAGAAACTATTTAGGGGAAAACATTTAATTGTTCTAACTTCTGTGGATATTTGCTTATGCAGGAATGTTATTCTTAGCAACAAGTCCTTAGCTACAATGTCATCTGAACACTTTCTAAATTCTAAATTTCAGTTTACATATCACCTTCATCTTTATCAAGCTTATTTATTCCTTGGTTTCTTGAACAACAATGTAGTAAAGTTCTAATTACCTAATTAAGAAAGAGGAGCATCTGTTAGCTAGGAAAGGCTTTGCTATCATAGTGAATGATACCTGATTTTATGTTATTTGTCATCGTTACTCATGTTTTTAGTTGATACTTTTTTTTATCAAGTACTTCGTATAATGTGCATCTCATTCATGTTATCATTTTGGATGCTGCAAGGAGCAGTCATTGTTTATAATTGACAATTAATTATTAGTATATGTGCATTTTGCAGGTGGTACTGGCATCAACTTGACACCACCTCCAGCAGCAATAATAAGGTTCATCTCAAAATCCTGTTATATAATTGCTGATTATATGGGTTTTAACATTTGACACAAGAATTGACAAATGTGCCAACATGTGATAATTATAGCTGCAAATTTTTGGCCATTTATTTGATAATTCAGATGCATATCATAATTTTGAAATTGTAACATTGACCACTATCTAAAGCCTGAAAATAAAATACTTGTTGAGATTCTGAGTTTCTATGATGTGGACATAATTTGGATGCTATGTGCAAAAATGCTAGTAATAATAATTTGGATGCTATGTAATTGTGAGTTTCTGTGAGGTAGATACTCGTACCAAGTCATGAGAATTTGGAATCTGTAAATTGTGATAATCTTTTCAAAGTTGTGACTGTAGATCAAATGAAATAATCAAGCCTTGTAATCTATCTTGTATATCAGCCACATCTTCGGTAGAGCAGTTAAACCTCTGTTATTTTCCTTTGGCACTTCAAGAATTGGAAAACCTCTGTTATCTTGTATATCTTGTCTCCTTTTTTTAGTTTTTTTAAATCTCTGTTCTTATTGTCCCTTGCATCATCTCACCACAGCATATAGGACATTTATTAAATTTGCATTGCCCAACACATTATGTTTGGTTTTTGTCATAATTTTTTCTTTGGTTCTGTGAAGTGGTGACTTTATTCTTAAATTGTCCACAATTAATCTAAAAGTTTACCAAAGTGTTATTTGTTTGATTATAGTGATTTCTTTCATTTACAGTTCTTGATATAGTTTCTATATTGATATTTTCACCCCATATGGATCAAATATTGTTGGTTGCATGACAGCCGTAATATCAGCAGCTGCATGCACTACATTCTAGTATATTTTGGCATGGATGGCCAAGGCTAACATATTGTTCATTTTTCTTTTTGTCAATCTCATTTCATAATGATCATTAAGCAGTGAAAAAAAGCATTCTTGTAAGCAAGGTTCTCGATTTGGATGTGTACCGTCCGGTATGGGCGGTATATACTGGATCGAGAGGATACCGGTATGCAGACCGCCCTCTACCAGGTGGTACGAATGTTTTGGTTGGTACCGAGGCATACCAATCGGTACCGCCCCAGATTTCGATCGTTACCGAGATATACCGATCGCTATGGCCTAGCGTGTTAGATGAAGGTATTTTTAAGATTTTAGGGTGTACTGTCGATATGTCCTAGCGTACCAACGGTACATACCGTACCGAGCAAATCTCAAAACTCTGGTACAGTACGAAATTTCAATCCTTGCTTGTAAGTTTGGCAAAGAAATTTCTAATAGAGGTGATGTGTTGCAAAGTCCTGCTGCTTCTCCGCAGCATGTCAAATATAGCACAGATCTTTTAAAAGCACAAAATGCTAGACGTATAGTTGTTTGCTTTCTTTCTTTGCAGTTCTGTATGTTTTATCCTTTACGTAAGGTAGAAGAATCCTCCCAAAATGTTTAAGTAGAACCTGTCTTTAATTAACTTGATTAATTGGCGTTGGACTTGTATATTCAGGATGACTTGAAGGCAATATAATTTAGGTGACATAATATTCATTCTTCTACATGTGCTTTCTGAAGGAGTGTGTACTTGTCTTGCTGATTATTTCCTTTGGCCTTTTCTCACAGTGATGAAGCCTTACAAAGATGTAAACAACGAATTGAAATCATTGCAAATACTTTAGGATTGGAAGGATTTTCTCGGATTGATGCATTCATGAATGTACAAAGTGGGGAGGTATATTCTGCTCATTAATTTATTGAGCCTTTTCTCTACATTTTAATTAGTGGTAATTTACATCATGGATCTGTTTTCATTAAAGATGCCATCCACCAATTTTCACATTGAACTCGGTTTTCATGAGACTAGCATATTTTTGTTCGAAGTAATTTATTGTACTTGTAGCTCTCATGTCCATCTCAAGCATTGATCATACTGATTTGAAAATTGGGCTACGATGGATAGATTCATCTTTGAAATGGAGTGTGGTACCATTTTGGAATGTCTTTTGCTGCAACCAAGCTTAGCCAACTATTATGCTGCTTGTTGAGGCCATACCTGCTTTGCTAGTTTCATTATTTAAATTGCATTCCATCTGAAAGTAACTTAACCCGTAGATGTTGAAATAGCTGGTATATAGCCAGTCCAACCCCCCTACTCTATTCACCTCATCTAAACAGCCGAATCAGAGGTTGTGAAGTATATTATCTCTCTGCATGCTAAGTATCCTACAGAAAGTAAATCACAGCATAGGATCGATCATATTGAAGTAGACTTATTTTGGTAGCTTGTAATAATTTGTTACATACTGCAGTTATTTTAAGAAGTGCTTGTCAATTCTCATAACCCATTAAATGTCTGTTAACAGGTCTTAGTGATAGAGGTTAACACCATACCAGGGATGACCCCATCGACCGCCTTGATCCATCAGGTAATTAATTCTTTAGATCTGTGACAATTGCAAGAGGCACTCTATGAAAGATGCATCCACCACTTGGGTGTAATGACCATCGACTCTCTTTTCAGGCACTTGCAGAACAACCACCCATACGTCCTCAAGAATTTTTTCGTACTGTTCTTGAGTTTGCTCAGCAAAGATCAAATTAGATCCTTCTGCCTTGTCCAAACTAGTGTGGAAAATTGCAGCTACACTACAACTCAGTATCCTAATTAAGGCACTTTTTAAGGGAATAAATAACTGGATCTCTTACTGGTTGCACTTTGTTTGGGCCCTATTTATCATATTACTGTTTTGTGTTTTACTTTGTAATTGATTGAGTTAAGATTTTCTCTTCTGTTTTATTTAGCAAATGGTAAGTTATGAATGCTAGTTTCAATCCCCAGACTTTACAATAATTTAATGAAGTTTTTGCCAGCTAATCCAGTTCGGTTTTCGCCTTGGAATTTGCTGGATGAGATTGATTCAAATGTTTGAGGTCTTTTTGAAGTTAGTTGACACAAATTTGTTGGACTTCACAATGATGGTTTTTGGGTGCCATAACCGGGTCTCCAAGTTGCTGTTCTAACAACCCTGGGTCTTTTAATCAGATGTTTGAGGCGTTTGCTACATTGTTGACACAAAAAGATGCCGAGTCTCCAAGTTACTGTTTTTACAACCTTTGATCTTTTGAGCTCAAGTATTTTGGGTCAGCGATTCAATCTAAACAGAGTTAAACATGTCAGCTATCTTATCAAATCGGATGTTGACTAATCATATCAGAGTCAACTATCGGACACGGTGAGGGGTTTAGGGTTTAGGTAGGAAACAGTTATTCGCTAGAGGATGTGATGGCAGAACTGCTATTGAGCTTAGTCTCGTATGTATGTATCGTATTAAGGCAAGATTTGATTTTATAGTGTTGATCTCGGACATTAAGTGATTATAATACCTTGGTTGTCTCCTCTCGTCGAAAGTGGGACATTACTAATTCCGGATCATCATCATCATCATCATCATCAATCATCATCATCATCATCATCAATACCGGACATGTAAAGTCGACCCCAAACAACTAGGATTATGGCTTATTGATCTGTGTCGACTATATACCGTTATTGTGATGATCCATTATAATTAAGATTTAAGATGAAATTTTCTTTTCTTGGCTTCTCTGCCATATTAATTAAGCCATCATCCATCATATAAGTAACCAATTGCACCAACAGATTATGAGAAACTTAGCTCAGATCTGCATAAAAAAGATGGGGCATGGCAGTAGGAACAATGCACACAACCTTCGTTAGCTTCCAACTCTATACAACAACAACATGTGCCACCAAAATAACTGCGAGCTCGAGTGCTACAACAGTATATATCGCTAGATGGCGAGAACAAGGCCGGGGAGGGAGCGGCCGAGGTGAGCCCTGGCCTCGCTCTGCCACACGGCGGAGCCGCCGCCCCTCGCCACGGAGTCCATCCCAGCCTCCGCCGGGCGGAGCTCCTGCACCGTGACGGCGGTGTTGAAGTACTCCCTGAACCGGGTGATGATGCCCCCCTCCACCACCCACGCGTGCACCCAGTACGCGTGCTTGCCCTCCCACCCCTCTGCCACCACCCACCCGCCGACCTCCGCCACCCTCCGCGGCCGAAACCGGAAGTCGCGGTGCCCCGCCTCCCCCGTCAGCAGCCGCCTCATGTACTGGCACCGCCTCGGCCCGTGGAACCACCACTCCACGTCCTCCGCCATCAGTGCGGCCGCCGCCGCCGGGTCGTCCCTCGACAGCGCCTCGTACAGCGACTCCACTACCTCTTTGGACGCCATAGACAGAAAGGCCGGGCGCTGACTGCTCCTGTGCTCTGAACGCATGGAGATGGGAGGCTGCCGTGGTGCTCATTTATAGCGTTCGTGCCGAGGAATACGACAACGGGATTAGGCCAAGCAATTTAGGCCACGTTTCGTACACATGTTATACGTAAATGCAGATACGGTTGTTGTCATCAAGCTTTTAATACTGTCAGGGTACACTACACCGACGTGTATCACCATCATACCTGATGGAATCATGGGTTTGGTGGAGAGCCACGCATGAGCCGAGTCCGGCTTCGTGTATAGACCAATGGTCTCGACCGGGTTCCCGCACGGGGAATTGAAGTACCGGTACGATGACCTTTACTCCGTCATCACAAAGCAGGCAATGTGTTGTTATCGAATTTGACTCTGTTCCACGCGACCTCTGTGAAGTCTAATCACAAATATCCATACGGCGCATTCCACCATAACCGCTTCACATGAATCACTGTTCGTTTTTTTTTTTCCCCCCTTGGCCTTTGTGTACCCAACATCGAGTCAATTACATATTATCCTTTTATAATTATTTTTTTAATATTTTATTTTTATTTTTTATAATTATTTTTTTAAAAAAAATAAAATATTTAAATTAAAAAAATATTTTTTATATTCTAATGATTGTGACCGACGATGACATCGCTGGAAGTCACGAATTGCTATTATGGATAAATTACTATTAACGAGAGATAAGAATCACTCTCCAACTATGTTGACGTTGGCATAACTCGGAATAATCCTTTCGTCGTTCTATATCTATATTGACATTAATATAATTATCGAGTGACGAAAGAATAATTCAGCATTTGCATTGATAGCTCTTTCTTCACTCGACAATTGTCTTGATATCGATGCAAATACAAAGCAATGAAATGATCGTTTGATATCTAACCGACATAAATATAAAATAATTATATCGATACAGATACAGATGTAAAATAACTTTTATCTCACGTCACTATTCTCCTCATCTACAACAATCTCCTTCCACCCCAACGGTATTGTCATCTGCATCCATGGATGTCATTTATCATCGTCAACCAAAAATTTTTATTTTTATTAATAAAATCAATATTATTATGATAAATAAATTTGGCTATTTTATTTTTATAATTATAAAAAATGTTAATATAATTTTAAAAAATATAAAATCGAAATATCACATGTAACAAACTCAGATATGCAAATGGTCGTCGAAGGTCACATGAACTAATTATGTAATAGGGCGATTTACTAACGATTGCATTTCACTCGTAGGTATGCCACGACACATCATCAACCTGATGGGACTCGTACTGAGTTCTGAGCCACTGCCTCCCGCCCCATTCCGTCGAGACCTCATTTCTTCCTTGGATTTGATTGACGTGCACGTGGCGTGCATGCACCCCAAAAGCCAGGAGCCAGAATGGGGAGATGAGCCTGCGAATGACCCCAGGACGTGGACATCTCATTTAAGAAGAAGGTACTCGAGATGAGACGGAGGAGGTCACTGGCGAGAAACACGTTACCAAACCTGCTGCATGCTCTTATAAAATTATTACTGGCTGCATCGATCGATCTGTCTGTCGGTGTTTCTTGCTGTCTCCACCCATTAAACAACCACTGCGTTTGCTACCTCAAATCTTGCAGTGCAGGCGCAGAAGATATTGTTGCTTCCATTCCAGTCCGAGAGGAGGAGGTAGGGGGGTGGACTCTTCTCTCCTCCCCGCGAGTTGACATCTGATGAGACCGACTCCCCTGAGAGAAGAAAACATATATTCTTTTCGTGTAAGAGAAAAAAAAAAAGTTGCATTTGCTCACGTTGATGTCACCGGATAAGAAATGTGAAGGACCGTGATTGCCCCGGTGACGCAAGCCGTAATAAATCCATCCATCCATGGATCATAGAAATTCTCTCAGCCAGAGGAGGAACACTCAGATGGTTGGTGGTGCAATGAATATGACCGGATCCTCTGAACTATGATTGATTTTTAGGAGGCAGTCACTGTCATAAATATGCTCATTTAATTGCCCCATCCACAGCTGTGGGTGATTCAGGCAGACAATGGCCTCGGAAGAACAGCTGGGATGGCTCGAATTCCACTGATTTTTAATCAGATATCGGTACGACTTAAGATGCCTTTTGTCCCGCCAGCCCATCCACAACAGCTAATAGTCTTCGAACGGGACAAGTAATGCTTCTCCATAATCGATGCAGCATTTGTGACACGAGGCGTTCAACCTTTTCGAAACGACCGAAATGCCCTTTTAAGTTAAAAGGGCCCCACGAACTGCTGTCGCTCAGCAGATAACAGCTAAGTTTCTGGGAAACCGAGATCGAATAGTATGGACCTTTCTCTGCAGATACTTCACGCATTACCGGAAACCAAACTTCCCATCCTGCTGTCGGGTGCTTCGAGGAGTATTTAATCCCTTTACAGCTTGGATTCACCATTTTATCCACTTCTGTGGCTCCTGCTCGTCGGGGATACCATGAATGAATCGTTCAACATGCACTGCAATCTGATTCATCGGAGACAGATGACACCGATCAAGTTCACTGGGGCCAGGGCATGGGAGGTTTAATAATGCTACCATCATCGTTCCATCTCTGACAGACTTAACACTGACTCGTGGTCTCCTCCTCAGAACAGCCTCACCCATTCCCAAGTGTTGGTATAACGCATTCATGCATGGATCTGACCACTCGCCAGCTGCTTTTGTCGGTCAGGAGTTGGCGTGTGAAATGAGTTGTTGGCTTTTGTCCACTTCTGCTGCTGGCAGATTGTGATGACAGAGATATAAAGAAGTAAATGTGGAGAGTATGGTGGAGAGGCAGTGTCCAGCTTATGTATGATCTGGATTTCTCCTCAGCAACAAACCTGTTCCAACTTATCCGATGTGACAAGAAAATTTGAGCTTTAGGCATACTTATAAGTTGATGATGTACTTAGACCTAGATATGCAATCACACCACAAGAAAAATCTGTGCATTATGTTCACCGTATCAACGACAGCATCGCAATGTACGCAGCTTAATGTCTGCATTCATTATATGTTATTTTAGCTGTCCTACAGACTGACAATAATTAATTAGTTTCTCTATAATAAACTAGCATTTTATGGTTGTAGTCCAAAAGCTTCGAACAACATATACGTGTGATAAAATATGCATCTACTTATTATTATTATTTTTTTGGGTCCATGAATAAAAGAACAAACAGAGAGGCTGAAAAAGTAAATTACCTTTAATCCAAGCCAGACTGACCGCATAGCTTATTTTCCCAAGTAGGAAGCGTCAAGCGAAAGATATATACGTATCCAACACTGTATCAAAATATAGACATATTAAAGCACTGCATTTTTATTTCAAGAAAAAAGAAAACTTCGATTCCTGAGTTGAAGTTCTACAGTAAGAACTGGGTAGTCGTTGAGCAAATGCAAGAATAACTCGGGGGGATAATTGTCCTTTCAAACCATTGATTACATTAGACACTCCAGTGTTTTTGGTAACCCAATTAGTTGTTTGATTAAATTCTCTACTACAGTGTAGAAAAATATAGTAAGTAAATTATTGAAGAAGTGCTTTGGTATCCTAATGATGATCTGCAAATGCCAAAGGTGGAGCAACGTCCTTGGTCAATGTGTTGCACAAAATCGAGGAATCTGTTTCAATCTGAATACGATTGAATCCTCGCTTTGAAGTAAACAACAACCCTTCTCTAATGGCCAATGCTTCACATTACATGTCCATTTTGTGTTGGACGTATATTTTCCCAACTCCTAAACATGCTCCTAAGCGATTACATAAGATAAATCTAGCATCTCCGTCCTGCAAGTAAGAGAAGCCATCAGCATTGATTTTAATGCAACCCTATGGAGATTTATGCCATTGCAATGGTAGAGAATTGGTCATTTGTAAGCCTTCAAGTATGGTTGATCTAGCATAGTAACTAATATGCATAAAGCCTAAAGTCCAAACCCACCAGGCAGAGGGTGATTATTATTCAACAGTGATTCATTTCTTGCTTTTACAAAGAAACCAAAAGAGGTTAGAAACAACGGAAGAAAGCAAGGAATTATTGGGTAAGCTGGAACCCTCCTTTAATCAATTGCCTTGTGACCAGGTTGGTAAGCACAAGAAGTTTACATTTAGGTTAGAAACAACGGACAAAAGCGAGAAAACAACAATTTGGCTGATTTGAAAGGTATAAAGCCTATCAATTGTGGGGAGTTCTTTTTATGAAATAACTTCCAACAAAATAGTTGCATTCAAGGGGATATAGGTAAACTCCAAACTTTCTCCCAATCACACCTATTACGATCAGCTACAAATGAATGATAGGAACAGCAAGTAATAAGCCTCCTTATTTGTAGTCTTACCTGTACTATTTCCCTGCAAAACCCATACATCCTCACAAGGCAAATGACTAATCTCTATTGAAGCAATAGTATCAACCAACGAGGGACCACAATGATCCAACAACTTAATGTTCCAGTTACTAGATTGGATAAAGTAAAATACAATTGTATCAAAAGGAAGACCAGTTATATCAAGAAACAAATCTCCATTCTGCATATGGGAAAACACGGTTAGTATCTTACGGCAGACACAGCACTTGCACAAGGACAGGTCAATAAAGGTCTTGACATTTTAACACAAAGTCTTGGTTCAATCAATATGTTCACTCAAACAAGGGAACATATGTGTTACTTCATAGTTCATAGTCCTATTAGAGTTTAATAACAGATAAAAGGCAAAGAAAACAATAATATAAACACAATGATTTCAATAGGAAATCCACTTTAGTGTCCAGCCACAACAAATTCATAAAGTTCATAACATGAAATCTAGTTTGTAGAAAGCTAGAAGTATCTATGTGGCATTTGAAAGATAAACATCAGCTAAAAGAATCAATTTTACTTTTTTTTTTTACTTATGGTAATGACCATAAAATTACCTTAAGGTTCTTTATTGCCAAAGCATCAGTAAATTAAACTACAAGTATAAATTTAATCATGAGACCAAGAAAACAAGGAAACTAGTGATATTTGAAATTTGACAAGAGTATATGCAAAGGCATACAGCTCTATCTATTTTGAGAAGTCATACCGCATTGTCACGAACGGTCGTGGCACACCTGCAGCAACTTCGTTCAACGAACCGTTCGTCGCTTTTGCATGCTTGTACATATCCTTAGCAGCCAGTTTTGCCACAATTTTGGTGTGTTTTGCTTGTAAAAATGTAAGAAACGACAGTTTGGCGCGCTGCAGTACGACCGCTAGCCGCACCAGGCAAAACTGCCCCAAAAAGCCTCCATTTTCGCGTGCTATGGCTTGTTTTCTGCGGACGGCAATCGCTTGTGAAACGTCAACCATCTCAGCACCCTGAAACCCCCCAGGTAGCACTGGGCTGGATGGGGCTTTAAGGTAGTGTCGGGCGTTGAGTATCTTCACAAGTTTGCACGTCAACTTGATGGAAACTTGTCTTTGCGCCTGACACCCGGGGAGTAGTTGTTTGCGAACTTCCAGTTGCTCGTTCACCCTTCTAAAGTCGTTGTTTTCCTCCTCTCTTTCTCTTCTTTTTTGCACTCCAAGTGCTCGTTGATTTGCTTGTAAAGCTTCCCTCTTCGCGAGACATCAAGACTTGTTCGCCGCTTGTTTCAAAGCTAATCAATTTCTGTTTTACAGGTCCTATGGGACCTGTACGAGGTTACAACTTGGCTGACTCTTAGCAGACGCATATGTCGCAAGGGCACCTCGAGACTTAGGCAATCCCAGCTAAGTCTGAACGAAGGTGGCACAAGGGTGCTTCGCGACTTAGCCAACTCCAGCTAAGTCCGTGATTTTGCCACAAGGGTGCCGCACCACTTAGGCAATTCCAGCTAAGTGCGTGACAATATGTCCAATGGCTCCAGTGAACCACATAGTGGAACAATGAACTGAATGAAGTGCTATGTTTAGAAGTAACAATTTGGCAAGCACTAAAAGGTCAGAAGTGTTCACATACAATTCCAACTTAAACAGTGCCATACAGAAACATGCTTCGGACAGAGTTCAATCCAAAGTCTGGACAAACTCATGACCAGTTGAGATTACTCAACTCCTACAACATTTTGGTTAGACATACAAAGAACTATTGGATAGCAGTTTGAGATTACTCTTATCCATATTTTTTAAGGTGCCAACTAGATTCAATAGTAAAGATCTTGTAATATTTATTAGAGAAAAATCAAAGTGTAGAATGTTTTGAGAAACCAAAAAATAGAAAACATAATTATCTTAAAAGTACTCCATCAGTTATGAAGAAAAAAATAAATAAATACAAAAACAGAAAAAACTATGTACCAATGCAATGTCAAGGCATCCAGATACAAGAGAACTTACCTCCAGTAATGAGTTTCAAGTTGAACACCAAATGCTGGCATAATCACCACTGATTCTACATTGTTCAAGGAAAACCATAAATTGGTGTGTGAAGTCTCCAGCGAAAAAAAAAAAGAAAAAAAAGAATCCAAGTTGTTTAAACAGCTCTGGTTAAGACCAAATGAGCCCTTCTATTGGTGTCAAACTCATTCAACATCAATCAAAACATATTTCACCTTGTTAAAGTTGTTCGACAAGATAAAAGAAATATGTAAATAAGAACCGAAATGTAGCACTACAGTTATCACATCTTATACGGCATCATTTTTAATTATATAATAACAGTTATATTGAATTCTGTTTATTCAAATTAACTAATTCAAACATGAAAGAAGTCATGAATCAAAGGCAGCTTAAAATACAAAAAAAAAAAAAAAAAAAAAAAAAAAATTGACACTTCACCATTCTTTACAGGATTGTAATGCAAGACTTTCGCCATGAGGAAACACACTAGAGTTTTCCAAATGGAGCTGACACACAAATCCTGTTAGACACAAATTCTGTGAGGCATCAGCAACTAAAGCAAGAGCAAGTTTATGCCCACAACCTGTACAAAGTGTCATATCTAAAAATCCTCCCTTGAAACATGTCTTTTGGCAAATAAAAGCCATGAGAATGGTTAGGAGATTCCTTCATAATTAAATAAAAGGTAATCGTAAGAAACACAGCAACCCCAAAGTAAGATAAGAAAATCTTGAATCTGATTCTTCACTATAACATCATGAGCATCAATTGCTTGAAATAAACCTTTCCCATCCAGATTATTATAGTTGTATTTTCTGTGACAAAGTGAACCTTGAGACATTATATCTAAATCCAAATGTTTAACATTTGAAGTAGGTTGTCTTCAACACATATGTCCACAGGCCCACCACATCTCTGTACCTACATGCATAAATTAAAACGAAAAGTGAACTGATGCTCAGTTGTGTGGCTCTAATCAATGCATCTAAAAGATAGCTGCGAATAATGAATGCAAAAGTAAATCATATAAAAGATCCTCAAATCATCTATAAACATTAGGTTTATTCATGTAGACCATAAATTCTTAAAACTAAGAAAAATTCTAAGCAAGAAATTGATTCTTTACTAAGTGCTACTAAAAATAACGAAAAAGTGAAAAAATATGACACAAACTGAACTTATGCACAAAAAAGTTTTCATCTAGATGGTATGTAAACCATATGAATACAGGTCCTTGGGTTACAAAACCAGGAACACAAATAGTATGCACTACAAAAAAAATTCACTGTAAATGTAAGGAATGCACCAGCAGAAGAAAATATAGAAAAAAATTATTCTGAGCAAATTATGCCATAGTGAAACTCCAATAGTGCTTGTTAAATTAGCTTCAAGGAAGTCCTATGTAGCAACTTGAATACAGTACCATACCGCCCGATACGGGCGGTGTGTACAGATCCGCCAGCAGATCGGCACGCGAACTACCTACTACCGGGCGGTATCAGGTATTTGGCCCTGTATCGGGCAATATGGGGCTATACCAGGCAATAATGGTCGAAATTTTAACCGTTACCGACCTGTACCGATTGGTACCAGTCGATTTCAACAATTACCCATATATATCGGTTTTCAAACGATCAATTTGACCATTAGAGACATTCTAAAGGGTTTTTAAACTCTTTCCTCTCTCCTCTTTCAATCCATTTCACTCTCGTACTCTTTTAAACTCTCTCAAACTTATTTTTACTCACAATTTCTCTTTTAATTTCACATTTTCACTCTCCTAAACTCAACAAAGCAACGATTTATGGATTGGATCAAATTTAAGAGACTAATTTGGGAGGATTAAGAGAAAAAACTTTTTAATCAATATGTAAGATACGAAGCAACAAATCAGTAACGAAAGTAGAAGTTATGACATTCACTAATACATGCCTCAGGAGCTGCCTCGGACATGTGATTCACGACGATCAACCTACGACCATCACCATATTGATTCACCAATAGCATAAGGTGTATCAATACACTATGTCGTGGGATCAATTACAGGATTTGATCCAATAAACATATTATATTAATATACAAATATATAGGATTGAGGACCCCGATCCACCACCTGTGGAGGTCCGTCGTTCGTTTTAGTGGTAGAATCATGTATATCTACACATGTGACTACTTAATTAATTTGAATTTTAAAATTTAAGTTATATACAAAATAATCTAACAATTCAAATAATTTATCTGTAGATAATTCAATATTAACGGAAAGATGATCCAGAACAGACCGAAATTATGAATCTTGCACAAGGCTACTCCTCAAAGCCCGAAAAAGATATGTGACACTATTCTTACTTAATTTACATTAATTTTGCTAAAACTATACTAAATTTATATCTATTTCTAACTTAAAACCCCTATTCAAACTTTTTTTTTCTATTTTTCAAATATTTTCGGAGGGTTTTTATGCCTATTTTAGGGTTACTGCTCGATACACCATACCATACCAAACAAAATTCGGTACACCGATACTGTACAAGATTAAAAACCTTGCATCAAACACAATTTACAAGAATAATATATGACTTTTAACCATAAAGTAATGGTCAAAAACAGAATATGTCATGAGTGGGCAGCATTAAGCTTCATACTAGTCCTACTCGAGGCCCTCGTTATGCCCCAATACTAGGCAGGTCAGTTTGATACCACTTATCATAACCGACCTGATAGGATAGCTAGCTTGTTAACTTCATTGAGTTTGAACTACTGGCTCAAAATGTTTAAGCTGAAGTTGATAATAGTACACCTATTAGACCCTTATACATCAATTTTAATCTTTCTCACTTCCGATGTGAGATTAATCGGGATGTTATAGTTAGAGGACCATGTTATTTTGCTCAAGCTTTAATACTGCCCAAGGTGATAAGTAAAAGAGGTATCCCTCTACTACTGAGATAGGGTTAACCAACTAATTGAATCCAATAGTGACTCCTCTGATCATAATAACTAGAACAACGTAAAGGATTCAATATTTCCTAAGATGAAAATTTTATATATGCAATGTGAACCCTTGAAAGCATCTCCTCCACTCCTGTGTGATCCATACCTTCAGAAACTTCACATATATCTCTTTTTTTTTGCTTACATTTAACAATTCTGAAATTGCCAGCACTAAGAGAAATATGGATGAAAAAAAACACCGATGTAACCTATAGCAAACTCTTTCGGCATGCATCACACATTAGTTAGATAGGCGCCAAATAACCAACGTTGCCAAGAAAATCTCTTAAGCAAATTTGTTCTTCAAAACATAAAGTTATTCTATTCAATTACTTCTACATGTCCTACTAATATATAACTACAAATCATCATGTTGTGAATGAGGTATGTGGAAGATAGTCCTCGATCATTTTCTCAAAACACCCCAACATCATCAAGAGTTCAATGCCATCACACCAGAACAATGACCCTAACATTGTCAATGCTCTAGATCCATTAGCCATCACTATCATCCCCGAATAATTCTAACTCTGTGGATCTGCCATGTCTCAACCCACCCCAAACGCTGCATTGTTAATTCACTTACCAAAAGGCATTATCCCTTCATTGATTAAATAAATACTTCAAAAAACCCTACCACTCTAAGATTAAATAGTTCGCATACCCGCTGCAAACCAAAGAACTTCAAATTTACCGCCCGATTAACGAAGAACTGAAACAGAGTGGGACGAAGGTCTCTGAAGGAAGACCGCTCGAAGCGTCTCACGAGGTGAGAGGATTTGATCAAAGACGCCACCTAATGTCAATTCTCGAACCCTAAACTTCCTAGCGACTAATTCCCGTTTAGAGAGAGAAGCTTCCTGGCGATTAATTCTTCTACCCTGGGCCAGAAGAGGAGAGAGAGGGGAGAAGGGATCACCTAATTCTCGTAGAAACCCTAATCTTCTGCCACGGAGATGCTTCCTTCTCGATCGCAGACGATGGCCACATTTAATGCCCGCATTGATCTGATCCACATTGTTTAAGGTCCACCAACCTAAGTAATCAGATCGGATCCGAATGCTAGGATATCCGATTCCACGATCGATCCGTATATTTCTCGGAGTTCGGATCTGCCTGGGCTCGCCGGGAATGAAGAGAAGAAAAGGGCAACAAACAGAAAGAACCGGGTCGGAGATCGGGTTTCGGATCCAAAGTTTCCAGGCTTTTGGATCGGAATTGTGAACCAAGTCCGTTCCTATTCGGATCCAGATCCGGTCTATTCGTAGGCTGCTATTGCTCATAGACAACGGAGTAGAATTAGACGAGCTCACACACCGTCTTCCACGCACTCCCTTGGTCGGCGATCGCCGAATAGGAAGCAGGCGAAAGCAGCGCTCAATGCTCTGACTCGTCCCCGTATGGCGTCGGTGCCTAAGCAAGATATCGTTCCGAAGCAGACGATTTAGTCGAAGAATAAGAAGAAAGGTAGATGTTCTTCAGCGTTGTCATGTTTTCTTTTCGTACTTCATTTCTTATTGCTATTATCGGCTAATAGGGTTATTCATGATGTTTTTCCTTTCTTGATTACAAGTCTTCGTGCCTTTTTCCATTTCGAATGGAACACGATGCGAAGCATCTGTTTCGATAAGATCAGACTATCTCAGCAAGAGAGATGTCAAGATTCGCCTCGTAAAAGGAATTCTTTGAGAGCTGGTTTTCGTTTGGCGTATTATGCCATTGTTATAGACTGGGTTTATAGGATATTTGCTTCAGTCTTTGATGATGTCGTTGAATCTGTACCTTTCACCAATTGCGAAAGTGAAGGGAAAGAAGAAGGTTTGACTTATCACTTACCATTATCCAACTGAGTTCTGTTTGGTATTGTCATGTATATGCATGTGCAAATTTTGTGGCATAATTTACTCTCATTTTTCTGTATATGGCAGAACTGAAGCAATCTCTTTATGCTTGTTTTCTCAATATGAGAGAGCCTCGGATGTGGTGGCCCTGAAAAATGAAAACAGCCAAACTTCAAGGTCAAGCATGGTAGTTTTTGCTGAAGCTACTGCTTCCATGTTAATGCACTATGAGAAATGGAAAAAATTACCTTGCCATGTTAATGCAATGTTTGTTTCAATGGACTGGCAGTGCTATTTCATTCATTGGTTTCAGCATCAGTTCTTAGATCTTTTAGATAAAGGATCATTTGCTGCATTAGCTTTTCTTCTGAATATGTCCCTATCTACATGGTACAACTGGCTATGGCTACACAGCCTTTTCTAGTGGAATTATTTTGTGTATTCAAGCTCATTTATATTTGCAAATATGTGCATTATACATGGTGTAGAGGATTCATTATGCATAAACAAAGTCACACTGCGGTTAGAGATATGTTGGAAGCCAAGTCAGGAGGCAAATATTAACAAAACTTGATGTGTATATGAAAAAATAATATTAGAGATGACTGGATTAAAGTATCAAGATTTTATGATTAAACGATTACAACTTAAGGTTCCACAACAATGCTCTTGTGGTGTTGTTCCAATTTTATAATTAGCATGAAGTTTCCTGTTATTATACCTCTCAATCTTATAGATTCAGCAAACATAATTACCCCAATATAGTGTCTGCAATCTGCAAAAGTTTCTTTTTCCACAGAAATACTAATGTTTTTCTGAACATGAATTCCATATGATTTACTCTGTATTTTCTTTCAGCTGCTAAAAAATGCTGGCTTTGGAGGCATAGCAATCTAACTCTGCCCCTGATGCTCCACAGATGTCAATTTTCTTTTGATTTGCGACCAGGTTACCATAGAATTTGTGCAATATTTTGCAAAAGAAATATTCAAGTTCCATAATTCTACCATTGCTTCATATGAATGGTGCCCTTATTCTTCCTGATGCAAGAACAATGAGCGAATCCATTGTCGCTGTCTTTCTCCAGTGGTTTCTCTGTTACTGGAATGTGTTCTGATGATGAGCTCCTGAGTTATTGAATAATCATTGAAAATTGTTTTGTTGAACCTATCATAGGAGAGCATTACACTACTTAATTAGAATGTGATCATTATCATACTTATCAAGATATGCTAGCAGAATGCCCTTGCGTCTTCCTACAAGAAATTGGGTGCCACAAGCAGTATCATTGTTTCACTTGCAATTGGTATGATAAACACTTTATTATGTCCTATTCTTCAAATTATCATGACACTCTGTAAAGCTCTTATGTTTGTGCAGATAAGAAGGTGTTCTCAGAGACTCTTACATTCTATCAATTTATTTTCTCTTGAGTTACTAGCTTGGAACTTCTCCAAGGTAATTGATTGTAAACTTCGTACATTTGCACTTATCGTTTACAGGCTTTTCCAGATTCGCAGCAAGGACACACTAGTTTGCATGAGCTTCGTGCAGTTCCAAGAGATACCCGTTGTATCCGAAGGTTGACCAGCATTCTTGAGTTCCACCATGAGTAACAGATGGTGGAACCTGAATCAGGAAATTGGCCTGGTGGAGAAGATGGCTGATAGCCTGTATGCTTCAGCTGCCAAAACCAGTAAGCGTCACTGTTATAAGATTTGACCCTGAAACTTTTCGGTTCTGATGTAGAGTGCATTGTCCACTTTCTTGACTTTGTTCTCCAAGGAGGTGTGCTCCCTCAGTTCACATTCTTGGTGCTGATGTTTTCTTCACATATAGATGGCATTTAAGTGGTGAGAGCCTAACTTCTCTCCGTGCAGCTACCAAAAGCTTCGGTCGAAATGTTAATGCTCTGCAACCTCTGCTGGATACAGTTTGCAGTCCCCAGAGCCACTGTTCCTCGATTGACATCGTCAGGTAAGCATAAGTTATTTTGCTCGAACGGCCATTTCTACGAGTGTTTGCCAAGTAACAAAATCTTGAAAGCAAAGAGACCTAAAAATGCTATCTCCAGTAAAATAATAAAACTAAAAGAGAGAGTGGAAGAAAGAGGGCCACACGTCGTTGCCGAAATGATAGGTTGGTTATGGAATCGCAGTCATGCTCGCTGTATAATAATACTGCCCAGCCAACCCTGGGTGATGAAGCAGTAATACGTGATAGAAGGTATACTATTAGCTAGCATTTGGCAACATTTTGGCCCAGCTATCACCAATCGAGCTGCCAAAACATTGTTTTATTCCTTCTAGAGTTTGTGTTTAAATTTTTATTTATGGTTTCTATTAAGATTTTTTTAAAATCTTCCTCTATCTCTTGTTATACTATTAAGAGATTTATATTTATAAAATTTGATATAATCTTATGTTGATTATTAGTGATCTAATGCAACCCGATTCGACTTTTTCAAAAATGATGTTGGGGAAGATGTTTTCTTTTCTTCTTTCTTTTTTTTTTGTGTTGATTCAAAAAGAAATTTTTTTCACCTTCTGAAGAAGATAATTAGAATCGAAAACAAAAAAACGTGGATTTCTTGTGATTGTGAACTTTTACATGGACATAATTCTTTTTTTTTAGTTTTAAGGTCAACACAGAGAGAGAGAGAGAGAGAGAGAGAGAGAGAGAGATTAAGGCCAAGCTGTGGGCAAGTAAATTTGCAACATCAGAACATTAATGCAGGGTATGGAACATGTCAGTCATCCGTGGTACTTAACCATTTAACCCCCAATTAAATTCACCATTTACACTCCTTCCGACTTGTAATCGAAGCGGGTGGGTACGCCGTGGTACTTAACTATTTAACAGCTAATTAAATTCACCATCTACGGTCCTTTCTTCTTAATGGAAGTGGGTCCTGAGGACAATTAACGGGCCAGATCGAACGCTCATTAAAAACGCGATCACGTCTTCTAAGTTTCTGTGCGCGTGGAGAGAGGAGAGGAGAGGAGAGGCGGAGAGAGACTTGCAAGACTCGGCTCTTCGGCTCCCGTCTGACCTCTGTAACGGAGCTCCAACGGTGAAGATATAGCAGAAGGAAGAAGGAGCCCTTTGTTTGTGTTTGTCATCGACGAAGCGACCTTTTGGACGTCGGATAGGGATGCCGACGATCAGATACCAGATAAAGAACGAGTATGGCTTGGGCAGGTCGGAGCTCTATGGGGCTGCGGACAAGAATGACCCTGAAGCAATTCTCGAGGGTGTCGCCATGGCTGGACTCGTCGGCCTCTTAAGGCAGCTTGGCGATCTCTCAGAGTAGGTTTATTTTCTCGTTTTTTGGGTAACGAAGCTTCGTCCTCGCTCTTGCATCCAGAGTGAGCTTTTCATCCTCGTTACCTCAAGCGTGAATTTGGATCGGTTTCTTTTCCTTCTTTTCTTTGGGTGGTTTTGGGGAAGAATGAAAGGTGAAAGACGATGTCACGCGTTCTTGGATTCTCGTTTTCCTTGTTGTCTCATGCCAGTTTTTGGGTTGTTGAGTCTCTGAAGTGTTGGTTTGGTGTGATGTTTTATGTGTGGGTTTGTGTTGTGATATTCTGCTGGGAGCCATGGTTGATTCAATATCTATGCACATTGATCCTTCTTTCTTTTTTCTTTTTTTTTTTGTTGCTTTTCAGAACTTCTTTTTATGTTCTTTGTACATCGTGGTGCAGATTAGGGAGAGATTAGGAACATTATGGGGTCTGGATATTCTGAAATTTTGGTTTTTTGTAGAAAATATTGTATGTGATGATGATAATCTACAATTGGCATGAGAGTTGGATTGTTACGTAGGTGTTTGTCAGAGCTAAGTTAAATGGATTCAATTGCTGGAAGGGAGGATCAGGGGAGCAATTTAATTTATTGCATACATGATGAACAATGTCGATTGCTACACTTTTGATTATTATTACATTGTAAGAATGTTATTTCATTCAAATAGACTGGTTTTTTTTTTAGCTAAGTAAATGAACCCCTTAACAATGGCATTCTGGAAAGTGTTCTAAGCAAATGAACCTGGTGCTTCATATCATCATCGGACACAAGACATTTGTCCCTTGCTCATTTTCAGATAACTGAACCATTTCACTTGATTAAATTTCTCAAAATTTCTTCATGATTCATAATCTTGTTTATTGTTTTGAAACATGTTCGAATTCCTTGGTGCTTCATAAGATTTACTTTGAATAAATGAATATTCTGGAATTGCATTATAGCAAAAAAGTTAGGTTCCTCTTCCTCCACCGGTACCGGCATCTGTTTCCACAGGCTAACCTTCTTTTCCTTATTTTGTATTTCATACATAAACTGATGGAACTAAGATTGAGCATCATCTCTTTCTTCAAGAATTTGAAAGGACTTCCAAGTTTAAAATTACTTGAAGTGTGTTTGGATTATGTATTTAACAAGTTGAATGGACTACATTTTCTAGATTTACAATGTATAATTTTTATTCAGGTTTTCTGAGAAATTGAGCTGAATAACCAATTAAAGTGAAGAAATTTTAGGGAGAGGCATTAAGGTTGTACAAAAGTAACTCCAAATAGACTTTGACCCCCAAAGCCTAATTCCATATACATGTGAAGTCGTAGGATTACCATTATTAGGTGCACTACACAAGACAATTGTCAATGACCAAAAAAAAGGATCAACTACCCACAAGAAGTCTGGTTATTCAAACTAATTAGCTTGTTGTTTTGGTTCCTTAATAATTTTAGATACCAGAAGGAACTGTGATAAGTCAGGTCTTCGTCTGTGATTTTCTCAGTAGCTTCTAAGTATTGATGACTTGAACCACAACCAGAATTCTGCCATGTTTTTCATTAAGACATAATTACTTTGATTCATTACCACAGATAGGAAGCTCAAATATTTAAAATTTTCATATACATGAATGGATCATTTGTAGATGAAATTTTGTATAACATCTGGAAACTACTATTCTTGCCAATTTATCATGCTGAACTGTTGTTATCCTGAATATGTTTTTGCACGTGGTGCAGTTGCTTAGCTCTGAGTATAGAATGTAATTGTACAGATTCAGTCTTCCCACTGCATCTTAATATCCATTCACAGTGTTGTGACAAGCACATTTTATCCTATAGGTTTGCCACAGAGGTGTTCCACAATTTGCATGAAGAAGTAATGAACACTGCTTCTAGAGGTCAGAACATGATACTTCGAGTCCAACAGCTAGAGACAGAGCTTCCAGCAATATCGAATGCCCTTTTTCATGGGAGTGGCTCTTCATGTTTGTCTTGTAGGGAAGGTCAGCTTGCACTTTAAAACATTTAAGTTATGGTTTAGACAAAGCAGTTTTGTTGTAGATGATGACTCAGATGTTGTGTCAAGAATTCCTCTTGAACCATCCAATTCCTTGAGTCATCTGTTTTCCAATGTTTTGCCCACCTCTAACACCATATAAAAAAAAGGAAAAAAACCAAGTTTTAAGATGTTGATGTAATGTTTTGTAATTTAGCCACAAGTTATTCTTTTCTGCTTGGCATTAGCTACATTGCTCAAAAGGTATTTTACTTTATTTCTGCTTTTCTAATTCATTTGCTAAACATGCATCCAGGATATTAACTTCCTCATATATATTTAGGTTTGGTGGCTATTGAATATGCAATTTGCATCGCTTGATTGCCATTGCCATGATTTGTGATAAACATAGAGTTGGACATGCATGTAATTACGTAGTTGCCATATATGTATTTATTCTGAAACTTTATGTTTTCATGCCAATCAATTTTTTTAACAGGCAAAATGTTGGGTGGATAACCATGCATTTTATTAAATATTAATTTTTAATTAAGATTTTTTCCATAAATTTTTATCTGAATACACTTGCTTTGTTTTGATTATTAGTTTCGTGTCAATTCGATTTCATTCACATTGAAATTTATTTAGTTTTTGACCTGTTGAACGGAATCAGACAGGACAACTGACCATATAGACACATTATTGAATGATATTGCCATTGACACAGTGGTGAAGTACTGTTAGCATGACCCAAGGTACTAACAGTCTACTAGGATTAACCATATGACTGCAAAGTCAAGTAAAAAAAGGGGATGTGATTTATGTTTGTGGCAACTGGAAACTTGATGAAATCTATATTTAAGTTCAAATTTTATTGAGTTGCAGATAACCTTGTATATAAAGCAGTATTTTGGAGCTCATGCAGTAAATTAGAGATGCACAAAACAAAGTTAACTTTTGTTTTTAGAAGGCACTTAATGATTAGTACAAATGCCATCATTTGCAGGTATTGATTGGCACTGTAATATCCAAGTGGACCATAATCTAATCACTGCAGGACATATGCCACATTTTTTCATGGATATGTATGAAGAATGTCATGGTCCACCACAGTTATTCAAGCTAGACAAGTATGGCATTGTTCTAGTTACTTACCAGCCAGACTTTATGGCTTCTTTTTCTTCCTTTTTTTTAAATTCATACTTCCTTGCTTCTGCAGGTTTGATGTTGGTGGTGATGGAGCATGTTTGAAGAGATACAGTGATCCATCCTTTTTTATGATGGAATTGACATCCTCCAGATTGGTGGAACATGAACCTCAGAGAGAAAAAAGAACTTGCAAAACAAAGGTGAGCAATTAAAGAACACTAAAAATGACCTGCAAGGAATAATACTCATTGCATTTACTTTTAGGTAGGATATATTTTTCACGAGACCTACTAGACTGGCTTCTTTTGTAGGTGACAGAAAATAAATATACAGTGAGCAAATAACATGATGTTGACTTTGACTTTGTCCTAGGAATAGTGATACATGGATCCCTATGCACATTAAAATTTTAATGACACCAGTTCTTAAACCCAACCCTTTTCTATGTATTTGTTTCCATTGTTGTGTCAGGTATGCTGAAAATCTGTATTACTTAGTAGGTTCCTTAGGGGACGGCCCTATTTAGATTGACCAAAGAAATAAAAATAATGCTGCATGGCTAGTTTAGTATCCTGTTAAAGGTTTCTTATATTGAATTTATTTTTTCCGAATATTAGATTAATATCTCTTTCCATTGATTTAACAAAAGCTGAGATATCAGCACTAAGTGACAAGGAGTTGGTATATGTCCATGAGCTGGTGATAGTAAGTTCAGTTACAGCCTAATATCCATAAAACCTGGGGTTGATGCTAGCTTAATGCCCATAAACTGATGATAGTAAGTGACAAGGAGTTGATGCTTAATATGTCTATTTTTTCTGCTTAAGCATAATGACTTGCAGCTTGACATTATATCCAATCTTCTGTTGGAGAATTGTTTAGGTTGTGCCTTTTTTTCTTCTTTGCACCAAGAACTTTTGTCAGTTAAAATTGCCACTTCTTTCTCTCTCCAGAAGAAGGTATCATTTTCCTGTGGTGGTGAACCACCTAAATCTTTCTTAATGTCTCACTACGATTCCAGGTATTTCTTTCTTGATGCCTTTATATAACTCTTTGTCCTCTGAGGTTCTTTCTTTGTCATAAATTGATGCTGTATATAGATTGCAGCCTGCTACTTCTGGCCAAGTTCTTGACAAAGTAACCTTAAAACATGTCGAGTTGAAACCTAGACAACTGAATGAATCAGTTAGTCACATTCTAAGAAGTTACATGGAGAATCATATTGATTTGCTTCCAATAGAGCAGCAAGTGGCTTCCGAGACATCTATAATTCAATCCATCAGAATGAAATCTGCTGACTTGATTAAGTCGGCCACTGAGGTGCATGCAGTTGTAGTTGATACATCTTCCAACAGAGAGAAAAACCAAAGCCCATCTCCTACCAAGCAGGAAATGACAACTGCAGGTGACTCGGAGAAGCAGAAAATAGAAAGGACGAAGTTTTCAGATAAACAGTTTGAGCCAACTAGTGAAGTACAAAACGTGCATCCTGTCTATTTTATGCTGGAAGAAAAGGCAACAGTTTCCAAGAATAAAAACATAACTGAAGGCAGTTTATATGGTTCTCAGCCTAGTGAAGTAGACCTAAATCTTTCAGTTGATCAAGAAGTCAAACAAAATGGATTTTCACCTGATGCTGAATGTAGATCACAAAACAGTTCTGATGGCTATATTTCTGATGAGATTTCTAGTGACTTGGACAATTACACGGATGCACTTACCACAATGGAATCAGAATTAGAAACAGATGCTGAGAATCAAGGTAAAACAGATTCAGTTTTTGTCAGCACTGAATCTCAAGAGACGGATTCTGATGGAAGTGATGCTAACGAGGAACAGGAGGAATTGCAAGCTCAATATTCTAAACAGTATTTTATCAAAAATTCTGCTTCATCACCAGGTTTCACTACAATATTCAGGAAAGGGGCAGCAAATCCTTCCTTCTCAGATACTTTAGGTCATATGGCTGCTCAGTTGTTAGAAGAGAACAAGAATGACTCTGATTTTCCTCCAGATTCAGATGTTGGCCTAGGCGAAACGAACGGTACCCATTTTGAGCAGACATATACTGAGCTTGTGAAATGCAAATCTTCAGACCATTTACTTCTAAGGGCATCAGATGTTTCTTCATCTGCTGTACACGGAGAAGCATTTTGTAGATCTTCTATCACAGACTTAACTTCTACAATCTCATTGGTTACGTTGAACATTATGGAGACATCCCCATCTTATGAGAGAAAAACCAACCAAGCTGTAAGCCATTTGGATGGTGAGTCACCATGCAAAATAGATGCTTCCGAACTCCCTTCTGAAGAAAAGATTAACATGTTACATGGAGAGTTTGCTGAAAACCCTGGCATCTTGTCTGATTCTCTATGCCATATGACAGACCTAAAGCTTTTGATGAAAGATGATATTCCTAAAGAAATTGATCCCAATGAATATATCAAGGAGCAAAGCACACATGATGTAGTGAGTTCGAACAGGCCGGTGCTTCGCTTGCAGAAACAACAAGAAACTGCTCTTGAAATAGGTACCACAGATATTGAAGTCTCAAACCATATAAAGTCTCAAGAGTCGGAAAAACATGATCAAGGAGCTTGTTGCCTTGTGAACCCTGCGGTACTGGGTGAAGATTTGGGAACTGCCATCACAGGTACTGACAGTTTAGCAGCTTCAACATTGGTATTAACACATGAAAATGTCGATGCTGTAATCCAAGGAATAACTCCCATATCTAACATGTCAACCTGTGAGGAGGATATTTTATCTGAGGCAGATGGATCTCCATGGACCTGTGCCGGACATAAAGCATTTTCTGATAACATGGATGTCCTGTCTGAACCTGTTGGAATAATCTTATCTACTGAAAATGAACTGCCGAAATGCAATCCACAAGAATCAGGTCACGACATTACCAGTGATGTTGATTTTAGCGAATCTAACATGTCATCATCAAATGAAACCATATGTGGGGAACCTTCTTTTGAAGGATCTATTCCATTTCAATGCAATTCTGATTTGCATAAGAGTACCTCTGGTTCTGTTTCAGTACCTGCTCCACTAATCCAGTCGAATAAGGACTCGATATCTGAAACTACTCTGCAGCAATCTTCTGAACAGCAGCCACGACTAGCTTCGAGCGCACCACTTCCAGAGGATAATGTTACATCAGAAGATACTAAAGAGATACCCCGAATTGCAGAACTACCACCAGTACCATGGAGATTGACAAAACCCCCTTGGGATTCTCTTGTCTCCGGTTGTAGTGTGGCCCAACCTCCAGGTGGATCAAACACTGACATATCGTTATCAACCGTTGAGAAGGAACATTCAGGAGAGTTGCTAGCTGGAGTTGAAATTGCAGGGTTAGATTGTACTGTGCAGTCTCCAAAATCATGTGATATAACAGTAGCTGTCAAGGAGAGCTGCGAAGATATCTTACACTCAGATAGAAAGTTGGTGCACCCAGCTTTGGAGTTGCCACATGAAGAGGACAAGCAGGCGCATGATGGCAACACATTGGAAGAAGATAGCTTGAGACCAACAGAACTGCCATCGACCGTAGAAACTGAAAACTCTCAAGACATTTCTGTATTGAAAGGTTCAAAAACATATCCTCCAACATTGTCAGAGGTAATTCCAAGTTTAAATGAGAGATTTCAAGATTTAGAACTAAAGAGATCTCAGATTGGTATTGCAGATGGTGAGAAGCACAAGGATACCCACGTAGTTCCTGGTTCTGCATTAAATGTTAATGTTAAGTTTCCACCACTGCCATCCACAAAACCTAAGAAATCTGGACATGGATCTCCTTCTACAGAAGAAAAGGATTCATCCTCTTTACATGATTTAACCACACCGACTACAGAGAATGAGAAACCAACAAACAAACTTCACTCGGTTATCACTAGGCCTAATGACCCCTTGATTGAGGCTATCACATCTCATGATAAAAGCAAGGTATGGAGTTTATTTTCTGCATAATCTTTAAAGTAACATTGGAAAACAATTTAATTGATGATTTTGCAGTTGAGGCATTGTCTATAGCACAGGACCATTTTAAAGAATTGTTCTCACCATGTCTATTTTAATTTGATGACTGCAGTTGAGGAAGGCACCCCAGCTGATTCATTCTTCTGTCATGCCAAAGTTCGATGAAAAAGGATCATTGCTGGAGCAGATACGGAACAAGGTCGGTATCGTGCTTAAAATAATAAAATCTTTGTCTCAAAGGAAAACACCTTTGATTGTCATCTATTGATGCATTTTATTCTTTGTCAAGTCCTTCAACCTGAAACCAACGGTGGCACCGACAGTAAAGTTCAAAGGTGGCCCTCCAATAGACGTAAAGGTCATCGCCATTTTAGAGAAAGCAAATGCAATCCGGCAGGTCTGTTCTCTGGCTCAATCGGAAAACTACTAATCTGCTCTTACATTTGTTCCCTCTTTCTGGTTTCATACAGCCTCTCCTAAATTACTCCTGGATTTAGGCATGTGCAGGAAGTGATGACGATGACGACGAAGAAGATAGCTGGAAGAGTGATTCTTAGGAATCACTGACCACAAGAAGCACTTACAAAACTTCCAACGGATTAACTTTGCTGATCATTTTGAGATTAGAACGAGGGGATGATCGATGGAGTGTTGCTCAACGTTGAGAATCACATTCATGGAACTGCTACCATCTCCGTAACAGATATGAACGATACTGTTCTTGTTCAGATCAAGATTGATATGCCATCCGGGTAGAGTGTAGTTGTACTTGTTGTATGGAGATCTATTACATCTATGGCATTTTTCTTCCGCGTACCTTATGATGCTGGCATGGGAGGCGGTAAGCGCACTATGCGGTTCTTTTAACTCTCCTTAGGAAGGCGATCTCGATCAGATGGTCATAATCATCTGGGCCCACGCTGATCAGTGGGTGGATCTAAGAGACCGTGTGATGGCGTGCGTCGCAGTACGTGTAAGCTACTTCTCACCCCGCCCGTTCTCGAGCTTCGGCTTCGATGTTTGTTCTCGATTCCACTCCCGCAAGATAAATATAGTTTTCCCCGTGCCTTTTTGGGG
The DNA here is from genome assembly GCA_024322285.1 of Musa beccarii. Classification (NCBI taxonomy): domain Eukaryota; kingdom Viridiplantae; phylum Streptophyta; class Magnoliopsida; order Zingiberales; family Musaceae; genus Musa; species Musa beccarii. Next base: position 12,702,536 of record CM044401.1, read on the forward strand.
CCGCCTCCCTCCCTTTGCTTCCCCACTCCTTTCTTCGCTCTGTTTTATGGGCAAACAACTACCATCGCCGACGAACCTGCAGAGATACGCCCGCCTAGCAGTCGAGACGATCCGGAGAGCCAAGATCGCGAAGCCCGCCCTTAAATCTCTGGCTTCGGGCAAGGAAGAGGCAGCGGCCGCCGCCTCTGGAGGTCCTGGCCGGTGGATGGACGAACGGGAGCGGCAGCAGGGCCGCGTCCCCCTGAAGGACGTCGTGGCGGACTGCACCCGGCGGTGGTTCCAGGACGCGCTCAAGGAGGCCAGGGCCGGGGATGCCGCGATGCAGGTTCTTGTTGGTCAGATGTACCATAGCGGCTATGGAGTGCCGAGGAATGAGCAAAAGGTGAGATTTTGTAGGGGTTCTGATCGTTTTTAGCGTTCTTGAAGTATGATTTGTTGGACGCGGCAGTTTCTTGAGATGTAGGTTTTGTGATTTGGGGAAACCTGCTAGTCTCGATGGTAAAGAGGCGTCTTTAGGGTTCTCTTTGTGTTTACTAGGAACTAGGGCTTCGATTGGTAGCAGTACCTAATAGCTTGCGTAAGATTATGAGAATATGCTTTGAATTCCTTAAAAAGTTGCTTTTGGTCTTTGTGTATTTTGGTTGCTGAAATCTTCAGCATCTGACAACGCACAAAACATGAAATGCTGATTGTGTCAGGCAGCTTTGAAATAGGAGAAACTATAGTGGCAGCTGCATTTGGATCTGTTGGCTGATAGATTTCTCCCTTATTATAGTCTTTTGGCTTTCTGGATCATCCAGAATTTTGTTGCTGGGACCTCTTAAAGAGAAGTTTGAGTTTTTTCAGAAACTCTGACAAACATTATATGTTTTGGTTTTTTCTATACATTATCTGTGGCTAGGCCCTATGTGACGCGGTTATATAATTGCTTACAGCATAAGCAACCTTGTAGACCGTAGACCACATTTTAGAACTATCCAAGTGTTTGATGTAGTCATAGTCTTAAACTGGAGTTTGACTTTCTTACATATGGTTTTTTGAAAAGTGGATTGGTTGTAGATCCTTCGATGAGTTAGTAATAATACACCTGAAGATGTTCACTAGAGATTATAGACTTGCTTTGATAGAATGAGGTGAATTATAGATTTCTCAAAGAACATTTTGGTTTAGTTTTTAGCAAATAGAAATGTAAAGAAAGGAATTATAATCTGATTGCACCTAATCGAAGTGTTTCGAAATTATATGCTGATTGTTTAGAGTAAAACTGTATTTTTACAAGTGCCATGGACATCATCTAAAGGACCAAACTGGTGAAGGTTCGTATTGTGAGATTCATATTGAGAGAAGCAGAATCATATCTGTGGGTTGGAAGGTCAGTGGAGAATGTTAGATATTGCATAGCTATTTGGAAAGCACTTGTCATGCTTGGCTAAGTTTCTTCTCGGAGAAGATTTAATGGAACTCCTGGCGCATAGCTCCTTACACAAGAATACTTGTATTGGTCTGTCTTACCTGTGATTTGCAGAGTGAAGTGTTTAATTTCCCCTTTGTGATCCACATACTTCAATAAATGCCTCTTGCTCTAGTACTTTGAGGCCTCTGCATCTTGAACAAAACTTCACAAGAAGCTTCATGGATCTGAAGATTGTTGACAATGCTTCTGGTACTAAGCAATATGTCAACTTTTTGTTACCAAATTTTGGAAATTGAAATCCAATTATCTCCTTGGTTTGTATCAAGGCATTGGATTTGAGGATTGCATGTATGGAAGATGAAGCTGTTTGGTTCTGAAGGTTGTACAATTTGAAGATGCAGGGTACCACGTACTCATAATCTTGTGCAGCAAGGTCAGTTCTGTGAATAGTGTATGGTGTAGTTTGTGAAGTTGAGGACACATATCATTGGGCCCTTGTTGGGCAACTTAGGAGAAACAATGATTTGGCCAGACTTCAATTCTGTAATTTGTTTAACATTAGGATGCTTGTACATTGGGACCCTTCTGGACTCTTCAGGATACTCTTGAGACTTTGAATTGACAAATAATCATGCCATCATCATTGGAAATTCTGAGCAAAGGCTGCCCTTTAGGTGGACTGAGTTGACACGGAAGAAATGTCTGCCTCTCAAACACCTTATGTGTGAGGCACGTATATATGGGGCCTCACCTGGGTGCAAACACTGAGAGTGAACCCTGAAAATTTTTCGAGGATGATCTGGTCCTCCCAAATAACCTTCATCATGACATGCGTGCCAGTCTTATTAACTTATCGACTACATGCATATAAAGGTATGTGTATGCAGTTACGGGAAATAATAATTTTGAAGGTTGTAGAACACTAATCCAATGACAGAGAACTGTAATCATTGGATAGTTCCAATAAATTGAAATGTTTCAGAACTATATATGAATTAGTTATTTCATATTGTTGAAATAATGATTAAGAATCTCCTTTGCAAGAATCCTAATGAGCATCTGCTTTTAAGGCATATACCTGGATTTCAAAAGCATCCAAATACCGTTCATCAGTTTGGAAGGTTAGCGACAAGCGTCCAGGTAATGTTCTATCTTTTTTACCATTACTATTTTTGCATTGACAGGTTAATATCTTGGGGTATGCGTGTATGTACGTCTATTTTTGTTCCCTTTTTTATTGTTGGGGGGTATATGTTTTTCGTATTGTGATATACTTGTACTTTTACTATCATAGCTTTTTGTAAACTCATAATATTCTTCTTTTGCATGGTTTTCGTTGCTCATGTTATTGTTTTGCATGTTAGGTTACAATGCCAGTGATTCAGACTCTGATGAGGAGAAGATGAACGTGAAATCATGATCCGAGAGGCTTGAATTTTAAGAAATCATATCTAAGTGAGTTGTGTCCGTCCATCTTTCACATCGTTATTAAGATTGAGCTTCTCGCTGGAATGTTGTTTTATTGAGTTCAAGGGGGAAAGAAATCACTCGCCAGGGCTGATATAATGTTATTACACATTTGAATACTTAAATATGGTAAATCATGTATATTTTACGAGTGTGAGAATTCTTCTTTTTTGTTGAAAACCAAAAAAGTTAGAAGCGATGCATGACTGAGTTGTGAATGATGATCTGTAACCATGTGTAGCCACTTCTAGGATGGAGTTCTTGCTTCCTGATTGTTTCCATTTTTTTCTTCCAATTATATCTTGATACCCTACATAACCAGCACTACTAGCTTAAGTCTTTCTATTAGCTTCTTCAGATACTTGAGGCACTCCATACACCAAAGAAATCAAACCATCAAGATTGTGAGAAAGGGTTCTCATGGTATTTGTGAGCCAACTCTCATAACATGTTAGTACTTGTCATGTGTATTAGACTAGACTCCAGGTTGAGATTATAGACGAGCTCGAACACTGTTAGCTTTATCTAAAATATTGAATGCTTTGTTTTATTTATGATGTATTTTTATGATTAGTTTTCTGTTTTTTTCTGGAAGTTAAAATGTTTGGTACAAATTGCTAAAGTTCTACATGGATCTTTTGAACTTTGAAACTACTAATGACCTTCTAAAAATTCAACTCGAAACTCTAGCATGTCAAGCATGGTGACATAATGGTATCTTGGGTTCTCTTGTTCAGTGTGGCGAGAGCAGACCTGATATAGATGTTCCGGTTTGGGTCCTTTTTGCCATTATTTTATTAGCAATTTGTGTATCCATATTCTGAAGGAGAAAATAGCTTTTGCTTTTGGAAGAAATAGTTAGCTGCATTTCAAATCTGATCCATTCGCATCATGTTGCTTAATTGCAGTCTCTAATACCTTTTTTTTTGTGAAAAGGTTAAAAACTATATTAGATTAGCCATCGCTAAAAGAAACCGGATGAAGTGTCGATGGCTGATACCTATTTACTATATAATTGCTAACTCCGCTATGTTTTGTTTGTGTTGCTTGTTTTTTGTCGATGGCTGATACCTATTTACTGGTCTTATCATTTCAGTTGGAATGCTTGCCACACTTGCGAGATTTGTGGGAACTTTACGGCCACCAGTGCTTCTGCTTCTGTTTCAGCATCTGTTCAATACCTTTCCTCCCCGTGTATCTCTTCTTTGTGTTTACGATTATATTGATATGAATACAACTCTGTTCTTCAATTTTTGTAACTCCAATAAATAATGCAATAATTCAGTGACGGACACAGCTTCTGTTTGAACAAATGAATCATTTAAGGTCTGCTTTTGTCGAATGCAACCACATTGGTGGGTGGCTCGAGATCGTGCATGTTGACCTATTGTCACCATATTAGCTGATATTGTTTAGATCATGCTGCATCTTTGTAATATTAAAAGGATCAGTCCATTTATAATCTTATAAATGAAAAGACAGATGTAGAGGTGAAACTTTGTATTGCGTAAGTAATCATTCAAGTAAATGTTTTAGGCATGATAAAATATAAATATTAGTTTTGAATTATCGTACACCTTAGCAACAAAATCGAGTGATAGGTTCCTCCAGTCCGTTGTGATAGATTTATTGTTATATATAATCGAATGCTCATCCAATCCGATGTCACCTAGGGTTTCAGTACGTTGAGATAGCTAACGTTGCAAGGTCATCAATTCCAAAGTAATGCTGTGGTAGGCATTACTCGATCTGTACCATTTACATGCTTTACAAGATTAAAAAAACACATGAAATAAAAAAAAGCGATCAGAGACTATCAACACTACTTCATGTCCTGTGCAATCTGTTTATTAGAAAACACTCAAATACGTCGAAAAGTAACAAAAATAATAATAATAACAACGAAAAAGACCACATACGTGCAACATTTTGTCTGCATCGTTTCGTCACACTATGACCTCAACCAGCGCAAGCAACATAGAAACCGGTTAAAGCTGTAATTAAATCTCCTAATTTAAACATAATTATTTGATTTTTTTTTTCTTACTAGTAAAATTTAAAAAATAAGTATCCAACATTTCAAGTTGAGTGATGTTATTTTTGTTTATAAAAATTAATTAAAAATAAAGATTATATATATATATATATATATATATATATATATAAACATTTATTACCTTTGATGGAGGTCTCAGGTCACCTCCTCAGGGAGAAATTCCATTCCTTGGTTTCCTGTCTTTCCTTAAAAAATAAATATTTTTTATTTCTTTATGTATTTAAAATTTTTATATTAAGACTTGTTGTAATTATTCATGCTATATGTGGTTTTTAAAATTTTCTTTTGTTCCTTCAAGTATTTAAAATTTTATTTTTAGATTAAAATATGTTTCAATTATTCATGTCATGTGTCGTTTCTAAAATTTTCTTTTATTCCTTCAAGTATTATTTTTGAGTTAAGACATTTTGTAATTATTCATGCTATATACAATTTCTAAAAAAAATTATTCCTTCAAGTGTTTAAAATTTTATTTTTAGATTAAAAATATATTATAATTATTCATGCTATATGTAGTTTCTAAAATTTTTATCTTGCATACATAATGCTAGTTGTAATATTAGATTTCTATTAGATTTATATAATAATTGATTAAAAATATTATTGTTTCCCTTATATAATTTTATTTTTAATCTACTACTATTTAGTATGTTTTAATTACTCAATGATAATGATTGGATGCTTTTATTGTAATTTTTTATAATTCAAATTAAGAGAATTAGTTAGTATCTAGGTTGAAGTTGGTTTGTAAGCCAAGCTACTACCCATAGACTAGGATTAGCCAATAAACTAAATTCAACCAACTGACCAAACCCAATCCATAAGTCAAGCTTCGGACCGTTAGCTAACCCAACCCAGTCTAACATGAGCATTCATATACAATGCACATGACTGATTCATGAGTTATGATCATGTATAGTACAACTAACCAATATATGGGTTGGTCCAACCTAATCCTTTGTTATGTAGTCGTGCTCATTATACTTACTTTGTTTGATTTAGGCTTAAAACATTAATTAAACTAAATCAAATTTGATCGGTTTAGATCGATTCAGAGTGATTCCAAATCGATTTAACATATTTAAGCTCATTTAAGCTAAACATAATTTAGTCCAAATTATACCAATCTATGATGGTTTTAGACCGATTCAATTAGATTTTAGTTAAATCGAGTTCAATTGGACCAATTGAGCTATGGTTCAAGTCAATTGAGAACTAATTAATATTATTTGACATTAACGATATTTGAAAGATAAATTGAGATATTTTAATATATTATTTCATTCTGATATGGTTATGACTAGTATAAGATTATTTTGTTTCCCTATTGAGAGTAGGTAAGGTGATTTCATTCGAGGATTAGTGAGTCGTTAAACCTAAAAGTTAGATGGTTCCTACTTCCGATATTGGGAGAAATTGTCATTACTTTGTTAGGTGAAGGACACCACTTCATTCGTTATTGGGAAAACGATATGAGTTTATCTTCATCCACTATTTAGAGAATATAAACTCAACTCGTTTGAAAAAGTCTCTCAATCCATTATTAGGGGGGAGTGCTCTTTTAGGTTCTTACTAAGTATTACTAAAAAAAAAATTATTTTATTTTTCTTTTAAGAATAGACTCATAATAGCACTAGTTCATATTCTAATCGAGAGCAAATCTTCCTCTATCACTCTATCACTAGAGGTAGAGCAAGTTGAATTTTATTTTTTTTCATTGATATTACTATATTTTTTTAAGGTTAAATTTGACTTATATTTTAATGAATAAATAAATTATAATAAATATTTATAATTTATGTATATCAATAAAGTGATATTTATTTATTTAGCTTTTAATGATTTACCTGTAGAAAGATTTTTTTTATCTTAAGAAAAAAAATTTGGATGTGACAAAGGTTATTTAAGCATCATCGATTGATTCAGCAGCTTGTCAGTCTCATCATCAATCATTTCACCATTAAACCATCACATCAAGAGCCAAACACCGATGAATGTTTTCACCTCAGCGAGACCCCACGATCCGATGCTAGTTCTGTTCCAAATTCCTGTCGATCTTAGCTGCCGCTGCAGCGTAAAATACGGGGTTTTGGGATCATATTCACCGTAAATATTCTTCCAAGAGTTGAAGTCAATAGAAGCGTTGAATTAAGAATGCACACAATCAGTTGTTGGAGACTTTTAGCTCACAAGTCATCTTTCGTCGGTTCTTTTTGGCTTTCTCTTCGATGCAGGAGAAGTCTTCTGTTGTGGCACAAAGCACCAAACTTGGATCTCTTTCCTCGCGCAAGAACCTATATATGATCACCACAAGTTTTCTACCTTTAACATTTGCATCTATTTATTATGCTTTGTTTAGATCGATGAGAAACTTGACCACAGAAGTAAGCCAAAGAATTGGATGCTAAGAATTGGGTCATCAGCAGCTGCAATAATAGCTTTACAAGCTCCAGCTTGCTAATTGGTTGCATGTTTAGTAGTCTGAGGTGAAGCACGAACACCGGAAGAGCAGTAGAAAGAGAATGATTGAGACTGTAATGGCCTCTTCCTATCCAGTTTGCCCTTCTTTTGTTCATGCAAGAACAGCACGCACCCGTCCAAGTAATGCCTTCCCGACTCTTCATTCACCAACGCTCTCCAGACGCGGCCGCCATGCTCCGACCCGACCGCTCCAGCGGCGACGATGGCGCGGCTTCTTCTCCGCCGCCAAGCAACCGTGGTCCTCACTTGACGCGACATCGATGCTGGGTGCCTTCTTCGCCGGCTTCTCTCTCCTATCGCTCTTCTTCTGCTTCTGCGGCGCCGGCGAGGTCGAGGTGGGAACGAGGAAGTAGATGTGGCCTCGCTTGAGCTGCGACTCCGCCGGGGCGACCAAGGTCCGTCGCGCCACGCCCTGAGAGCATGGCTGGGTGAGGAAGCGGTCGGGGTTTGCCGCCATGATATCCCCGGCGGAGACGTGGCGGCTGTAGTACTCCTCGACCTGGCCCTCGAGGTGGACGACTCGAACCACGTCCAAGGCGCCACAGGGGAGGACGCAAGCCAAGCAGCACCTGAGGTTGTTGCCGATCCCCATCTTCTTCTTCTTCTTCTTCTTCTTCTTCTTCTTCTTCTTCTTCTTCTTCTTCTTCTTGTCGCTGTATATTACGCAAATGTCCATCCAAAGACATGTTGGAGCTTGATGTATTCGATTCCACTCCGCAAACAACTCGATTCATTGACCTCTCATTGCCACGCCACATGTTGAGTTGCAAGTCCTTTTCTATTTCTCTTCCTTTGTTTCATACTTCTCCCACTCCGCACGGATGTATTGAGTTAACATTAAGTACGCTATACGTACAACTTCTTGATCCTGATAGTTATGCGAGAAAATTACTTAGAACATCGACACTCTTATCGTCGACCCCAAACGATGTAAAAAATTTAATATATAGGACGTGAGACTCGTCAATAACGGAAGATATCTTGAACTTAAAAAATTAAGAATTTTAGACGATTCTTATGAAAAGATCTATTGAACTTTCCAAGTTCAACAATTACGACGCAACACGTGGTTAATATAAAATATCAATAATGATTCACGTAAAATACGTCAATTAACAATGTCATCGTAGGATTTGATTGACATTAATCTATCTTGGTTTGGATGATAAATTTGTCCTAAAGTCCTTAAATTGATAGATGTATACCTTCTCCTAAAAGAATGTAGCGAATATATAGAATAAAACAAAACAAGCGGCAATCATAATTCAATGTTAATAATTGGGGTAGAAGAAGACGTGAGAGGTGGCTTGCGATTGCAATATGCCAAACCTCGAGCCTTCGTCTGCCTGTGTGTAAACTAACGTGTTGCTCATGCTTTACTTGTTGGTAGCTCAAACTCCCTAAAACTCTTGATTAGATTAGACTTTCTCCTTCCCCCACTCGTCACCCTCGCTTTTTTCTATCACCATTACACCAACCGAGTACAGAGGGAGAAACCACACGATGTCATCGCCATCGTTTTGAGCCACTCTCCCGTCTGATGATCTATTTATCGAGGAAAAAGATTGATGCATTGTTAGTCTTCGTACGGCAACGTGGGTAACTCAAATCATCCATTGTGAGCATCTACATGTTATCGTTTCACCTTCAGGGAAAAGACAAAAAAATGATTCATCAATAATAAGAGAAAAGCGTTATCCATGGTCACACAATATCGTAACTTGCCTTTGCTGATACAAGTATAAAGTGAGCTATAGACGACAAACAGACTGGACTTGACACGGACGTCTCGATGCCGATGGGGGTTTTTTTTTTTTTTTTTCACTTTCGTTTGATGATGATGATGATGGTGATAAATGATTTATCATCAAGAATATTTTTTCAAAATGATGAATAATTTACAAGTAAATAAAAAAAAGAAAAAAAAAGAATCGTAAAGCACGATTCTTTCCTTCTTCTGCGCCTTTGCCTCTCGCGGACACCCCAACCATTTCTCTCTCTCGACTCGCCCTCACCCTTCGTTTGACGCCATTTTGGCTGGTCAGAAGCTTCACGCCTCGTACTTCCACAAGCAAGCCATAGTAAAACACAAGCAAGTAGAAACAACACCAGGCCACACGACTCATATGACTTCTGCTACTGCTACGCACCCCCACATCACCTACACCGCCCTAGAAAAAATAAAAAATAAAAAATTCCAGTACCATTACACACGCACACATGGCGACAACATTCTGAGCAATATACTATTCTCCTCGTCTTCTAAAAAAATAAAATAAAAAATAAACCTGTGGAATGCGCCTGCTTTCTAAATAAAAGAACAGCTAATCTTTCGAAAAATGTCACCTCCTGGGGCTGGGCGAGAAGTCCGCATCAAACGCCCCCAACTCCGCCATCTTTGGAACCTCCCCCGGGCCGTACTCCCAGTCATCTCCCACCGGCCTCGAAAGACTATCATCACCGTAGTCGAACCCCAGAGGATTCTGCGCCATGCCCCACAATGTAGCATCTGGATCCTGCAAGTCCATCGCCAGGTCGTCGGCTGCACTGATGCCTTGCCAGTTCAAGTCCCTACCAACAGGGCCGAGATGGCAGGCAACACTAGGTTCTGAATCTGCACCCATCATCCTCAGCATCTCCTCCACAGAGAATTCTTCCTCCTGCCCATCCGTCCGATCCCGATCACCGGTCTGGCGAAGCTCTACGCAAGCTTCAGTCGTAGACTCCTCCTCCACGTCGCATACGACGCCATCTTTCTGTTCGACCCTTGGAAGCTTCACGTCCCTGTCCCAGTCATCCGAGACATCTGCGGCATCGGAATAAGCGTCATCCCTCGGGTCAAACCTCGGAACTTGGCGGTCGATCTCACGAGAGATGGAGTCCTCGACCGCACTGGATTTACGCGAGGTTGCAGTCGTCTCGCACGCCTCCCTTCTCATGGCAGGGACGTCTACAGCTCCCGGCAGGTTGACGCGGGCCATAGCACCATACATGGCTCTTGCGGCATCGTCATAGGCAAGAGCAGCTTCCACAGCAGTCGGGAAGGTCCCCAACCAAAGGCGACTGCCCCGGTTTGGCTCTCGGATCTCGGCAACCCACTTGCCCCAAGTTCGCTGTCTTACACCGCGGTATCTGCATCTAGGGTTTTCTGGCCCACCTTTGCCTCGCATGCAACCTTTTCTTGAACCTTTTGCAGGTGCTCTCCGAACTCGCTCTTCACCCTCCATGGAACACTCGAGCTGGCGATTGTGTTCTCTCCACTGGGCAATAGTTTCTGCCACGGAACTGGCGCCGCTCTTGCCCCTGCGTACTCTCTTTTCCCTGAGAGAAGGGAGGATCAGCGTCAAAGCACCAGACGAGAACAGCAAAAACCACGACAAAAACCAAATTATCTCCAAATAGGGTAGATAGAACACGGAAAGGCCTCCAGCCAAAAAAAACAAACAAAAAAAAAAGTCGATGCGCAAAAGGAATCAAAGCTCCCACCAACAACGAACAAAATAACACAACAGACAGAAAAGGAAAAAAAAAACAACAAAAAGACAACTTGATAATAAGGCTTTGTTTCTCTCTCCTAAGATCATGGAGTCCCACACACCACCACCACGGCAAAGCAACAGCAGCAGCAGTAAAAGCATAAGAGAAGCCACATCCAGGACCCAAGCTATCCCATGTAACACTGTGAAGGAGTATCGATGGAACTACTTGCATCTCAGGTCGAGCACCATCCCCGACGAGCCCACATCTGAACGTGGCTTTCAAACCCAAGAAACATAAGCTGAATCCAATTTTGACATCAAAAAATGGCAACTAAATTGTACGTTAAACCAGACGCAGATTATACATACCTAGATGTTCTGTAGAATCAATACAACCAAGCACCTGCCGCTCCCGAATTCTACTTCGGCAGAAATCATAAAACATAAAACAACCGCAGCCACATAAGTCATGAATGTGATCCATCAAAAAAGGAAGAACAAAAATCAGCTGACGTCTTCAAACTTGTTGAATTCCATAAGCAACAAAAAAAACTAAGACGTCAGTCCACAAACCTCCCATAAACCTGTGCCCACCCACTAGGAACCCTGTTGTCGTATCCGTGTCATACAACACCTCCAGCTCAATCATCGTATACAATGTTCGAAACCGACATGAATCCTCATACCTTGGGCTCACCATGTTTGGACTCTCATTACATCCACCATCACAAGAAAGGCACATAATGGGACTATTATCACAAGGGTGGGGAATTCCATCAACCTACCCCCATATAAAGGCATAAAAATTCACGGTACTGTTTCTAGAAATTCAAATGTCCATCGAGCGAAGGGCAACAACCAAAGAACAGAATCCATGATGCCCAGAAACTCCATACAAGCCAACAAGTTTGCTACCTTTTGCACTCTGATCCCACACCGACTACCATAAACACATGTGACGCAACAGGGTCTCTATGTTCTCAAAAGGGTTCTTTGCTATTGAAGACAAGGCAATGTGAATCCAACTCGAGTTGCAAAATACAACCAATAAACCCACTTTCGGCAAGAAATAAAGCAGACCACAAGAAATAAAGCCCCATGCTTCTCGCTTAATCTGACACCTAGCATTTTTTTCAGACATCAACAGTGACGAAGAAAAGAAATGTTACAGGTTAAGGTAACAATTACATGCCTTGATTGATTGAACAGGTGCCCGTATGAGAAACGATGATGGCAGGTCTCTAGGAATGACATCAACTTTTACTGGACACTTCGATAATTCAATTCAATTCCATAAGAGAAACTGAAACTGCTAGAACAATGCACTGAATAATCCAAACAGATTTATTGCATTGCCTACTCTTTATAGATTCCAAATTACCAAAGATCCTTCTCCTCTACAACTCTGCTTCCATATCAAAATCCCCTCACCTTGGCAGGAACCCAGGAGAACGAAAATATATATTTCCGATTGCAAATTTTCCAAAATCCTTTAATTATCTGACAAATTGAAGGACCACCTTAGTAATTATCATTGGGGCATCTTAATGAGTCACTGGAAGCATCAAAAGAATTTACTTTGCACCTGATGCACCCTCAACTCTAGTAGTTATTTGGCACTCCAAGAATCAAAAGTATAGCTCCCATCATCCCACAAATCCCTGTTCACAATTTAAACCTCTGCAAATATCACTCAACAGAACCGTGCATCATAACGCCGGAGCCCAAGCTACCTATCATCTTAGTACTGAAAATACAAACAGATATCGTAGTAGTATCATTCAGCTTGCATCATTCCCTCATTTCGGAATCAAATCTCCTCCTATTGCGACCAAAATGAAACCAAAATCCACCAGAAGCACTCGTCATAAGCGTCCTACATACGTAACACAGCCACAGGAAACATTCGATTCTGCATCGAATCAATCATGAACTCAACCAGCACCAGTATATCCCCGAGAAACACGAAGACGACTTGATCGTTTCAAAGAGAATTGTTTTGGAAGATGCAAAACCCTTGTTCCAAGAATCCACTTTCACCAGACCTCACGAGAACCCACAAGTCGATGGCCTCGTTTTCCTCTCGTCGCTACCATGATTTCCACGAAATTTGGGGGGCCGAAAGAGTTTGATTCACTCGACTTAGCTTGCTTTTCTTCACATGGTCATCACAAAACCACCTCACAAAACCGGAGATAAACCCTAGAAACTGAAAAGGATCAGGCCTCGAGAAAACAATGGAAACAACTGGAGCGGCAAAAATCGAATCTACCAAATCGAAACGACGGAAACCAAACAAGAACCGAACCACCACCACACAAGAAAAGAGTAGCTCGTGGAAGGATTGTAGCTTTACCTATCAGACTCCATCATCATCATCCCCATCTCCTCCTCCTCGCGGTTCTTCTTCTTCCTGCCGTCGGGGCAACCATCAGACGTTTCTTGGTCTCGAAGAAAAGCTTACTGCGGCGCCGAGACCATTATATAGGGGGCCAAATACGTCCCTCCCTTAGGTGGCAGACCTCGTGTCGCAAGGTCTGACGTCTGAAGAGCCACGTGCCAACAAAACTTTCCGCAAGTTCGGCGGGCCATCACGTAACCCATTACTTAACCACTAAGGCTTAGCTTTTCTATCCAACCGTACACGTAGACCATAACAGCCGTGCACCATGTGGTTCGGGCTTCCGTCGAGCCCACGGGTCCGCCATCGGCCCTATCCGTTTCGGAGGAACAGATGAAGGGCCAGGATCGCTCGATCGTCATCCATGAGTTTAATCTGAGCTGTTGCTCGGGAAGACTCGGTCAAACCGGTCTTGCGTGTGAATTATTCTAAAATTTTAGTCAAACATTTAATATTTCAACTTCTGATTGCGTGCACTACGATGTGGAAGTTTTGGACCGAATTGAATGGACACGCCGAGTGCCAATTAACAACGTAAAAAAAAAAAAATCACATAATATAGTAGCCAAAATGCCTATTATTTATTTTCAATAATAAAGACGATCACGATCACATAATATAGTATTTATTTATTATTTATTTTATAGACGATCACATATTATAGTACCAATTATATGGATCGTATCAATAACGCATGAGGATTAATTATAAATTTTTATTTATTTTTAATAATAAAAATGATCGCACAATATAGTACCAATTATACGGATCGTATTAATCACACACATGAGGGAAAATCATAGATTATTTTTATAGTTAGCTACTTTAACATATCGATCTTCACACTTTAAAAAATTATATTGATATTTTTATAATTATAAAAATAAAATATCTAAATTTATTTATTTTAATACGATCGATTTTATCATCAAAATATAAAAATAAAAAGTAAAAATAATAATTTTAATATTTTAATTTATGGTGATAGACGATGACATACTGGAGGTCGCGAATGAGGAGCGTGACAATTAGATATGAGGGTCGTTTTGTTTTTACGTTGATACCAATATAGTTATTCAGTGATTCTTTTATTATTTTATATTTATGTTAATATTAATATAGATATCGAGCGACCTTTTATCGTTCGATAATTATATCAATATCAATGATAAAAGGGATGAAAGAGCCGTTCAACAACTATGTCAAGGTCAATTTAAATGTAGAACGATCCTCATCTTTCGTTATCACTATCTTCACTAATTAAAATATTAAAATTATTTTTAATTATTTTTAATTTTATGTTTTTATCAGTAAAATTAATAATATGGAAATAAATTGATATATATATTTCTTTTATAATTATAAAAATATCAATATAATTTTTTAAAAAATATTAAAATATTCAAAAAAATAACTATCCGAGGTAACGAGGTAAAAACGTAACTAGCACATGAGAATGTCATCAATTAGATCGACATGTGCTCCACCGTGGCCCACCTCATTCAACCGCCAAGCCATCCACATGGGCGAGGACGACCGCTCAAAAGGTGAAAGAGTCCCGTTGGGGAATGGGATCGCGATGCGTCTCGTGTGAACACAAGAATGGGCTGCGTTTAGCCCTCAGGGCAGTGCTTATCTTATCCATTATGCTACGATTACTTTTCGCGATTAGCTTTGACTTAGCTTTTTGACTAGCGCGTCACTTTTTTCTTCTTCTTTTTTTGATATTTTTTAACTATAATGTGGAACAGTATGATAAAAGATTGTTGTGGTGAGTTTACCACTAAAAGAGTCCCAATTTGATATCCAACGCATCAGTATTTATGTGGTCGCTTCGGCCGGTCGCCACCTCCCAAATCCAAGTCTTCGAAGTCTCTGTCGAGAGGAATTAGAGAGAAGCGAAGCGATGCCTTGCATTCCTGCGACCAAGTCTTGCACGGCGCACGAGGTGCCGGAGGCGGTGGCGAGGCACCACGAGCACGCGGTGGGGCCGGACCAGTGCTGCTCGGCGGTGGTGCAGACGGTGACGGCGCCAGTGGCGGCGGTGTGGGCGGTGGTGCGGCGCTTCGACAGGCCGCAGGCGTACAAGCACTTCGTGAAGAGCTGCGACGTCGTCGTGGGGGACGGCGACGTCGGCACCCTGCGGGAGGTGCGCGTCGTCTCTGGCCTGCCGGCGGCCACCAGCACGGAGCGCCTCGAGATCCTCGACGACGAGCGCCACGTCCTCAGCTTCCGGGTGGTGGGCGGCGAGCACCGCCTCGCCAACTACCGCTCCGTGACCACGCTCCACCCGGACGACGACGGCGGACGCACGGTGGTGGTGGAATCCTACGTGGTGGACGTGCCGCCGGGGAATACGCCGGAGGAGACGCGGGTGTTCGTCGACACCATCGTCAAGTGCAACCTCCAGTCCCTGGCGCGGATCGCCGGAAGCCTCCAAGAACGGCGGCGGAGGGCAACCCGTAATTAAACGGGATCTCAAGGGCCTTTTTTATTTTCTTTTTCTTCACCGTTTTCTTCGTCTTATCAGATCGAACAAGATGACAAGCTCTGGACATCATATTCCAACTCAGAGAACTGCTGTCTTTTCATTTGATATCTGCATCAGGTTCCTGTCCTCCATCCGTTCATCTCTGCCCACCAACTCGAGCTTTTTGCTTCCGTGGAGTACTGTTCCGATTGTACTGACAAACGGGGATGGTGTGCCACTCGCGTTGCAAGTTGCACGGTAGCTTGTGATGATCCCCACCGTCTCTTGTCTCACATGATCGATGCCCCTTTTACTGACGATTCCAAATCAGTCAGCAGTGTGCCTGCCGTCGACTTGTTTCTGAAACGCATCTGCTTTAATCTCTCATCTTTGTCACGAGAACCGATTTCTCTTGGCAAGGGATACAACCAAACCTGAGATGATGGGTGGCTCCACTGCAAACAGGAGTTCTTGCCTGTGTTGTTGTAGGATTCTGCAACTAGTTACAAGTGGATAGAGAGCACCTACCTCTTATCCAACCATGGAGATATGTAGAGTTTCTGATATTTTAGACGAGATTTCATTAAAACACTATTCAGAGATTTTGATAATTTATGTTTTTTTTATATCATTAACTTATTGCTTTTTATGAATGATATAATTAACGGCACCAAGTTGGATTATCATTCGAAATGATACTTTCCAAAAAAAAATGTAACATAATTTTTTGATGTAAATTGAAATGATATATATTATTTCTAAATTATTATAAATATTTATGTGAATCATGATATCAAATGATTTCTAGTATAGAGTAATTTTATTTAACTGATTTATTATATTTTTAAGGACATTTTTGTAATATTTTCATTTTAATGATTAAGACGTTATAACAAGTCAACAACACTGTAGTAGATCAAAGCACCGTAACGGATGAAAAAAATAGAGTCGAATTTTTGAAAGATAATTTAAATATTTTTAAATTAAGGATATTATTTTTTTTAAAAAAATGAACGAATGCTGTTTTAAAAAAACAACCCAAAGTAAAAAAAAAAATTTCTAAAAAATCATTCAAATAAAATTGTTGTGATTTGGGAATTTGCGTCGGCTCGGAGGCGGAGAAAACAAGAAGGCCGCTGGGTCTGGGGTCGCTGTCTCTTCTACCACTCATCTTGTGAGCTCCGCCGCTCTCTTTTATCTGCCCGTTGCTTTTGCTCCTCGCTTCCGATCTCGGCGACCGCTTTCTTCCCCCTCCACGATGTCGTCGGCTTCAACCGCTCTGATCCCCTTGGCCCCGCTCCATCGGTTCTCCTCAGTTAATGGCGCCCGGAGATCGTTCCTGTGTCACAGGAACCCCTGGAGATATAGGGTTTCCATGAGCGTCTCGGTCGGATCGCGAGCTACAGTGGGAGATGATGCCCTCTTCCAAGATTATAAGCCCTCTTGTGCTTTCCTCTTTCCTGGCCAGGTAATCCGATTCCGACCCTCACTCTGTGAGCTTGTGGCTATGTTTGGATTCTTCCATGAGGTACTCATAGTTACTTTGAGGGAAGCAACAGTAGCAATCTTCATAAATGATGGGGTAAAAATGCGAGACGTTGTGTATAACAAAGGATCATGCCTTGCCCTTTTTTTTTTCTTTAATATCTAGGAAATAATTGAGTTAATGAGATCTAATTTGTCTGTGAGGAATTGACGGATGACAACGAGAAGATAATTCCACTTCGAGTTATGTTTTGCATTGAATGTAACAAATGACGAGGAGTCATGATCAGAGGGGGCGTCGTTGGATACAAAACCCAGATAGTTTAATGGTGAAGACGGGATTCAATCGAAGGACTTTGTGCTGTCAGTGATCAAGATCTTTACTAACTAAGATAGTAGACATCTTTAAAATTTTATCTGATGAGGTCTTGAAACCTCAGTTGTTGGTAAGTGGGTGTGGTCTACCATCAGATATTGAATTCACATGTGTTAGAAAAGACAAAGCCAAAATCGAATGCTGGAAAGCAGTATCTAGTTTGAAACAATAAAACCGAAGATAAAATCCAACTGGAAGAATGATAACAAGATTTAACATGGTAAAACCCTCGAATTACTTAATATCCATGGGCAATCTAGAAGAATTTCACTATAAATAAATAAGAGGATAATCTTCTCTCTAATAGAAGGAGTAACACAGCTCATTCTCTCTAGTAGCTGGAGAAACAAAAGAAAAACTCACAAATGAAAAAGTGAGTAATCAAATTGAAGAAAAAACAATTTCCTTCTTTCTCTCTTTCTCTCTCCTTCTTCTCACTTTTTTTCCTTTTTTTTCACCTCTACCATCCAGTGCCTTATATATTCACTAGAGTCCTGCACGAGGAGAACTCTTGCACACGCACATCACCAAAGTCCTCCATGCACACGTCTTGTTGAGAGTATAGTGTGATGTGGGGACGGGCGGGTGGTTCGTGCAACCATGTATGTTGTGTGAAGGTGGGGAGGATGTTACAACCACCCGTGCACACGAGTGGTTCCTATAACCACCCACTTCCCTTAACTTCATCAGCCTAGTCCAAGAATATATATTTTCTAGACTTACAGTTAAGCTTCATTCTTTCCTGGGCATTTTACATTACATATATAGGATAACCAAATATATGAAGAAAAGAATAATCAACTGATTTACCAGTCCACATCTCCATGAGTGTCTTCAATTTAGTCGTTGTTAAGGGAGACCGATTAATAGCATAACATTGCCCAACATGACTTGGCTAGACCTGTAGTAATCAATATTGCTATGGTCCTCTCCCAAAAGTCATGTTCATCTGCTTTATCACATCATTCTGTTGAGGACTGTACGACTTGGGATATTGTCTCTCAATGCCTTCATCAAACCCCATTCTCGTATATTCTCTTACATTTTCTATCCACAAACACTTAATCCTTTTTCTAGATTTAACTTCTGAAAAATTGATGTCTCTCCATCCTGTATTAGAAGACAGTACGCAACATTGCTCTCCAAAACATCCTCCTTGTGCTAAGATGGTGGTACCCTCTTATGAATTGATCATCAGACTTCTTGAACCTCGGACTGGATTGTTACTTGTTCATCATGCTTTGGAGCTGCTTCAGAAGAAACTAGATTTTCTACTATTGAATACCTTTTTCACTGAACTTAAGTGGTTTTTGAACTTTCTATCACCGTGCTATCACTTGTAGGAAGTTCTAAAGTTGCAAACTATTGTAGCTCTATCTACGACAGAAATAGAGCACATGACAACTACACAAGCTTGCGAGGAGGCAATTCGTATTAGAAGGTTAATAAAGGAATTCAGACACAAGCAAGGGAATATTTTCTTGTATTGTGACAGTCAAAGTGTCTTGCACATCGTGAGAAATCCAATCTTCCATTCCAAGACAAAGTGCATAGGAGTTCAATATCACTTCATTCAAGAAGTAGTGGCGGATGATAACATGAATATGTAGAAGATCAAAATAATGAATAACCTAACAGATGTTATGACTTATGACGAATCCAATCAATACTGATAATTTCGTGTGAAGTAGATCCTCTTATGGCCTGGTGAAGACGTAAGCAGCATGACTTAGCAAGCAAGAATGAAGGATTTTATTTTATTTTATTTTATTTCAAGTGAGAGATTGTGAAGTGCAAAAGGAAAAAAAAGGAAGTCGATGGTTACAGGAACTTGCGTGCATCAGTGGCTGCAACCACCTCCTCACCTTTGCACAATGTAGGTGGTTGCAGGATTCACCCACAAGTACCCACATCGCTTTGCAATCTTCATGAGACATGTGCATGCAAGACTTTGATGGCGTATGCATGCAAGAGTTCTCCTTGTGCAAGACTATATTGCTTACATAAGGCACCAAATGATAGAGGTGAAAACACACAATGAAGATGCCATCGTGAGCAAGAGAGGAGAAAGAAAGAAGAGAGAGGAAGAAAGAGAGAGAAATAGAGAAAGAAGGGAATTGTTTTCTCCTCAGTTTGGTTTCTCATTTTCTCATTTGTGAGTTTTTCCTCTACTTCTATTCCATGAGAGAAGGTGTTGTGTTACTCCTTGTATTAGAGAGAAAGTTGTACTCCCATTTATTTGTAGAGAATTTATTCTAGCTTGTCCCTGGATGTTTCCTCAAAATAATTGAGGGTTTTACCTTGTTAAATCTTTGTCATTCTTCCGGTTGTTTTTTTATCTTCAGCTTTATTGTTTCAAGCTAGATGCTGCATATCCTCATCTGGGTTTGGTTTTGTCTTTTTCTTAACATGGATATTGTTGTGCTGAACTTTTCACTGTTTGATCACCATGTCGATTGCAGGGTTCCACTCATTTGGATTTGATTGAGAGGTGGTAGGATGATTACTGAAATGAATTCAGCACCTTGTTATCAGTAATCAAAATATATCTTCGAAATAAGTGATGAAGACAGGATTCAATCTAAGGACCTTGCCATCGGTAATCAAGATCTAGGATAGTCATCATCTTTAAAATTTGTGGAATGAGGTTTTGAAACCTCAACTGTTGGTAGGTGGGTGTGGTACACTACCACCAGATGTTGAATTCACATGGATATTATTGTGCTGATCTTATAACTGTTTGATTACCATGTGGATTGCCAGGTTCCAATCATTTGGATTTGAACAGACAGTGAGGTGGTAGGATGATTACTGAAGTGCATTCAAACACTATATTGAGACTATAATCATTTGAAAAGCTGAGAATTCACCACATGAGCATGTTCCAACATTTCATGCACCAGTGGTGGTGCTACATATTACTATTTTTGATGCCAACTTTCTCTACGTAAACAGCTGTTTCATCTTGCAGAAGTTCAGACAGCTTCTTTTAGATAGCCAGAGCAATATGTAATATACATGCTAGATGAAAATCCAACAATGATCATGCTTGGCAAACTTTTTTGTTATAATCATATTAATTATGTATCACATGGACTACTAATCTATTTTATGTCCAGAGCAACTACAACTTCATGAGTGTTTTGTGCCTAATGTTCTGGATTTCTATGTGGGGCTGAGCATATTGGACTTTTCTTTTTCGGTATTAGGGCGCACAAACTGTTGGAATGGGGGTGGAAGCTCAGAATGTGAATGCTGCTGCTGAATTGTTTAAGAAAGCAAATGATATACTTGGGTATGAAATTCCTCCTCTAGTTTCTCTAACACAAAGCTTAGGCATAAAAAAGGAGAAGACCCAAAGCCCATGATGTCCCTTGATGCTTATCATTGGTAATATTGATCTTCTAAATTTAATCCTTTTGTTCCTTTGCCTCAGTTATGATCTCTTGGATGTTTGTGCCAATGGACCAAAAGAAAAGCTTGATTCAACAGTAATAAGCCAGGTACAACAATGCAGAATGGCTGTGTATAACCAGGCTGTTATTTCTTCTCTTCTGCTGGCATTCAATTGCTTGCTTCTCTATAATTTTATTTTCTGTGTGCTCTCCAGGAAGCATTTCTTTACTTCTGTGAAAATGTGAAAAATTCTCGATGTTTTATATAGTATGAGTATTCTTCTATCGGTAGATTATCTATGTAATTGAAGCCTATTTTTGGTATAACAATTGTTAAGAGGTTCAGAGTGGTGTTTGATGCCACTTCCATTTATGAGGACATTTTTCACTCAGTGTTATGCAGATCTATATGTTTGTCTAGTCATATATCTAGTTTTCTTGAATTGTTTTTTTTTTTTATGCTGAAGCTGGCTTCCTCGTCATTAGAAATAACAAATTTGTTCAATAATATCATGACAAATTCAACTTTTTTGCAGCCAGCCATATATGTTGCCAGTCTAGCTGCAGTTGAAGTATTGCGGGCACATGATGGAGGTCAGGATATAATCAATTCCGTAGATGTCACTTGTGGATTGAGCTTGGGAGAATATACAGCCCTTGCATTTGCTGGAGCATTCAGGTAGATTAGATAGTGAGAAACTTCTGTTGTGAGGGCTTTTGTCTGATATTTTCATCTTTCGCTTGATTAAAGCATGTTTGATTCATGATATTCACTAGTTTTGAGGATGGTCTCAAGCTTGTCAAATTAAGAGGAGAAGCAATGCAGGTTAGCAGCCGAAACCATAATTTGTGAACTAGCTATTTCTCTAACTTCTCTTGACTTATTTCAAATTTCAATAAAACTCCACAGGATGCAGCTGATGCTGCTAAAAGTGCTATGGTCAGTGTCATCGGACTGGACTCTGAAAAGGTGCAGCTGTTATGTGATGCTGCCAACGAAGAAGTTGATGACCAAAATAAAGTTCAGATTGCAAACTTTTTATGTCCAGTATGGTTTTCTCAATGCTTGTTTTAATATTTTAGTGTGTCCTTTTAATCCTTATCTTTGACTAGAGATGAATTTGAGGTGCAGGGTAATTATGCTGTTTCTGGTGGTGTGAAGGGAGTTGAAGCAGTGGAAGCTAAGGCAAAGTCTTTTAAGGCTCGGATGACGGTTAGTCTTCTTTGCTATTTATGATTGTATATTATAATCATCTCTTCTTGTTACTGTTCAGGCACCATTGTTGTTAAGAATTTCATGTGCTTATATTTTGCTTTTGATCATGCTTGTGGAAAGAAATTTTGGGGTCAAACAGGTCTAAGAAAAAGACTGAAATTTACATTTCTGGGAAGCCTATTTGTATTGCAAACATTCAAATTAAGATGACCAAATAAGAGAGACAAATATCGATAACATTATAGCCTTAATCAGTCGTGATTTCCTCTCAACTGACATTGCTTTACATATATGTTACTGGGGGTCGCTAAGCATAGATTGTTACTCTGCCGCACTTCAGCATGGCTTTTATGTTTATTTAAGTTCCAAGTTCCAACCATGTTAATATTTTGTTTAAACCTATTCTTTACTTTCATTTATTCTTTTCTTAATCATTCAGTTCCTCTAAATCTTTCAACCATTTTTCTTCACCATTCTAGTTGGTAATTTGGTTATACAAGTCTTTCTTCATTCTAGTTTTAAGCACTCCAGCAGCCCACTCCATAAATCTTCATATAGTCTTTCAATGAATCTACAGCTGGCACTGTCCAACTTCAGCATCTTCATCTACACATTTGGATATTACTTGAGATTATCTCCCTATTGATCATGCAAGCTTTAGATCTTTTTTTTTTTTTTTTTTTTTTTTGGGGGGGGTCGGAGTAGAAATTATATCAGGATTCATAGTGTGCTAAGATGCCGGCCTTTGTAGCAATGCATGCTTTTTTTTTAGCATTTTCCTATTCTTTGTTGGGAGATACCGAGATATACATTTTGCCGCTAATGTTACAGTCTGTTCAAATATATAAATATGCAGCTGACACAACCTAGGTCACTCGTCACCTTACTCCGGTACAGTTATTGGCAACTTCAATGAAAAGTCTGATACCGATTGAAGATAATATTATATCGGACCCAGCAGTGCCCACTCTGCCACGTTAAATGGCAAACCTTGAAGGGTTGTGTAATGTGTAGGGTTATGTTTAAATCTTTCAAAATTTTCTATGCAAGTCTGGTTTTGAGAAACAAGATCTATATTGGTACAAGAAAATGATCACTCTTATCACCAGGTACGCCTTGCTGTTGCTGGTGCTTTTCATACCAACTTTATGGAACCAGCTGTCTCCAGATTAGAAGCTGCGCTCGC
The DNA here is from genome assembly GCA_024322285.1 of Musa beccarii. Taxonomy (NCBI): domain Eukaryota; kingdom Viridiplantae; phylum Streptophyta; class Magnoliopsida; order Zingiberales; family Musaceae; genus Musa; species Musa beccarii. The sequence goes on from CM044401.1 coordinate 12,725,962, forward strand.
GACAACAGAAATCAGAACTCCAAGGATTCCAGTTATATCAAATGTGGATGCCCAGCCACACTCGGATCCTGATACGATCAAAAATATTTTGGCACAACAGGTCTCCATGTTTGCAGTGTAAATTTGCTCGACTGATTTATAATGATCATAAACAGCCTTGTCATATGGCTCCTCTTCTCAAGTGCAGGTGACGAATCCTGTTCAGTGGGAACTGACGGTGAAGACTCTGTTAAGTAAAGGGTTGAAGAAAAGCTATGAGTTGGGACCTGGAAAGGTAAAGTACACCAGAAAACCACATTAAACCAATTCACATTTAATAGAGCACGAACACCTTTCCTTGTGTTTTGAGGACTAGGCTTCCTAGTTTCTTGAATTATTATTATTATTTGTTTTCATCACTATGAAATATTCCTAAGAATCTAGGGCCATCATCAGGTTATCGCCGGAATCTTGAAAAGGATGGATAAATCTGCTGATCTTGAGAACATTGGTGCTTGATACTGTTTCTAAAGAAACTCGAATGTTGAAACTTCAGAAGATGAGACTCGAAACTCTTCGTTTGCATCATCCTAGACGAGCTTGACATGCAGAATTCCAGAGTAGCACAAATAGGTCAAAGAAGATGGGGCGAATAAAGGTACGGCGTCGGATGCCCATTTTTATGGCATTCTTTTTATTGTTGCCTGTTTTGTTTTTTCTTTCCTTCCGGTCAATGTTTTTGATTATGAGCTCCGTCGGTCGTGTTGCTTAGTCAGTCAGACGTTCATGCATTTGCCAATTGAACACGTCAAATCTGCTTAGATTTGTTCCAATTTGTTGCAGTTTTTATATTTGACCGCACAGAAGCCTATTATGCTCCAGTTTGTTGCCCGTAGCAAATCATAGAGATAAACATTAATTTCACGTAATTGGACTAGTTTATAGGATGGCTTGATGGTAAATATCTAAATCATCTTTTACTCGAAGATGATTGCCATTCTCATGCACCACATGCCTAATAGTGAACCGTAGCAGACCTGAATCTTAATTGTGATTGCAGTGCCAAGTTTTGGAGGTTCTGCAAGTAAACGATATAAAAACCCACTCGTAAGAAAGAAATGCCAATACATGGATGCAGACGATGAAAACTAAGTCGTCGATCAAGAAACAACAACATGCCGTGTGCCCAAACTCGAACTGAAACAATCATCTTTGGGTATTTTCCCATGACAGATGGCAGCATAAAATTGTAAAAAGCTCAAAGAAAACGATTCAAGCTAGTGCGCAAAGAAATGTCAAAATACCAAACATCAAAGAGATGCCTAAACAAGGAGAGCAGTCTCCATTTATAAAATTAGCGACTTGGGTGAAATGTAGTCTCATCATGCACTCTCGGTGACAGGGTACTCAAAAACCACGTCTTTCCCACATAGCTTCCGGTAGACTCCTGTGAAGGTCTCCAGTTTGTATTCGGTGTTGTTCCTCTCCTTTGGGTCCAAGAAAATCTGATGCAACCAAAAAATTATTCATGTTAAATAAAACACTTCAATTCAAACCCACAGTAAACAAAGCAGAATCAACAAAGAAACTGACAAATCAATCACATGTGTGTGGGAGCACCCTGAGAGAGAAAGAATAAAGCTTGGAAAAAGAAATTATTTCTGACTTGACTACAAGGTACACGAGTATCCATGGTGCTGTACAAAAGATTTAAGTCATAATATCCATTTTAGGAGAAGGGATTACAAATGAGACCATTCTATATAATCTACATACTACAACTATGAAATTCTCAGACGATATTCAAATTATTCAAATATTAAAAAAATGTAGATACACAAGAAACACAAGTTACCTAAAACCCAAGAACAATCGGTGACAGAATAATATACCTTTATGATCTTGGAGCCATCGAGGCGATATCTGATGCGCTTCCCAACAATTTCGGCAGGGTAGACTACGTCTTCCAAGATGGCATCATGAACGGCAGAGAGAGTGCGACTACGAGGGCGCACAACAGCGGAACCTTTCTTAGGCGGCCTCAGAATCCTTCGTGTGGCAATGAGAACAACGTCCTATCAGATAACAAGTAACAGAATGAACTTACAGGCGACAATCAAATGTTTAGTTACAATCAGGAATCAAATTCAACAAAAACAAACGCAATAGAGCTTCTTTGCAGCATTAAGTTACGAATCATGATTAAATGTTGTGGGCTAGCTCCACCTTGAGGCTGATTAGACTTGGAAATAGACCCGATCGCGGTTCCGGTTCCGGTTCCGTGGAACATAGAAGAACAATTCGGTTCTAGGCCATTTTGTTTCTAGGACCATCGATTCCGGTACCGATTCAAAGTCCAAATAAAATATTTCCACCGTGGTTCGAACCTAAGTCATGAGACTTCAAGTTTAAAGCGCAAAGCATTACACCATGAAACTTAAATCATTTTTTGTTTCCTTTTCAGCCGGTTTGGAACCGAACCAAAATCGCCGGTCCCAGTTCCGGTTCCGATTCCAATTCGAACCATAATTAGGACTAATTGGAAGTACAAGCCTGAAAAATAAAAACTATAATATTTACCGAGAAGTTGAAGGCTGGGAAACAAGGAACTCAAATTTACATGTCCCTAATACTTGATGTATGACATCACAGGAAGTTCCACTTTTGACGGAGTAATTTGAACACCAAAATTATTGGTATCATGGGTGAAGATAGTGGTTCATGCGATAAGAATAATTGGACCATGCTGTTACCCTATCTCAAAGTCATGGGTAAAGATACTGCTTCCCTGTAGAGAACTAAGAGCAACTGAAACACGATCCTATCCCCTGTGTTATGCTAACCATCAGGAAGGATGATTCTGTTGTACAGGAGCATGCAATTGCATTTAACTTAAGGCATATACGATCTGATGACCACGAGAACGTCATAGATCTAGAAATAGCGGCCATGGAATCACTTCAGGATGCTTTTAAAGTTTAAACAACTAGATATTTATGCTTAACCACTCTATACAAATTAACTTTTGCAATAGTATTGTTAATATTACCCTAAATTCTTATGAAGGGATTCACCCAAGACAGAATAACATGTGTTTGATATAAAATCACATTTCTTGTTTAAATAACAACAAATTGATTTCATTAGTTCAATTCCAACACAAATCATTTAACCAATAATAACATAAAGCGAAGCCTGCCGTACCTTCCCACTGAACTTCTTTTCCAATTCTCTAACTAGCCTCACATGAATCTTCCTGAAGGCTTTACAAAGGCGGTATGGGACATGGATAACAACAGCTTTCCGGTTGCCAGCTACATCCATTTGACTGCATCAGAGGACCACCATGTAAATGCACAAAATGAAAAGCAGCATTATGCTTGCTCGAACAACAAAGTAGAAACACGCGATATGCCAAACTTACGTCGCTGAGCTAATGTAAAGGTCCTTCAAGTCACTCTTCAATTCCTGATTTCCATTCTCCAAATCAAAGAACGCCTGAAATAAAGTACGAAACACTCACTAAAACATCCATACAAAACGTAGAGACAAGATATCCAAGATTAATTACTAGCCTGAGCAACAGTGTCCTCGAACTCGGTAGGCTCAGCACCCTTGTCCTTTTGGATCTTTTTTCTTGCGGTGAACATTTTGATTGCTAATACTTAGCCTACAAATGAATGGAACCCAAAATATAAATTAGAGCGTTCCACATTAAATAAAAAAGATAAAGAGATAAATAACTATATAAATGTATCAACTTATTGCCAATTCTACAAACATGTACTTCTCCTTTTGTCGTCACCCACTTGCAGTAATGGGGAAACATACGATTTAACTCTCACAACTTTTTCTTACCCACCAACCCTAAAATTTCTACCAATGTTAGTCATGTTCTCACATGTTAGCAAATGATAGATGGCAAAACCGGACTGGCGCAACAAAACTTGCTCTGATCTACTGTAAACATTAGTAATATAGCATGAAAACATGAAGATTAACCCATCATGATGAACCATACAAGAAACAAGTTTCTAAGCCGGAATCATAGAACATATAGAATAATATACATGCATGATCTCACAAAAGAAAACGCAATAAGATGCACATCAATAAACTCAAACATCCGATCAAGACCTCCACGAAGATTTTAATTAGAGAATCATCCGCATGTCAATACGGCGAATCAACCTTGTGAAACCCAAAACCTGAATTCCAACAAGAAGTTAAAACGTCGATGCAATTAAAACCATTAAGACGAGAAAAAGGGAGCAATGCGACACCAAGAAAACACCAGTATCGTCTACAAATTAGAAGCGGAGACGAACAATCTGTATCGAAACAAGATCGATGGGGAGCCGATTCGATCGGAAGGCCAGTTTGCACTCTGTATTAGACCCTAATAACGATAGGTCGAGGGCGATTGAGGTACCCGGCGATTGAGGAGTCGAGAGATGAGGAGAGAACGAGTTCAGTGACCACGCCGCCGCGCCAAGTAGGGTTAGCATCCAAAAGGCGAAGCCCCCGCGCACCTTATTATGAAGTCCCCGCATCGCGCTTCACCGTTTCGGTCGATCGGGGTAATCTGGGCCGTTGAATCGCGCAATCAATCATGGCCATAGGATAAAAATCGAATGGTCACGGAAACAACCAAGGGGGGGCTCGGGGGGACTATTCACTATGGAGTTAATCGTGGCCGAAGCTGATTTGAGTTAAAAATATACAAAAACATAGATTAATAATGTTTTAGCATTATAATATGTTTTTAATTAGATTAATACGAATTCGAATCAAACTAACAATTAACTTGTCATTGCTAATAATTGTTTGAGCTAAAAATATATACAAATAAACAAGCTATAGAAACCTAATATTTTCGGTATTATAATGATTATATTTGTATTAAAATAATATAACATAATTGAAATTGATTGATTTGAAGTGGAATATATGATATACACTTTGTCAAATTATCATAAGGTACTTCACTAAATCCTGCCTCCACATGCAAACATATATGTATGTGTAAACATATAATAATTTTAGATTTTGTAATGATAACATGCTAAACGCATGCACACGCACACACACACACATATATATATATATATATATATATATATATATAACACCACGGGAACCTTACAGCATACCAGTTCAGAAGTCAACCTGGAAATATACTGATGAAAACACAAAATACCACAAAGTTGGACTCCCAGTTTCTGAGAGATGACAATCAATCAACTAACAAAGAGACAAAACTTGCATCCATGATCTTAGCGATCCTCTTGCTATGCTCCAATTGCATTTCATAGTTTTGTCCACAGAACAAGGAAGCTACTGATATCGGATGACATATGATCCTCAATAATTTACCGGGGCGTAGGAACCTTGACTATCCCTGGTGAACCGCCGCACTAAACCTCTAAGCATACTCTGCAAGGAATATAACAGAAGAAACCCAGAATCTAAGTATCAGCACAAAATGCAACTGCAATCACAAAACCAAGACTGATTTTGGTTCAGTTTCTGCACCGTTGATATAATTGTTAGCAACTTCTTAGTGGAACAAATGTATCGCAGCATTCACTATTACAAAACAATTGTCTGACTTATCAAGAAAAATAGACAATCATAGAGGCACTTACCTTTGCTCTATATGGCAAACTGAGCCAAAAGTCTAAGTTCGGGATAGCCTGAAAAAATGTAACATCAACAGTTAGATCTTGTACAAGGATGCTTATATGTAAAATAATTTGTATCGGAACATAGTGATCTGTAAGAATAACTGCTCATATTTTGTGGTTGAAGATAACTTCAATTTCGTGCAAGGGATGTTTCGGCATGAAATTATTTGTATCGGAACAGAGTAAACCACAAGAATTGTTTGTTAATCTTGTGGGGAAGATAACATCAATATTTCATACATTATCAGATATCACATGCATCTGGCTTATATTTTTAGTAGCATCAAAATGGAAAGATAATTCACTATAAGCATTTGTTGCAGGACATGACACCGAGATGGCATGATACCTGTTTCCTACAAAGAACACAAACAGAATGATTAATTGAGTTTTCTAAGGAACTCTGATTTAAATTAGGTAGAAACAGTTGCTAACTTTAAGAAATCAAGTTTTAAGAGATCTCGTTATCTGTTTAAATTAAGTTTTGCAAGATACAGGATTTTACTACTTTTTATAAGTTCTAATAGCAAAGCCATAGTAAGCCTAATATAAAGTTATCCCTCTAACTATGAGAGTGACATTAAAGCTCATGATAATGTAATAGAATGGCACATAATATGAGGTCCCTATCGTGCTCTATGGATGATGTTATATTGGGGGTGAGACCAAATGGACCAAGTTTTGTTCAATTTTCTTATCTATTTCTTTTCAGTCCTTTTTTTCTTTTTTTCTATTCAAACACTTCTTACTGGGAGCAATCTGATATCTCTCTCGAAAAGCTCTTCTACTCCAAATTCATTCAAAAACCATCAAATTCTCTCTGTGAAGTCATGGTCAGTCTGAAATTATACACGCTCAACCAACCCCTTTTAAAAGGACTGTCAAACCTATTCAGCTGCCCATCAGTCCTTCCTTTCACTCTTTAACTGATGACTTGCTCCAGCCACAGTCTCCCTACAAGACTACAACAGTCATAAAGTCATACAAGATATATGAGAACAATCCTACAAGAACATGACAGCCAAATCATCGCCTTTATGCATTTTCACTTCCAGATTCAGCTGTTTGATGCTATAAAGGAGTAAATACAGATCAGACCACTAAATGATATTTGTCTGCAACACCAAATGAAACTTTGTAGATCCAGAGCATAAACACATATCATCATAAGCCGTAAAAGCTAAAAAGTTGGAAATTCTTACTTCTATGCCCTGAATTCCCAGGAAAAAGAACCTGTAAATTGTGCCTACAAGAACATAGCCTACAAGAAGGCACAAAATTCTGCAAGCACAAAGAAACAGTAATCAATCACTGACACAGCAATTGCTAGCAAAAAATGGACGAAACTATCAATGTGGCATATGGTGAAACATACATCATCATTAATGTTCCAAACCATCCCCATCCTTTTCCATTTACATAAATAACTTTTGCACAACCAGATGGATGCCTGAGCACTACAGCCTGTAGAATTCAGTTCAAGCATGTTTTGTTAGTCTAGTGAATCTGGAATTTAGTAAATTACATTGTAAGAAAAGAATCACCACAAAATAAGCTGGAGCAGTTAAGATGACTGGGGAGGGAAAATGACACCAGGTTACTTGTGCATCACAACAATATTCAAGAAGAAGTAATATGTAAATCAATTGCAAACACTAAATTTCCCTGAAAAGTATGACTGTACTTTGCAACTGTGGGTCACTTGAAGAAAATTTATACACATGATGAAGCGAAAGCAGTTCTGGTCCAGGATAAAATGACAGAATTATTTAAGATGGTATAAACATATCTAAAAGAGATCTATAAATGAACTGTTCAGATGAACTGAACCAATTAGAACAAGTGACGAAAGGAGAAGACGAAGAATAACTAAGAAAATTTTGTTAAAATATAAAGAGATTTTGTTGCTATTACTTTCACTAATTATTGCTTTTGATGGAGTTCAATGATGGTTGGAAACTTATATAGCTTGTATTGCTATCTCTTTATAAATTGTTATGCTTATTGAACGAGGGAAAAATATCTTTTCTTTATTTTCCCCTTTTTTGTACTTTTCAAAAAGATTCATGAGCTTATTTGCAAGGTTCGTCGTACAGCAACATACCGCCCAGTACAAGCGGTACATACCGATCTGACAAAGGATTAGTATAGACGGTATATATCAATTTACCGGTACGTTCCATCAAACCATGTGTTGGTATGTTGGTACGTACCATACCGGCTTCAGTTGATACACCGGTACGGACTGGGAAGGCGAATCATGCTTATTTGCCATACATATACACTTTTGTCTTATAGACATGACCAATATAGGAGTAACCAGGATAGGTAAATTCTGATTTCCAAAAAGAGAAATTTTGGCATACTCACATAGTCACAATTTCCTGTTATGTTGAAAGTATCTGACACCTGCAAGGATGATATGAGAAATTTTCATTGTGGAAAAAACCACAAAGATACAAACAGTATGATATATGTACATGAATGTAAACATAAGCTTGCCATTGGAGTAACACACCTGTGCTTCATTTGAATCACAGAAGACTGAAACAGAAAGTGAACAGTTAACCTTGGAGCCAATTGATGAAGTCTTAACAACAACACCTTTTTGAGGACTGTTCTGATCTGTTCTACAATCAATAAAAAGCAATATAAATTATATTATTAAGCTATGTGATATAAGTCGAACAAAATGGTAACAAATAACAGAGTGTTTCAGGCAAACTAATTACATCAGAAGATGGCGAAAGAAGCATCCTTAAAATCTATAAGAAATCCAAACTAATCCAAGATAACTGGACATTTATCATTAAGTGAGCAAACATGATTGATGTATATACCACAATACAGTATGGAACCAGGCAGTTCTTCGTTTCATAGGAGTAAGCATCAAAAGGGCTTTCGATAACACAAAAGGTTGATGTCGATCATAGCTACAGAGATTTGATGATGTGTCAAACTTGAATATTAGAATTTAATTCATTCACAACATATCATCATCTCAATTAGTAATCCGTATGACAAATTTCATTTAATAAACAGCAAGAGATTCAAATCAAACAGAACTAATTAGATGTTACCAATGAGAGCAACGTTAAGATTTGAAGCCCTTCCAATGGCTGTACAAACAAAGTATCCTGCACATGCAACCGAAATCAGTTAGCACAACTGAAGCCACTGTGTTCATGCAATGAATTTTATCGTTCTTGAAAATAGTTTTCCTAGGATAACATCAAAGTATGACACTTGGAGAAAAAGTAAATAGGTAGAAAGGCCATGTGCTCATTCTCATTATAGCATCATGTGGCAATACCTAATAAAGAAAACTCATTTAACACGAGGTTTTTACAATGACATAAAGCAACCAAATTTTGAGGAACAGATTCTCATCACGCTGAAAGGAAACAATGAGTGTGGCTGACGTCTAGTTAGATGTAAGTCAGGAAAAAAAAAGCATCTTATAGGTGAACAAATTGACGATTTCTCTGTGATTATGAGTTTACAACTAAAAGCAGGAGAATCGATATTAAGGAAAATATTAGTGCTGCAGAAAAAAATGTGGAACCAATTAATAGTCATACAATGATCTCAGATATTCCCAATCATGACAAAAGATCCATGTAGCTAACCCAAATAATTGGGACATTATGGCTTCATCATTGTTTTACAATGAACTCAGATTTTAACGGCTTTTTAGTTTCTTAGCTATGACTTCCTAACAACTCATCCATGTTCTGTTCTAGGTCAATTACCCATCTAACAAATTATTAGAGAGTTCTAAGCTCACTTGACAAATATTATCTTGTCGTCATTATCTTAAATTTCTTACAGTTACCATATAATGCTCCCGCAGAATCCCTTGACAATCATCTTTTTCAGTTAGGCAACCAATCATAACTCATATAGCAGGCTCCTTGAGCCAGGGCCTCAAGTTACTTGAACTAAAGCAGGTGCAAGCAAAGAAGTGAAAGGAATTAATACTTTGGGAGCATCACTCTTTTTAGCACTTATTTTGAGAGATCAGCAGGAATTGGGTTTGTAAGAGCTCCACATAAATTGTAGAGCACCAAGCAGAACTTGCTGCTACTAGAGACATGACGAACAGATCTTCTACCAAAGCATGGGATATCAAGAACCCTATTTAGAAATGTAAAAACACACCTGTTGATGCAGAGAATAAACTTTCTTTGAGGTGGCGCTATGAAGTTGAGATAACAGTGTAAAAAACAGGCTTAATAATTCTCATGCTTTTCATGCCTACTGCATAATATGTTAGTTATCTCCTATGCCTATAATATCCTTCAATGATACTTTTTTCAACTATTATTCTTCCACAACTGATGCTCACATACAATGAGACAATGCACCATATGCTTCTTAACTTTTAATAAATAAATTTCCACTTCTATGAACAGAAAAGAATTGTGTACCTCCTATGCTGTTTGCCACAAGTGCACTGCACATCGTACCGCAACGTGATGGACCTCCGCAATCCTATTTAAATATATAAAGAAATTTGAAGACACAATTATCATTTAATAGTATAGTATAGAAATTTTTTATTTAGTTTCACGATTTAACATCATCAAAGTATCAAACACAACAAATTTATTACAAGAGGATAACTTATAGAAACTAAATAACTGTATTTCTTTTTTGTGACCCTGATATTTGCTTATTCTAGCTTTATAATTTACAATCATCAATAAAGTCACATTACTCATTGATAACAACACAAAGTGAAGTTCTTTTATATAAGCACCATGATCTGTAAAAAAATCAAATGTCTTTGGAAAGGTTTAAATTTTTATTCCAGTACTGATACTAACGGGTCCCAGGGTTGAAAAACAAAAAGAAAAGGAACATCACCACCAACAACTTTTCTTGATTAATATTCATCAGTACCTATTGATTAAACTATATTTTATTTAATAAAAATCTAACAGCTAACTTAAATGCACTATAAATTATTATAATAAGTTTAAAAGGGAAGAGACATGAAGTGGGTGATGATTTCTGGAAATCAGTTACCTGGCAATCAGAACATCTTGGGGGATCATGGTTGAATATCATCTGATCACATATCTGTTCACATAAATATCAATTTAGCTATATATCAGTAATATTGAGCAATATTCTGCACCAAACCAAAGAATATGGTGTGTGCTGTTCCAAATCCAAACTAAATGCCTCAGTACATATGTATGTTGGCACATAACTATATGCATCATTTGGTCTAGTACACCACTAGAAATTAAGGTGGCAACTGTAATGCTGTATTATCCCAGTACCAAACCAACTAGCAAGGTAAGTGTATGCAGCATGTAATTTAGATACATAAAATGAAGGCTAATGCTTGCATAGGCACTACATGGCATAAAACAAACATGAATCATGCTAAAGTACCCTGTTAATAGAAGGCAGTCAGGAAACTTATGCAGCACGTTTTTCAGTCTCCTTGGGATTGTCCATTTTATGGTAATAAAATTGAATAAGTCCATAGCTTTTGGATGTATGGTTATGCTTAACACATTGATATTGAACCTAAAGACTACAAAGAGAAGGTGACCTGATGAAGCCAACCTGAAACCAGAGTGATGTCTCATTTACAGTCACTTTGTAAAACCTACAAGAAGGCGGAATTGCTCAATGATTAGCACGAAAAACAAATTAAGTATTTATGTAATTTTGACAGAAGTAGAAAGCTATGGCACTCCAGAAGAAAAAATAAAGGCACAATTTAACATCGGTTTGGAAGAGAAGGTGAAATCATCATAAAGAAATCAGCAACAACCACTATATAGGCATCAAATTTGATGCATGTATTTGCAGTGCAGATATAAGCACAACTGTCAAATTTTCTGACATCTCCATCATAGTAAAATACATGGATATACAACAGCAGATACGCTTTCACTTGGAAATACCTAGCCCCCTATCCCAAAAGAAGCCCTAGCAAAATTTGAGTCACCGAGGAGGTGTGCACCTTAAAAACCATACACTCTACTTTCATCTAATGTGGGGAGCTTACTTCATTCATTTGCATGCACAAGAAAAGTTATACACATGACAGATTAAGAATAACTTAAACAAAGCTAGTAAGCCACGATTAGTGTCCCATTGGAATGAAGCTAAACATACAGGTTAGCCCATAATCTGACTCCTTAATACAAAGATATTAATGAAGAATGAATCTCTCAGTCTTATAGAGGCTTAGAATCATTGAACAAAAGAATATAGATGACATAACTGTGCCGACGCTACGTCACTACGGATAGATTCGATGATGGTATACATCACTGACAACATTAACTGTTTATCAATCACTTACAAGTTGATCTAGACGTGATCCTACACTCTACCAAAGCTACAACCTGCAACCTTCGATTAAATTCGATCAGGCAACTGAAGCCACATAACAGTAATGTGTAGCTCTTTCAGTCTTCGAACACAAAAGACAAGTAAACTACTAGATTACCTGCGATCGAGTCCTGATCCTTAAATTCTTAAGTCACAGGAGAATCACACGAAATGGCGAGGAAAAGATCACAAGAACAAGATACGTCAGGAAACGCAAATCGGGTGAGGGCAGGAGGAGGAGTACCCGTCTTCGCTGAGAACGCCGTGAGGGAATTTGTCGGTGGGCGACGCCAGGCTGTAGTCATATAAGACGTCGCTGTGGCGGACGCTGAGCTCACAAGTTCCGCCTCCCCCCTGCGAGGGTCGAGGCACCAACCACAGAATGGAGGCAACAAGAAGCCCGAGGGCGACGCCATCTCGCGCCGGCATCTCCAGAGCCAGAATTCGTCGCTCCGGGGCCGCTCCCTTGTGGGAGGCACCCAAACGAGGGCCTGATTTGTATACCTCGGAAACCCTCGCAATCTCATCAAATCGTGGGCCGCTTAAGCTGAGCCTAATTGGAGCCCAATAGCTTGGGAAAATAATTATCTCTATTGAGAACAATTTAATAGACGGTCGGGATTCGCCTTGAAATATCATGGACGGTCAAAGTTTCATTATCTTGTCCAAAATGACGCTAACGGCCGTGATCAATTCTTATCACCGTCAGATTCATTTTCATCTAATCTGGTTCGTCCATAGTGGTCGGATTGAGCCATTTTGAAGGATTTGTTTTCTTGGTGAGGTATGTGTTATATGCCTTTATGTCGTCGCGTGGGATTGGTATCATTTGGTTTTGACCCAAAAGTCTAAGATTGTCCAAGTAGATTCTTGGTTAAGGAGATCGAGCGGAGGAAGTTAGATCGGGAATTGGTTTTCGGTTTTGGTTGCATTTCGAGGTCGACCCGAGGTGAGGCTTAGAGTAGTCTCGCCTATGTCACAATCCAATATAACGTTGGAAGGGGAATTTCCAATTTGACCTCTTTAATACTTAAGTTAACAAGTAGTCTTAGTGATGAAAAATATTTGATCCCCTTTTCTTGGGCTAGGAGATCGATATTTATACATATGGCAATGGCTCGATCGTACGTATGTCGTTAATGACCGCTGATCCTTCATCCAGCACAGTCATGCAAGCGACTAACTTATACACTCTCGACGACATAGGTCGGCCCGTATGGTCCCCCATCGAGTAGCGTCAACCCGTACATTTTCAGGTGATGCAAAAGTGGTCACATATCGTTTGCCAACTCAGTCATCCTCACTATGGACGTGTGCCAAGCTGTGCCATGACAGCTCCCTAGTAGCTACCAACTATTGGTCTGTGGTTGGCGCTAGAGTATTCCCTATCATTCGTCCCTCCTCCCTCTGAAGGCATTCCTTGGGGATCTCGTAGTGGAATCCAAGGTACGTCTCTTAGTGCTTCCAGCGATTGGGGTTTCTACTCCTTGGTTGGATCGACAATGTTCTTCGGTGGACGTGGTCTGTGTCGGGTTTCGTTGCCCCCTCTTGGTGGGGTAGCGATCATTTTGAGAGCAAATTTCGTTATCAGCCTACATCCTCCGGAGGTATCTCCTTCTTCAAAGCCGCGTGGCTTATTATGGTGGGTTTTCTTTACTCCTAATTTGTACAACTCGTACACTTCTTCTTGGCCTTGCTATGGTGGACCTTTCTTCTTTTGTCGAGATATATAACTCGAGCACATGCTCCGTCGTGGCGAGCCTTTGGTCTTCTTTGGCTAAGATACATAACTCGAGCTCACGCTTCGCTTCTTTGGTCAAGATACATAACTTGAGCACATGTCCCATCATAGCAAACCTTCTTCTTTAGCTGAGATATATAACTCGGGCATATGCTCTGGCATGGCGGGCCTTCCTTCTTCGGCTAAGATACATAACTCGGGGACATGCTCTGTCATAACGAGCCTTCCTTCTTTGGCTGAGATACATGACTCGGGCACATGCTCCGCCATGGCGGGCCTTCCTTTTTTGGTTGAGATGCATGACTCGGGCATATGCTCCGCCATGGCGGGCCTTCCTTTTTTGGTTGAGATGCATGACTCGGGCACATGCTCTGCCATGGCGAGCCTTCCTTCTTTGGCTGAGATTCATGACTCGAACACATGCTTCACCATGGCGGGCCTTCCATCTTTAGTTGAGACATATGACTCAAACACATGCTTTGCCATGGCGAGCCTTTCTCTTATTTGACCATCGAGTATGCAGGTCGTTAATGGCTATTGGTCCTTCATCCGACGTGGTCATGCGAGCGATCAACTCATATATTCTCGACGACGTGGGCCAACCTGTTCGGTCCCCCATTGAGCGGTGCTGACACGTACGATTCTTGATGGCTCGGGCTAGCCCGTTCTGTCATAAACAAATTATAAACAGCTTGTTCGATATAATACTTATACATGTCCGTATCTTTTGAGTTTGTTCTGTTAGGATCAGTTCAGCACTAAGAGGGGGAGGGGGTGAATTAGTGCAGTGGTAAAACACAACAAGTTCGAGTGATTTCGAAAAACCCCGTATAATAAAATATTTGTTTCGATTAAATTTGATTTTGATTAAAGTGTATTTAACTTGAAAGCATTTAGTAAATAGGAAGGGCAATGATCAAGAAAGATGAAAAGGCTTGCAAAAATGTAAATAGCAAGAATATAAACGTAAACTAATTTTTATAGTGGTTCGATCATCCGATCTACGTCCATTCCCGATTCCTCTTCGCTTGAGGCCACCGGCTTTATACTAATAGTTTTCCTTCCAACGAGTGAAGACTAACTCTCTTACAACTCAATTCTCTTACACGGCCTCTCACTCCTTTCTTAGACTAGATCAATACTTAACAAGTAAGGGAGGATTTTAACACTGTTACAATAGAGTTTTTTCTTTTTCTTTCTCAGTTTTTATGTGTTTCTCAATCATGGATGAGAAGAATATTTATAGGCCTTAAGGTGATTCAAATTTAGAGCCTAAATTTGAATCACCCTGGATCTTAAGGGTACCGGTGGTACCACAACTAGTGTTGGGCAGTACCATTGCCTAGGCTTTCTGCCACTGTTAGTGTATTGGACGGTACCACCACTTAGCCAATGGTACCATCGCCTAGGTACACTAACACTAGGCGGTACCACCACCCAAACAACCTAGGAGACCGAGCCCTGGGCAGTACCATCATCCTAATCTAACGGTGCCATCGCCAGACAGGGTTCAGCAACCCTATTTGGGCCTTGAGTCCGGCCCAAACCTATCCGGGTACGGGCCCAATTGGCCACTAATTGGGTTGGCCCAATTACAACCCAATTAGACTTAATCCTACTTTAATATAGATAATTATTATTATTATAATATGAATCAAAATGTCGCCCAGCATGTCATTGGCCCATCGGTGCTTCGTCCGATTCTTCGATGCATCGTCCTCTCTTGCGGCCTGTTGCCTAATCGACAGTTGACCTCTGCAACTTTGTTCTTCTTAGCGCAACTCTGCTCTTCTTGGCTCAATGCCCAATTTCTTTGTCCGAAGCCTTCTAGCGATCGTCGACCGGACCTCCGGCTCGATGTCCAATCTCTTGACGTGTTATCCTTCGATGCAACGTTGATTCTTCCTACGTCAATTATCTAATCTTAATCGAGAGGAGACCTGCATGACTCAAAACGTAGTTAGATAACCAAAACACAATCAATTAGTTTCATCATTAAAATCTGAGATTCAACATGTTCTTACTTTGCAAAGTATGTAAAGGGCTGGCTGAAGGCTTAACAGTCCCATTTGAGTGAGTTTGGTGGCCGTTGTAGGCTTGTACATAAAGTTTATCATGTTGATACTTGTAATAGATTTCGGTATGCAGTGGACCAATTTTATACCTTTGTTGTGTAACCGTTCTGAGCTTTTGAAATCTAAGGTTGTAATTTGTATTGGTAAGGAAGTGTTTGCTAAAATAGTTACTTTTGAATCCCGAGTGAAGCGTTTTTCCTAACTCGTCTTCTCTTTTGTAGGTCCTAAGTGATCGTAGGAGGTTTTAAGGAGGCTGACTTTATAGACAGACACACAAAAGTGCCACACAATTTAGGTAAATCCAATTAAGTTCGTAACATTTGGTATCAGAGCGGGACAAGCACACATAAAAACACTTTACATACAAACATAGGGGACCTAGCAGGGCTGTGTGAGGGCAACTAGTAAACGCAACTATTTAGGGGAAATAGACATAAAGTTTAGGGGAAATCGACATGGAGTTTAGAGGAAATAGACATAGAGTTGTAGGGAAAGGAATCGCTTAGAGAAGTGGGCATCCGGAAATGATATTTAGAGGAATGGCCAACCCTTCGCATAAGAGGCACCATGAGGACAAACAAGTTAAGAAGAATGCGTAGCCCATAGAGGTTGGGATGGCTGAGTTTGCAACCAAACTTGATGGTGCTTGAGGCAAGCGGGATGGTTTGTAAATGATGAGACCATACAAGGTGGGATAGGTTGCTCAGCGATCAAAAAAGTTATGCAAAGCTCACAGAGGTGAGGGAAATTACAAACTCAAAGAATTCGATACTTATGTAAGGGTTTGTATGCAGACAATGGACTATCTATGGTCATCCTAAGGCGACCGAAGGTTGGCATTGTGGAGCATTGAAACTTTCTCTTCAGGATAAAAAGGATACATCCGTAGGAAGCTGAAGTGTGCAGATGGTTCAGCATGTTACAGACTATCCTAGAACTATGCTTCGTCCAAGTGTGACCCGAGAGCGGGTGGATGAAGGTCGATTGCTAAATGAGTGAACAGAATCAAAGGTGGCAGAGGCTCTACGATGTGTTGTCAGAGGCTACACATGGAGAGATTACAGTTTGAGTTCATACCACAATGATCAGAATACAAGGGGGATGTCACCATAAGGCAACATAGTGCAGCCGATCATGGTGGAATAGTTCGAGGCAATGCGATACACACAAGACGTCCCGTGAGGAATGGGATTATATGGAGATATGATCGAAAGCGCTATTGAGAGCTCCACTTCAGTAAACAACACGACGGTAATATATTCAAGGAGAGAATGCAATGATACCATAGAGCCGGGTCTACCATGTGTGCATTGAATGTTACATTGGACAAAAGCCTTATGCTTCAGTATATGAGGGTTGTGCACCGAGGGAGAAGTTCATATGCAAGTACTAGTGAGTCCCATGGGGGGACTAGATTATGAAATGGTATGATCAAAGTGGCTGGAGAGTTGGACTACTTCAACTCTTGCATTCGCTTAAGGGAGCCTGACAAGTCAGAGGATAATGTCGAGTAAGCGAACATTGCTACCAATGAACCTAAGGAGAATAGAATCAACGTAAACCCTGTAACATGATGGTAGAGGTCATACATGAGAGTTGCAATAGAGGTGTTGAAGTAGGTAGTCAAAAAAGGGTAAGGAAGCAATGACGAGTCCATAGGAACTCAGTTATCCAAAACTAAGCATCGGTTAGAATGAAGGTAGACTTAGAGGAGTGTCACGGTGCCACAATGGTGGATCTACTGACTACGAAGAAAGTGATGTAGATGCAAGCCAATGGATAATAGTGTCATGGGCATAGCAGCACCATAGTACCGCAGAGGCAGGATTTCTATAGAGTCATTGATCTCTTGCTCTAATGGAGGGAGAGCGCTTGGTTATGAAACGGGCCATGGAGGATGAGAATGCAAAGACAAACTCTAAGTACTGAGACAAGGCTGAATGACGAAGACCATGAAACTTTATAAGACCGATGTCAATGGGCTTCTCATTAAGATAGCCAAAAGTAAAAAAATTTGGGTCAATGCAAGAGTGCATGACCAAGGAACAAAATCGACAGTACGCGGTGTTGTACCTTTGCTACTCAAAAGAGTAGGTGACAGAAATGATGGAGAAGACAGTACGATCCCAAAGGCGACAAAAAGTATAAGAAACTTACTCTAGGTTAAAGTGAAAACTTCTTGTATTCCAGAAGTTTTATGACATTGAGAAGGTAAATCATAGTAGTTGGCTCAACGTAAGGAGTACAAACACTTTGAGTGCTTCAGAAGTGTGAAATAAGAGCATGCGAAAGCTAATAACCAGCTCGACGCACAGAGTACAAACCTCAAGGAGGCAAGCAAAGTCAAGTAACTTTTGTCTTCTCAACTCTCAAGAGAATAAGCAAAACCAAGTACCCTAGTTATCTTATTTATCCAGTAAAGGAGTTCTGCACAAACTCAAAGACACTTTGAAGGAACCTAAAAGAAGACAATAGTTATTAAGTCCTCACCAATGGTGATTAGTGCTACTGAGAGTAGATTGTCTACTTCATTTCTTAACTAAATGCTAATCAAAAGTGAAAGTGATGTGAACCTACTTGGATAAGACAACGAAGTAGAAGAAGATTTGATGAGCAAATTTTATGGAGGAATGACATTAAAACTTCAAAGTTTGCGATGTGATGCTCATTAAAACTCCAACAATCATCTATCCAATTCAAGCAACATGAGGCATTTGAAGACTGGCATATATCAAGGATGCTCTTTTCTTTCATCTGAAAAATCCGCAAGAACCAACAAAGATCAACACAACTCAGTAGACCCACACCAGAGTCAGAGTCATTAGCGAGTTGAGTCAACATTGAAAATCAAAGTTTGACTACTCAACAATAGCAGCGAAGGTAGTTGGGAGTCAAAGAGTGCATTGCAGTGGGAGCAAAAGATTGAAGATTTAGCAAATGCAAGGAGTTGCAACGTCAGCTTTCGACAAGGACGTCGAAGGAATAAGCGGGGGAGAATATTACAGACAAATTGTAAATGACTTGTTTGATGTAATGCTTATACATGTCTATGTCTTTTTGGTTTATTCTTGCTTTGCGAAATATGTAAAGGGTTGGCCGAAGGTTTAACAGCCCTATTTGAGTGAGTTTGGTGGTCGTTGTAGGCTTGTACATGAATTTTATGTCATATGGATATTTATAAAATATTTTGATCTTTAGTCGACCAATTTTATACCTTTGTTGTGTAACCGTTCTGAGCTTGTGAAATTCATGGTTGTAATTTATATTGGCAAGGAAGTGTTTGCTAAAATGGTTACTTGTGAATCCCGAGGGAAGCGTTTTCTTTAACTCATCTTCTCTTTTGTAAATCCTAAGGGATCATAAGAGGTTTCAAAGAGGTTGATGTTTACGAACGGACATACAAGGGCGTTGCACGACTTATGTAAAATCAACTAAGTTCATGATAGTTCGATCCCCTATCAAGTGACACCGACTTGTACGATTTCAAGTGATGCGAAAGTGGTCATGCACCGTTTGTCAGCTCAATTGTCCTCGTTATGGATGCATGTTGGGTCATGCCATGTTAGCTCCCAGATGGCTACCAGCTATTGGTCTATTGTTTAGCACTAGGGTATTCTCTATCAGTATGCATGTGGTATTTCTAATATCCGACCCGATATCGTCCGAGTCCGGCCCGTAACACTCGCAATTTGGACTTTCCGGATCCATCGTCAGCTCGTGGAATTCTTCGGGAGAAGTCCGGACTTCTCTCCACCCGACTCCGAAATCCAATTTCAAGAACATTTCGGTTCGGGTTCGACCATGTTACTGCGCGTTCGTCGCAAATGCCGGGCGGTGTCCAAACTCGCAACCTCCCACGCAACCAACCCAAAACTGACTATAAATCGACATCAAACCATATCCCCTTGCGCTCGCGGCTCGACTTTTGCCTCTTCTTCCTTCCTCTCCCGTCGTCCCGGCTCTCGAGAGACATGATCTTGGGGGCTCCCTCCGCTCTCTTTCTACGCTCGCCCTCCCCCAAGGCCTCTCCCAGCGGCGCCGCGTACTGGCTGCGGTCTGGCCTGAGAGTTCCGAGGGAACAAGCGAGGAATGGGTCCGTGGTCGCCATGGCAGCTGGCGAGGCCAACAGCCGCCCCGTCACCAGCGTGGTGTTCGAGCCCTTCGAGGAGCTCAAGCACGAGCTGGACCTCGTGCCCTCCGTGCCCGATAAGTCCATCGCCCGGCAGAAGTACTCCGACGAGTCCGAGGCCGCAATCAACGAACAGATCAAGTGGGTTCTCCTTCCACTAAGTGAATGTTTGTCTAATTTCCACGCGGATGGTCTATGTTTGTTTCTTTAATGCATTTATTATGCCAAAATGTGCTTTTGATTCAAAAAAGTTCCTCTGCCCCTTTCTTGAACATTGATTTGTTCATTGAGGAAGACCATAATGCTTTTGTGCTTCCTTTTTTACTTGATTATGTAAATTATTTTTTATGTTTGCATTTCGAGTCCATGTCTAATGATGGGTTTTTTGGTTGGGGAAAAAACAGTGTTGAATACAATGTATCGTATGCCTATCATGCCTTGTTTGCATACTTCGATCGTGACAATGTTGCTCTAAAAGGCCTTGCCAAGTAAGTGCTTGATTATTTCAAGAACCTTGTTTTCTTTATACTAATTAAGTTGCATTTTCCAATTAAAAATATACTTGTAGGTTCTTTAAGGAATCAAGTGATGAAGAACGGGAACATGCAGAGAAATTAATGAAGTACCAGGTTTCCATCTTTTTAATCTCTTATTTATATCTTGATGCAGGACTGTACTGATGAATTTAGCGTGCTGATTGTTTTCTGGATATCTTTACCAACAGAATACGCGTGGAGGCAGAGTGAAGCTCCAGTCAATTATGATGCCCTTGAATGAGTTTGATCACCCTGAAAAAGGAGATGCACTGTATGGTAAAACTTTTGTCTGAGTTCCAACATTATCTATTCCATTTTGCTAAAAAATCAGAATTCAGATGCACACGAATTCCAAAGGAATCTGGTTCGCAAAATTAATTATTAGACAACGGACGCCCTTGTACTTCTGTATTGATAGTTGCTCTTATGAAACATGATGCTCTAATATCCATGTCTACTGCCTAACTACCACTTATGCAATCATAAAGAAATAAGGTTATCTGAGAATACTTGGGCAATCCTTTCCATGCATTCTTGAGAACCTTATTTCAGATATCTGCTAGTCATCTCATACGCAGACAAGCCATCTCAACTTATAATTGAGTCCTCTCGTCTCCTTTTTTGGATTTTGTGAAGCTCAATTTTTGAAGGTTCATTGCTCTATAAGTGCCTGACACTTTCTTGCAATCTCTTGGATCTCACCACCAAGGAAATAAAACCTTAGAGAGAGCTCGCAAGGGAGAATCTCATGAATATGTCTCCTTCCACCCAATGGCAGTTTTCTTGCCTCAGATTTGCTGCCACCCCTAAAGGTAATAGGATCTTGGAGGCTTCAAAGGAAGGATAGGTTTAGCAAGGAGATTATATTGGGATTTAAACTGTCATGCCTATGTGCTGAACAAAGGAAGATGTGAGTTTTATGTAAAATTCTTAGATGAGTTGCGGGCAGAGGAAACTTCCATCTAGTAACCTATTTATTTTACTGAACATTGAATTTTAAATCATACTGAGTTTCCTGATTTTGAAAATATCATTTAGAAGCGGTGTCATAGCAGGGAGATAACTGTGAAAGCAGTATTGGTAGCACTTGCTATGTTTTCAGATCATTCTGTGGCTTTCTCACAGCTTCTCATATAACAACGTTCAATTACTGTCTTGTTGGGATGGTAACTAAACATTTTTATCGTGGTCTATCATTTTGGGCTTTCTTGAGTGGTTGTTCTACGATAGTTATAGTTCTTCCTTGTTTGTCTTGCTTTGCTATGTTAAGCAATAAAATAATTTTATTTGGATTTTTTGTGATGGTGATAGGCATTGGTTCAGCACTGATTATTATTTGTTATTTATCTGCCATGTTCCATCTCTTGGAAGTGTATGATATCCTTTTTTCTTTTTCTTCCAATTTCAGCGATGGAGACTGCCTTGTCTCTCGAGAAGTTGACAAATGAAAAGCTTCTTAATTTGCATAAAGTAAGCAACTTCAATCTCTTGATCCGTATTCATTAGTTGCTTGTTTAACTGCATCTGCTGATTTGTGTATCATATTATTTCCCTGGGTGTATAGGTAGCAGAACGGTGTAATGATATTCAGATGGCTGACTTCATTGAGACCGAGTTTTTGGGAAAGCAGGTCAACTCACTTAACATTTTCATTGTTATCCGCAAATTCGTCTTCTGTGGTAAAGAATTAAAATGGTGGTGACTTTCACTTGAGAAGCAATTTTCAAACTCGATTTCTGGCAATTCTTGTTGCTAAAAGATGAAGTTAGTGCTCTTTAGTTTCATGTCTATTGTTGTATATTCTTCTTTGCTTGAAATCTGTATATGTTTAGCTCTGTTGACGTACCTCAAGTAATTTCAGCTGACACAGGAAGGCTATTTTTCCTTGAACCTTTGCACGGTGCAGGTAGAAGATATAAAGAAGATCTCGGAGTATGTTGCTCAACTAAGAAGGGTGGGCAAAGGACATGGTAAGATTCATTCAGCTGAAGATATTATTTACGTTTAGATTGGTAAGTCAGGAGCAATCTCCATCGGCATTCCTTCTTTTTGGGTGCAGGAGTGTGGCATTTCGATCAGGTGCTTTTGGGTGAAGGAGAAGAAATGGTTGCTTGAGGAAACATGTTACCTTCTCATCCTGCATGCTTCTGCTACATGAGTGAGTCCTTTACATGCTTTTGTTGCTCGAGGAAACATGTAGCTCACTCTAGTCCGGCTTAGTTGATGCGTTTAATCGTTGGTATTAGCCATGATTACACACTATTCTCCTTCTGGTAATTCTGCTATTGCACTGCATGTGAACCATCATCTCCTCCTCCCTGCATTTGAGCTTCCTCTCGGGGTGTGCCAACCAATGTTTGTGTTACAAATGGGACAATAGATTATGAGGATTAGGTGGAAGAATCTTGCCCCGGAAGTTAAACCCATGATTGGATAATTAATTAGGGGTTTTGCAGAGGAGACAAAGATGAGTTTGTGACATGCAGATGGTCACATGATGTCTCGTTGCAGCAGGTGCATAGCAGCTATATAATCTACATAACTTCTTCTCTTTCTCTTATATACATATGTATATGTATACGAGTTGGACTATTCTTGGGATAATATACATATACGTTTCGACCCAATTAATCTAAAAAGTATAATTTGTTTTTAACCGGCAAACCATAAGAATTATTCTAGCACGAAAAAGGATTTACACATGGAACTAATGATACAGGACTCGAGCTTTTAATGCTAACAGTGGATGAGACCGAGAGCTGTCGACGCATGCGAGCCAACTCCGCATGCATTGGACGTGATTTAAGGGACCATCGACGCCCGTCATGATGGACCGACTCCTTCCTGCTTTCCCAAAAGAAAAAGAAGAAGGCAATGACATGATTGGGTCCATATCCTTCTCGATCGTCCCTCGAACGCCTGATCATTCTTCTTGGTCACACCATGTCTCTCCCCAACATTAATTGCATGACGGCCGATGTGTTGCCGGGTGAGCCGGCAAAGTTGTTTTCGGCCATCCCATCGCGTCCGACGAATAATGGAGAATGATCTGATCGTCAACCTGATATAACCGACTTGATTTAACGTGACCCATCTTGCGAGTTATGGCATATAAAAAAGATTAAAAAAAATGTTCTTAAAATGACCACGATTACTGAAACTGTTTGGATGTTATTCTTGTATTATCGAGATTATTTGGGCTGATAATGAGATACTTACAGCAATGTGGTGGGGCCATTGCTTTATGCGACCGTAGAATGGAACGGCAAAAGGCTGCAAGCCTGCGCTCGCCGATGCTTTGTGCTGTTAATAGCACATCCTAATGAATCCATCCTCGTTTCCTTTCCCGATTACCAACTTACTGTTACTGCTGCCGTTTTACCACTCCTGCTGCGCTTAGTACTCACCACCACAAAGTCTGCACCAGCAGAGAAGGTCACATGCACATTTAACTCTCCCTCCTCCACCACCACCACCACCACTGCGGTCTCTCCGCTCGGCCATTCGTCCTTCATGTTCTTCTGAACTATTTATGTCGTAGTAGTAGCTGTAGTCATCGCCACTCTCCTCGTTGGTTTGGTTTGTTTCGGAGCTTTTGGTGGGCGTTTGGGATTCAGCTGGATAGTAGAGATGGCAGCGGCGCTCGAGTGCTGGTCCGGACGGCCGAGCACGGACGAGGACATGGTGGAGCAGGTCCTCATGCAGACCCACGACCGGTCGGAGGCCTTCCACCGCTCCGTTGCCTCCTCCCCGGCCTGCAACTCCTCCCCATCCTCTTCCTCCTCCTCCTTTTCCTCCCCGCCTTCCCCCTCCGCCGCCTTCCCTCCTCCCAAGAGATGGCAGCGCATCGGCCGCAACTTCGCCGGCGCCATCGCTGCGCTCCGCAGCTCCCTCAACCTCGACTCCTCCCGCGACCCTTCCCCCGCGCGCTTCGACCGTCTCCTCCGCGGCGGCGGTGGCGGTGGCGGTGGCCAGCCCCCTGACAAGCTCGTCGATAGTGCGCGTCGCCACTTCGATTCGTTGCCCAATAGGTATTCGATCACTGCAATTGGATCCTTTCCGCCTTCTTCTTGGTTCCATTCGCGTGAACCGTGATCACGAAAAAAGTCCTGTTTTTTGTCCATGGGCGCCGCAGCTACGCTCAGGCAGGATTTGATATGAAGGATGTGCTTCTGCATGTGAGATTGATCGAGCAGGCGTCGGCAGGCGACCACCCCGCGGTCCACCTCCAGGAGATTCACGACGATGGCGGGGCTGAGAGATCCGTTTTCCAGCTCACATTTGCCTGCGCCTCGCCGTTGTCATGGCCGGCGATGGCGGAAGCGCTCGATAGTTCACTGATCTGCTGCAAGAAGATCCAGATCTTCGAGAAGAAAGGCTTGACCCTCGGGGTCGTCTCCGTCTTAGTCCAGCAGGGGAAGGAGAGGCACTTCAAGGCCCGGATCGAGGCCTCGCTGAAGGCGGCGGTGAAGAAGCCCAGGAACAACGGCGTCAAGCTCCCCTTTGGTTTGTGCGGCCGCCAAGAGGAGCGCCCGAGGTGCGCCGAGGAGGATGCTTGCGGGGACGGGAACGACGGGCAAGGCATCGACGGGGAGGGACTCCGCCGGATTCAGCTGCCGAACCCGCTCCCGATGTCTTCCGTCGTCGTCTCGATCGACGAGTGGCAGAGCATCCGGTCAGGCGGGGACGAGATAAGGAGGTGGGTTCTGAGCTCCGACGAGGTCGAGCTCGTCGACCGCACGGGGCCCAACTCGTTCAAGGGGGTGCACAGGGGGAGAAGAGTGTGGGTGAAGAAGCTGCGGGGGTGCGACAGGGGAAGCGCTTACGATGTGGAGGTCAGGCAGGACTTGTTGCAGCTGATGAGCTGCGGGCAGAGGAGCATCCTCCGATTCCATGGCATCCTCTTCCAAGAGAACCAGGGGCTCTGTGTCGTCACCAGGATGATGGATGGAGGATCGGTGCACGATGTCATGCAGAAGAACAAGAAGATGCCGATGAGGGAGGTGATGCGGATGGCATTGGATGTTGCAGAAGGCCTCTTGTTCATGAACAATCATGGAGTGGCCTACAGAGATCTCAACACACACAGGATTCTGCTCGATAGGCAGAGAAATGCTTGCCTTGGTGACATGGGCATCGTGACTTCTTGTAACATTGCCGGCGAGGTCACCGAGTACGAGACCGCCGGCTACCGATGGCTAGCTCCTGAGGTCAGTGCTCGTCACCACTTCCATCGTTCATGTTCTAAGATAGAACATAGTGTGTGAGTCTGATTAAGATCAGAATTAAGGCTTCAAAATCAATGATGAGCTTGTTATGAATTGTAGTAGAAATACCGGGATTAAGCTTGCTTTTAGTCATTACATAAAGATTTAGTGTGGATTTGTTGATCATCCACAGCATCTAATTGTGTGCAAATTGATTTGTTTGCTGCTAGCTTTTTAAGCTAATGGTCTTCTTGGCTGCTTAATATCTTAGAAGAAGATGGCCATATAATTCGAAGACCTTTATAGCTAGTCAATGCACTTTCTCCTGCTCTCAGCCTTTATGGTGTTTCTATGCTTCTGTGTTTGATTGAAACATATGACTGGCTTCATTTTTCATGTGCACTTCTAAGATCATCAGAGGATGTTTGTCTCAGTAGCTAATGGCACCTTGCGTGTGTCTATAAACTACTCCAAGGCATTGCCGGCTTAGCTACCTTTTGTATTCCAAGTAATCTCCTGTTAAAACCGGTATCTGCACATTGCTGTAGAAGAAAAAAGATCCCTATCATCAGGATTTATGATGGTGTTTTAAGTGCAACAAGATTGCCTAATCTGACTTTTAGGCAAGTATTCAGAGAGAACTCAGAGATTCGTAATTTACTTATGTTCTTTTTTCTTAAGATGCTTGCTTATATTCAGTTATCTGCTCCGATTAGCTTAAATCGAACATAGTCAGATGCGATGAGCAATGCTGTTTTATGCTGATTATGAATGCAGATAATTGCTGGGGACCCCGAGATTGTTTCAGAGACTTGGATGAGCAATGTGTATAGCTATGGAATGGTTCTCTGGGGAATGGTAGCCGGTGAGGCAGCCTACTCTTCTTATTCACCGGTCCAGGCAGCGGTGGGGATCGCAACATGCGGGTTGAGGCCGGTGATACCTGAAGACTGCCCTCAGGTTCTGAGGTCACTGATGCACAGGTGCTGGAACAGTAGCCCAGTGAAGCGACCTCGGTTTGCGGAAATCGTATCGATCCTTAGTAAGCAAAATGTTTGATAAGCAGCTCAATTTTTTTGTTTTATGCACAAAAAAAAAGGTTTTGTTTCTGGTGGTGGTTGGCTGCCATGGCTTGCAAAAGAGAGTTTGTGTTTGGCAATAGGAAGATTTGTCATCGTCGTCGTCGTGTTTACTGTTGGAAATGCAAACACACCAATGGACAGATTGTGAGCCAGTAATTGACTTGATTCTTTGAATCAATGTGTGGTTCTATCTGCACTAGAAACATTTGTGTCTGCTGAAATCTTGCTTTCATTACACTCTCATTCTGTCATGATCTGTAGGCTCTCTGTTATCAATCATCATATGACCCACTCGGGTTTCATTCTCTAATCTCCGATCAAGCTGTCCATTTCCCCCACCATCTGGTCCCTCACCAACATGATGATGGCTGCACAAGACTACAACTTCAATTCTGTTCCTTACCACAATATGTATGCTGTTCATACAAAAAACCAAGTTGATCGACAAGTCCAAACAATTTCAGTCTCATTCCTCACTTATTTTGACATATATGCAAGAAAGCTATGTGTGTGTGTGTGTAGATAGATAGATAGAGAGAGAGAGAGAGAGAGAGAGAGAGAGAGATTTGCTCTAATCACATCTCAATGAAATCATAATTCCTTACAGTAGAAGATGGATTGAAGATTGAGAACCTGCATTGATGAAGGCTTTGAAAGTATTAGAGCTCAAAACACAGAGAAATCAAATTCTTTCAACATGAATAATCTGGGGTAGTACTTTTCCCAATCTCCATGGAGAGCACAAAAAAGAACAGCAAGAAATACTTGTGCTGACAACAAATTTTGATTCCAACAAAATAGGGGACTGATAAAGTTGCCTTCCTCTCTGCTGTCAACAGACCTTTTACTACCTTCTTTTTACTCTTTATCTTTATTCTTGTTCCGATCTTTATTTGTTCCTTTTTCTTTTTGTCTTCTTTTCTTCATTCTTTCCACCATAATTTGGATCCATCTTTTCTTTCAAGTGAAGAAGATAAAGAAAGAAGGCAAAGTAACTCATAAAGGTTCCTCCAAATCATCCCAAAACATTGATCTTTGATCGTAATGTAGCATAAGAAATATTGAGATTTGAAATGTAAAAGAAAGAAATCATTCATCGCCCACTGTAGATTGCCTTCTCACCTTAAAATCCTAATAGGATTCGCCATCAAAGTACCTAAAATTATGATGGTTTGGCTTCACACGTCTCTGTCTCTCTCATATTTCTTGCTTATCGGCATCAAACTCTCCGTTCTCAGTAGCTCCACTTTGTTGTCACTGTGTTGGCGTTGTCATTGAAGGTGATGTTATAGTCCGCCTTAATCTCATCCAATCTCCATATGATTCTGAAAGAGATCCACATGAGATTGGTTCATGTATGTCCCACCAATTCCTTATCCTAAACAGAGCTGAGATCTAATCGTTTGATGCCTGTTTATAGCTCAAGGATGGTTCAAAAAGAACAAATTGGAGCCTTTCCAAGGAAAGAAAAAAAATGTATCACTATATCCAGATTAAATGAGAGACGAAGTGAAGAAATGTACTTCGATGTCTTAAGATCGTATATATTATTATATATATATATATATATATATATATCTATATCTATAAATATATAGTGATGTATATATTGTTTCTAGCATATTGATGTTTTATGAATTAGATTCAATAGTGAATTTATGATAATATTATATCGTATATGTGGTGTATGATATTTCAAATAATATCATGTTGATTATAGATGTTATTAAGACATATCGATACTAGTAAGCTAATTTAGTTTGGGGATTAATAGATCTTCGATCTCCCACTTTATAAAAAAAATGCTCCTGCAAATTAATTTGGGCAATAAATTACTTTATAAGCCATTGGGACTGAGAATCTTCTATGAATGATTTGGATGTATATCATGTTTCAATTTACTTATTATCCTTGTAAACTTTTCCTTCTATTCTATCGAATATTTGTATCTATTTTATTATTTTCTTTTATGATAATAGGATTCAACGAGCAATGTTTTTAAAATTAAGCCTAAATGATGTTTAAGGAGTTCTAAATGAGAATTATATGATTATCTATGATTTCGATATACGTAGAGTGAATCGAGGTATATATATATACACACAAATTAGTATTATTTCACATTTACTATTATTCAATCTTGAATATGATCACTTATGTTGTGCGAAGATTTATGAGCAAAAGGGATAACAGAGCTTGCACGGGGCATAGACCTCCTAAAAGGTATTAAACGAATAAAAATAGCTTTTTGGATCTAAAATTTTCTAGTGTAGAAGGATAAAATTCGGTCTTAGTGATTCAGCATTGTTTTATATTCTCAAAGTGTTTTCATCATAGAGCGATAGGAGTAGTCATCATCGAAGTCATGAAACCAACCTTCCCACCGAGTAACAAATGTCGGAATTAAACAATTTTTCACGTTTTTGGAAACACAAGAAAACAGAAACGTTTTCCTTACCGGGCCCAACCAACCCCTAACTTGGGCCGCTCCAAAGCCTGGCCGCATATATTCCCCTCCTCTTTCGTCAAACTGTTCCCTCCCTCGTGTCTTGCCGCCTCGCAAAAAGGTCTCGTTCCCCGGAGACGAGGAGAGACAGCGAGTTCGAAGTCGAAACCCTAATCCCAGAAGTATCGAGATCGGACCGCGTACGGTATAGTTCTCCCTGAAGAAGGTGACGATTCAGGTGCAAATTTGGTAGGGCAAGCGCGAGGAGAAGCAAAAGTTCTTCGAGTGGATCGACGAGGTTAAGTCGGAGGAGGAAGGATGGGGGATTTCAACCTGGCTCTGGTGATCGTGGCGGTGGTGGCGTGCGTGCTGGTTCTCCTCGTCAACGTCTACCTCCTCGTCAATTACCAGCACCCGGACGATGTCAACCAGGCCTACTTCCCGAAGCTGGTGGTGGTTCTTGGTCTCTCGGTTGCCGCCGTCTCCATTTTGATGCTTCCGGCGGACGTCGCCAATCGCCAGGCTTGTCAGCACGCTATATACAGTGGCGCTTGCACTCTCACCCTCCCCATGAAAGACCTTTGGCTGGTCGTATACGTCGCCGATGCCGTCCTTGTGTTCTTGGTCATACCGTTCGCTATGTTCTACTACGAGGGCGACCAGGACAAGTAAATCTTTCGGTTTCGTCGAGGGAAACCCTACTTTCGTTTCCTCGACTCTGACTGTGTGTTTGGATTTGGTGGTGTTGATGACTTCTTCTTGCAGGACTATTGGGAAGAGGTTGAAGAGTGCTCTATTGTGGGTTCTGACATCGGCTTTTGTCTGTGGACTTGTGCTTGGGATTCTTTACGGTAAGATCTTTCTCCCAAATCTCTTTGCTGTTTTTGTTGTTGATAAATATGTCATTTTCTTGGAAGTTAATTTTCCTGAGAAGGCGCATGATTTTATTTAAGATTGCTGTGATCGGATTAAGGTTCATGCTTTTGGTTTTTACCGATAGACCTACAATTGCAATTTGAAGTTCTGCTTAGTTGGATAGATATTTATTACTGTCTTGAAAGATTACTGTGTGTACCACTTGTTAAACTTGTTTGGTAACTAGACAAGATAGTAATTCAGCTATTATTCACTGCAGTTATTTGTTGTATGACATTGTTCGAGAATATTGTCTCATTTAAAATAAGATATGGAGGTTGGATTTTTAAGTGGGTGATCTGAGGTTATACATACTCTTGAAATGTCAATGTTCTTCATTCTTTGGCAGGGTGGCATACTTCATTCATTCAATGCTTCTGAGTCTGATATGGTATTTGAGTATTTTAGTCCTCCAGAGGAGTAAATAGAGGCACATGGATATTCCAGTTACAAGCACATCATCTTTCAAGTCAAAACAGATTGTCATGCATTTTATGCTGCTTTTATAGTTGTCATAAAGCCTGAAAACTTCTATCTGGAAAAAGAAAGGAATTCAGAATATATTGATTCTAGATATTGTGTCGGTTCTTGTATGTATAGCACTGTTATGCTTCCCATCAGCAGCATATCTTCGGGCAATACTGTTAAAACCAAGTAAAATATTTGGTCAGCAGGACTAATATGATGGTTGCTCACAATTGTTCCAGTTTAATATCAGTTATTATGGTTTAACATAATATAAACATAAGATTATGAACATAATATTTAACGTATTATGTTCATAATATCAGCTATTATGAACATAAGATTTAAGGACTTCAAATCTGAAAGCACCATTCTACTTCTTCAATGCATACCAGAAACATGGAGGTTGATATATCAGCTATGCTACCTGCTTTTATTTTAAAAGAATAATCACAGTCGGAAAAGTGGAAAGAAAGCTAGAGTTCATTTTACACCTGGCTTTCCAGGCTGTAGTTTTCAATTCTCAAATACCATTAGATCCATTTACGTCAACTCTGCAGTGCTGTTATATGTTTGTAAGTTTTCTAATTGACAATCCTTCATGGTATCAGGACTAGTTGGTAAAGTGGACTTTACAGTTAGGCACCTCTCTTCTTCTGCTACAAGTTTCCCCAGTTCTTGGTCAACGTTCTCAAGTTCTCAACCTTGCATTGGGTCAACGAATCATCTGGTGATATTTCTCTATTTTCTTTATAGTTTACTAATGCCTGTTTGGTGCATCAATATTTTTGTTATTTGTTTGGAAATATTCATGACTTATATGTATTTTGTTGTATTTAATGGTGAAATTTGATTGTGCACATGTGAAGATGCTTAAAGCATTGTAGTTTCGAATCTGATCTTGCATGTTCTGTGAAGCATATTCTAAGGTCCCATAGATTTCTATTGGGTTGCAACTGGTTAAGAAGACTTGAATCAAATTGATAACCTTTTTAGAATTGATCTGGACTATTGTCCTATCAGATTTTAAAGTGTGGTTATTGCTAATTCAAAGAAAATGTACTGGCATTATACAATGTTAAACCCTCTGGGATAATTAAATTCATCTGTGCATCATTTGATTTCAACTCTAAGTATATTTAGATTAAAATTTTTTAACTTCATTTCACTTGAAATAAACCCATATGCTGTGTCAATGAAGTTTCACGCCAAGCATTAGGAAACTGCAATGATAGTAATGCAAACTCAAACCAACTCAACCCTGCTTTCGCCCCAAGCTGAAATTGATGATGATATTTGTCACTAATGTTTAACGAATATGCAAATTTCGAAAAGTATATTTGTCTGAGTTGATTTAAATCCAATTAGATACTGTGTTACGTTGTTTACACAAGAACAAAACCTTTAATGCATTTTACCTACTATGGGACCTGCATAACTTAGTCAAACTCATATGAAGCTGTTCATCTACCTACTATTCATAATTTTAGGTTTTCACTCGAGACAGAGGTTGTGATATCATCTATTTGTGGCTTGAACTTATGACAGATATTTGGTTTGTTTTAGTAAGTTGTGCATGGTTCCACATTCTACTTATTTTCTAGAAATTAGATTTTCCACTAAAATACGATGCAACAACTTCCCTTAAGCCCTCAGTTCATAAAAATCCAACAGAAAGAAGAAAAACTTAATTATATCTGGCATGTATTAGTGAAAATTACTGCTGTTTCGTGCCCAGCTAATATATTCTGGAAATTTCTGAGTCTTGGTTTTGAGGGAAAGCCTTAGGATGGCTCTTTGTAATTTAAGATTCCATTAGATATATTAGTCCAAGAAGCCCAATAAACATGAATATTATCTATTTTTTCTTGGCTTGTGCATTGATGAGTGCATGTATAAGGATACATATATAGGCATGCACATATGGTTGCATATGAGTAATGCATATATGTGTCTAGGAACTCTTGCACCCATGAACCTTTCTCTAGTTGGAATTAGGGATTTGATTCTGTGGCACGTTTGTATGATCAGTAGTGAAGGTTTATTGTTACTTTATGTAATCTAATGCTCATGCCTTTTTTCTCCAGTGTGATGCATATGGAGCACCTGCTTCTTCTGAAACAACCTGGACAATGCAAACCACCTTTCCAGAATATGTGGTTGCACTTGCAACGATTGTTGGATCGGTGCTTTTTACTGTATGTTCCATTATTATGCACCCTAATTCATTAGATTATTTTCCTTTTTCATCACCTTGAAGTATATTCCAATATTATAATAGTGTCCGAATGTTTGGTCAATGCTTGTGGTGTTTTAATTTTTTGTCAGATGAAATGTTTCTTGAACTTTTACTTTGTGATAGAAAGATCTTCACTTGTAGTATGAACTGTGAGGTTGTATCATTGGTGCAAAAATTTATGGTTGGTGGTGTAACTTTTTGCCCCACTCCCCCTCTTTTTATCCTACTTTTTTTTGGGCAGATATTTGGTGGTGTGGGGATTGCTTGCCTTCCACTGAGCCTCATTTTTTCATTCATACAGCGCCCCAAGGCTGTCATAACTCGGTCACAATATATCAAGGTTTTATTCTATGTCTCATTTTCTGGCATGTAATATCAGCTAATGCCTACAGTAGTACATGAGCATTAAATGGCTCCCTTTAGTTGCCTATGTTTGTCTGTAATCTCCTTGAGATCTGATAGGAGGCCACTGAACTGGGAAAAAAGGCTGGAGGATTGAAGAAAGCTATTGAAGCTCTTCACCAGGAGGAGAGTAGTGGTTCTAAGGGGAGAAAATGGCGCAAAAATGTGAAGGCTGCTGAAAAGGTGTGCCTTTTTTTTTTTAATATTAAACTGATCAGCTGTTTTTATGAGTTAAGCTTTGATAACATGACTGATCATTTTGATGTAATTTTTATGCTCTATCTTTCATCGAATTATACATTGATTCGACTTATACTTCATATCACTAATTCTGCAATCATTTCATATTTTATTGGAACCCTAATTATTATTCTTATATGCTGGTCTTCTTAAAGCTTTTCTTGGTAATATATAAACAAGTACACATGGTCTTTATGGGAATGGTTATGTACATTTTTGTTCTGCATTGCACATTCGATGTGCATGTTGAAGCAATTCAAATATCTTTTCATGCAATTTTTGGAATCATCCTGTGATGACTACAGTTCATCATGGAAACAAGGGAATATAATTTTGGGGAACCCTTGTTATTTTGTGGTCACTACCATTCACTCATTATGAAGCAATCTTGGAAGTCTTCACATGCATATCTAGTTTTTGCATGAAAAGAGCAAGTTTATAGGCATATCTTGGCATGACCTAAAGTTCTGGTGTTTGTTTATTTGTAAATGACATTTAGCCTCGGGCATCTATGATTCTTTATGGAGTTTATTGGTGATAATTCTAATGATTCATATAATACTGAATAATTTTTATATATTTTGTGGAACCCTTGTTATTTTGTGGTCAGTACCAGTCACTTAGTATGCAGCAATTTTGGTCATATAACACTGATAATTCTAAATGATTCATATAATACTGAATAAATTTTATATATTGTGGGTAACCCTTGTTATTTTGTGTCACTACCATTCACTCACATGCGTATCTAGTTTTTGCATGAAAGAGCAAAGTACTTCTTTTACGCATCTCTAGGCATGACCTAAGTTTCTGGTGTTCATTTATTTGTAAGTGGCATTTCGCCACGGGTGTCTATAATTCTTTATGGAGTTTATCGGTAATAATTCTAAATGATTCATATAATACTGAATAAAATTTATATATTAGCAGAAATTCGAATCAGCTGTATGATTTACTGATTTAGTAGAATTGGAGAGAGTAATCCTTTTATTTGCTTGAAACAAGTATAATTTCCATAAATTTAAGTGTAAATCATGTGAGCAAACTGTATCTACTGTACTATTTTCTGACGTGACTTCTAGGACTAATTCCTCATTTGCCACTATCTAAAATTGTAAAAATATACTATTCTTATTTTAGAGTTTGTTGGTACCTTTTTAACTTATCTAGAAGTATTTCATCATTCTGTAGCAGGTGAAGCATAGAAAGGTTCATTTGTCATTTGCATACAACTGAGGCTTTTAAGAAAATTTTTAGTATATAGATGTGAGCCGTTGGCCCTATGAAATTCATTGGGTAAACATCACAAGAAATTTTTTTGGACATTCGGATCTTAGTGCTTAATGGTAACAGGAACTTTTTGTGAAATGAAATATGTAACTAGTGAAATCATTATATATTTTCTTCTGAACAGGAGCTCTACAAAGAGAGATTGTTATTTTTATATCATCTCTGCATTTGCATAGTTTTTGTTAGCTTCTTACTCTACACCCTTAATCTTTTGGTCTGTGTTTTCTGTAATAAAACTACTTTTCTTCTGTTCTTCATCTAAAATCTAGGAGTTGCTTCTTTTGGAAGATGATATGAAAGCTTTAGAAGAAATGTATCCACAAGGAGAGAAGGTGAGGATAGTTGCAAGAACCTGTTTATTTGGTAGGGTTAATTATCATTTTCTTTGACAATTGTTCTGTATTTTTGTCCTTACAGGCTGAGACTCTGTGGGCTCTAACTGTTCTTGGCTACTTGGGAAAGCTTGTATTAGGTATCATTGGGTAGGTGCTCTAAGCTAATTTCCTTATTAAATTCTTTATGCCCCAGATTCCTTTAAGATGCTTCATTTTAATGGTATATATTTGATCATCATCACTTGCATTTCTTGACTGTTTCATTTTTCATTGTCTTTTGATAGCTTTCTAGTTTCTATATGACTTGAACTTGTTCAAACTATTGTCTGTTTAATAGAGAGATTATTTTACAATAATGTGTGTGTTTATTGTTATATCCTCTCATAATTGCATGTGTTTTCTGGTTTCAGGTTGATTGTTTCGGTGGCCTGGGTTGCACATATTATTATATACTTGCTTATCAGCCCACCTATTTCTCCTTTCTTAAATGAAGTTTTCATCAAGTTGGATAACGTGTGGGGTATGTCGTGTCAACCATCGACAAATATTTTTTTCACTTGACTTCCCAGGATTTGCCTAACACTTCTTTTATCAGGTCTGTTAGGGACTGCAGCATTTGCATTTTTCTGTTTCTACCTACTCGTTGCAGTGATTGCTGGGGAGATGATGCTTGGATTGAAGTTGGTTTTTATTACTATCCATCCAATGAAGTAATTGACCATGTTCCTTTCCATTTCTCATCAAGCTTAGAATGCATATTCTTTTTCCATTGTTCAGCTTCCTGATGTCTAACCAACTTGATTCAGGTGGGGAGGGACTCTTATGAACTCCTTTCTCTTTAACGTGGGGCTCATCCTGCTTTGCTCCATCAGGTTTGTATTCTAAGCTGATGTTACCGTGTAATTCAGCTTCATGTGGATAACATATATCTAAGAATTTTTTGTGTGTCTCCTTGCATCTTAATCAAGGAAGAGACCTGATCATATAATTGAGTTGCAGTTTAACTTCCAATTATTTGTTATTGTCTTTTGAATTCTTTGAGAATATACAAAACTGTTCAACAGCAACGAAGTGAAGCATCAACTTTAATGATTAGGTAGGATGAAGAACTAACTAGGACTTCTGAGATGCCTGTACCATGATCAAACGTTTATTGGTACTGCTGCTTCGTCAAAGCAGACTTTGGAAACAAAACTGGCATCATTTTGAGATGATTCTTCTCCCAATCCCAAGTTTTTTCTACTCAGAGCCGTCTTTTTTATAAAAGTAATTTAAGACGAGCGGCACATTGCTAGATAAAATTAAGGAACCAGAACTTGGAGATTTTTTCTTCTCCTACAACTTTTAAAGTGAATGACATTCATGATCATTAAGAAATGTTGTGGAGTTTGGAAATCCTTTTTGTATTGCTGTATTTAAGATACTTGTGCTTTACGTTCATTCATAGAAGGTGTCGAGTGTTTCGGTTCCATGAATTGTCTTTGAAGATTTGACTTCCCTGAGCATTTGTTTTGGTGTTTATGTTCAATGGCATCTTTGCAGTGTGATTCAGTTCTGCGCCACAGCGTTTGCTTACTATTCACAAGCAACTGCCGCACAAGAAATTTTTGGCCACACACTGCAATCTCTACGTGGAATCAAATATCTATACAAGTGAGCACAATGTTTGTTTTTATCGTGTCTAGAAATTATGAAGCCATAAGATCAGGATATCCAATCTAATTTGGACACCATAAACTCTTCTGATATCTCTATTCTTGATCTTCGTTATGCAGGTATAACGTGTTTCAATATGGTTTTGTTATTCTGGCAATTATCACACTCGTCTGCTATGCCGCATTTGTAAGTTTGTGGTTTGTCATATATCTAGATCTTAAATTTGCATATCATAGTTTTTTTATTTCATCTTCGATTCTTTCAGGGATGGAAAAAGAGAAAACCAAGTGGCAGGTTCCAACTTTCAAGTTGATCTCTGTTGCTTGAGACCCTTATGGTTATAAGTTGGATTGTTACATGTATGATCCTTTACTGGAGGTGACCATTTGATGATGGTTGATGTAAAAAAAAAAATAGCCAAAGTAGGTTTTTGATTGACTTCAGAGCCAGCCTTGTCGCCTGTTGGTCTTGCATCATTGGCATTTCTTTTGGAAAAAGGAATCCTGTACTTTTTCTGGATGCATCTTGGTGCTGCTAGAGTTAAATGTATAATCATTATTTGTATATGGCAACTGCTGAGTAGAATTTAACCTCGTTTTATTTGTCTTGTCTTCCTTGTAGTAGGAGATGATATTTGACTTGTTCAGTCAGGTCAAATTCCCTGAATCATGGTGCGACGGGTTGGATGTGTGCGCGGGTCACCATGTCGTTGCCCAAGTTGGACTGGTCGATCCAGGTGGTATTCACTCGCTTGTGTTTTTGCAGTTCTGGGCATGATAAAGGCAACCACCGTGTAGTTAAGAGCATTAATTATTCTACCAAAGTTTGTTGCTAATAGCATCTTGCAGATGTCATTCATTCGCAGTCCATGATTACCATTTTCTGTGTGAAAGAATCGGTTTTGGCAGCCCCTCTATTCGGAGTCGTGTACCAGTGGACCAGGCACTCGTCGCCACGAGGGATTACTCGGTACGTTTGCTGCCTGGTTGAGTGAGCTTCGGCTGAAATAATCGGGGAATATCTGCTCGTTAAATTTTGCTATCGATTTTGGTTTTTCGAAATATTTGTATTAAGGTGAGACGCTAAAGTAATATTCGCCGGTCAGAGTGCAGGTTTATTATTACTTTTTTTATTTGGAGGAAGAAAAAGAAAGATGAAAGATTTTACAAACTCCCGGTGGGACGCCAGAGAAAATTTGGCCTAAAAAAGTGCAAAATGACCGGAGCTGTTTCACGTTCTTGTAGGGTTTCGTCATCTGTGTCGTAAGAGCGTGAAGATGTTGGCGCGAGGCAAGGCTCCCCTTCTCTCTTTTTCTCCCTCCGCCGGCCACCGTTTCCTTGGAGTACTTGGTCGTGCCGATTCCGTACGACAAATATGGCTGCCATGAAGTAAAGGAGGAAGCTGGACGCCTCGACATCATCAAAATCGGGTAAGAGCTGCGTTTTCGCTTGCCTTTTTTTTTTTTAATTATGGGAATGAAGGACGACGCCTGTGATCGCTGGTCCCGATGGCCCTCCATCGACCTAACGAGTCGCCTTCGACTTCGCGATCTCCATTTCTTGATTCTTTGTGGTCGGTCCTTTGACAAGGTCGAGCTCCTGGTCCTTCTCCATTCTCGCAACCCATAGGATTTTATAAGTTACGGATGTCTCTTTCTTTTGCTTCTTCGACGCCATCAATCAATCATTTCGTGTCAGGTGCAGGCGACGACACGGGATTTCTGATGATTCCTCAAAGTGGACGGGCGGATCCCACTGTCTTCCCTAAATCAAAAGCCCGTGGGGTGGTGATCGGACAGCGTTTGGTTGATTGTTTGCCGGTTCGAGGCGGTGACGCTGGCCGATCACGTAGAAGTGGCAATAAAAAACGAATTGGGGGAACGATTCGTGCCAATTAAAATGCGGATGGTCTTCTTTCTTTCATTTTTTTTAACATATTTGCCCCTCACTCACTACGCTTCCTAGAGGAAAGAAAGAGAAGATAGAAGGATTTGATTGTGTGATTAGGGAAAAAGAGAGAATAAACAAGGAAAAAAAAGAAAGAAAAGAGGAAGAAGAATAATAGAGAAAAAGGAGCAAATAAAGGAAAGAGAGAGAGAGAGAGAGAGAGAGAGAGAGAGAGAGAGAGAGAGAGAGAGAGATCAGGGAAGGGGAAAAAAAAAGGGGATAAGAAGAAAAAAGGGCTAAGAAGACTTAAGAGGATGTCTAATGAGATTAAATCAGAGACTTAAGTTATTATTATTATTATTATTTTTATGGAGGTCAAAAACCCTTAGTCCTGAGGAAGGAGAAGATTTACCGCTCTCTAGTACACTCAATCGTTAAAGAATGTAATATTTTTTAGTATATTTATTTTTGAGATAAATTAAATATAAGTTTAATTTATTGTAAAATAGTGATTATATAAATTATGGTATGCATAAGGTATTTTGAAAATCATATTTTGAATGATATTTTTTAAGAAAAAAAATATATGAATTGTAATAAAAAATATCTTGTACATATGCATATATGATGATGTGTGGATGATATAATTATCATGAGCTAAATGTAAATGTATATATTTTGTAAGTATAAAAATATATGAATTGTGATAAAAATATTTTGTATGCATGCGTATATGATCGATCACATGCGGTGTGAGAGTGCACATGTTTTCTATGATGTACGGTGTAAACATGAACGGATATGTTTTAATGTGCGATACACGTATATGCTATGATGTGCAGTGTGAGAGTATATGTATGTACTATGATATATGGTATATGAGTACACATATATATTATAACGTGTGATATATAAAAGTGCAGGTATATATTATGACGTATAATGTAAGAGTGCATGTATGTATTATGACGTGCTGTCATGGGCAAATTGTAAACGGCTTGTTCGGTGTAATGCTTATGTATGTCTATATCTTTTCAGTTTGTTCTTATTTTGCAAAGCATGTAAAAGGCTGGCCAAAGGTTAAACA
This sequence comes from Musa beccarii, assembly GCA_024322285.1. Taxonomy (NCBI): domain Eukaryota; kingdom Viridiplantae; phylum Streptophyta; class Magnoliopsida; order Zingiberales; family Musaceae; genus Musa; species Musa beccarii. The sequence continues at coordinate 12,765,719 of CM044401.1, forward strand.
ATCCTATTTAAGCGAGTTTGGTGGTCGTTTCAGGCTTGTACATAATGATAGTATCATGTTGACATTTGTACTAGATTTCGGTCTGTAGTGGACCAATTTTATACCTTTGTTGTGCAACCGTTCTGAGCTTGTAATATCCATAGTTGGAATTTGCATTGGCTATAAAGTGTTTGCTGAAAGGGTTGCTTGTGGATCCCGTGTGAAGTGCTTTCTTTATCCCATCTTCTCTTTTGCAGGTCCTAAGGGATCGTAGGAGGCTTCGGGGATGCTGACCTTTATGAACTGACATGCAATGGTGTCGTACGACTTAGGCAAAACCAGCTAAGTCTATGACTGATGGTATCAGAACGAGACAAGCATACATAGAAACACTTAGCATGCAAACGTGGGGGGATCTAGTGGGGCTATGTTAAGGGCAACTAACTTGCGCGATCGTTTGGAAATGAACATGGAGTTGTAGAGGAAGGAGTCACTTAGAGGAGTGGACATCTGAGGATGACATTCAGAGGAATAGCCAACCCTTCGCGTAAGAGGCACCACGAGGACAAACAAACTAAGAAGAATTATGTAGCGCACAAAGGTTGGGATGGTTGAGTTCAAGCAATAGCTCGACGTTGGCACCCAAACTTAATGGTGCTCAAGGCAAGAGGGGCGCTTGGTAAAGGATGAGACCGTGCAAGATGGAGTGGGTTGTTTAACGATCGAAAAGAGTTATGCAAAGCTCACAGAGGTGAGGAGAGTTGTAAACTTAAAGAATTCGATACTCATATAAGGGCTTATATGCGAACGATGGACTATCCATGGCCATCCCAAGGCGGCCGAAGGTCGGCGCTATAGAGCATTGAAACTTTCTCTTCAGCATAAACAGGATATGTTCGTAAGAGGCTGAAGTGTGCAGCAGGTTCAACATGTTGCTAGACCCAAAGGGATGCGGTGGAAGCTATATTGGCGAAGAGTCACAATCTAACAGATACATTTGCAGAGGCAGAACAGTGCACCGTTTGTTCAGCAAGACGAAATAGTCCAAGAGGATGGTGATCTCCAAAACTTCCAGAGGAAAGGATGCGAAGAAAGAAGTTGCTCCAATAGGACAGATATCCATGAGGGATAAGTCCCGATTCTTTAAAGGGAGAGACAAAGCTTAATGGACCGAGCAAGTGACGAGGAGTCATCGTATGATCTCGCAGGAGGTAATGCGTTGGTGGACGCATAACGAGATTAAGTGGGGGAGCCACCCAAAGCAATACAAAGTGAAGGTACACTTGGAGCCGATAGGAAGATCGGACTCAACAGAGGGCTGACCCGTGGAATGGTGTGCGCGAGGGCCACCATTAATACAATGCTAATTGAGAAGTGGAGCAACTTAGGGGGTTAACTTACTGATGTACCCAAGCCGCATGAAGGGAGTTAGCATAAAAGATAGAACATGGAGTGAAGGCTTGGAGCTTTCCTTAGACAGAGGTCAAGGACATGGACTCTTGCAAAGGCAGGAGCAGGATCATGTCGTTCCATGAGTTTCTTATTCTGATAGAGTAGACTCATTTTGCATAGTGCCAAAGACGAAGGAAACTTTGAGGCACATGCACCTTCTCTAAATGAAATATTTGACGAAGGAACTAAGGCGACACCGCTTGCAGAGACGAAGTTGGTGTCAGAAAGCCTTAGCACGGGGCAAGAGGATGCAGAGCCAGGTACTCTTGAAGAATATGCCACAGTATTGCTATTCGAGTTGCCATGAGGAAAGCAGTGCGCAGCGGAGATTGTGTTAGTAGAGGCATAGGCCTAGGATCCAGACAATGGTGCACCAATTTCAGCAAAGTTATGAGACTTTAAAGGAGCTGTTAGGCAACGAACTATCCTAGAGCTAGGCTTCGTCCGAGTGTGAACTGAGAGCGGGTGTACAAAGGTCGATTGCCAAAAGAGTGAATAGAATCGAAGGTGGCAAAGGGCCTGCGATGTGTTGGCGGAGTCCACACATGGAGATATCGCAGTTCGAATTCATACCACAGGGATCAAAATATAAGGAGATGTCACCAGGAGGTGACATGATATAGCGGATCATGGTGGAATGGTTCATGGCAAGGCGACACATACAGTGTATCCCATGAGGGACCAGGTCATACGGAAGTATGATTATGAGCACAATTGGGAGCTCCACTTCGGTGAACAACACGACGACAAGAAGAGCTATGGATTCAAGCAGTGAATGTCATAGTACCGTAGAGGCGAGTCTTCCGTGCATGCATAGAATGCTGTATTGAATGGAAGCCTTGGTCATCAACTTATGGGGGCTGTGCACTTTCGAGAAAGAAGTTCAGGTATAAGTACCAGTGAGTCCCATGGGGGGACTGGATCATGCAGAGGTATGATCGGGAGCGCGATTGGGAACTCCACTTCGGTGAGCGACATGACGGCAATAAGGGCTATGGATTCAAGCAGGGAATGCCATGGTACCACAGAGGCGGGTCTTCCGTGTGTGCATCGAAGGTTACATTAAATGGAAGCCTTGGACATCAGCTTATGGGGGCTGTGCACTATCGAGAAAGAAGTTCAGATGCAAGTACTAGTGAGTCTCATGGGGGGACTAGATCATACAGAGGTATGATCGAAGTGGCTGAAGAGTTGAACTACTTCAGAATTCACATTCGCTTAAGGGAGCCCGGTAAGTTAGAGGACAAGGCCGAGTAAACGAACATTGCGACCAATGAAGCTAAGGAGAACAGAAGTGGTGCAAGCCCTGCAACATGATGGCGAAGGCTATACATGAGAGTTACAGTCTGTCTTTCTATTGACCAAGTGGAACTGCTCAGAGAACATAGAGGTGTTGAAGTATGTGGTCAAAAAAGGGCGAGGAAGCAATGATGAGTCCAGAGGGACTCAGTTACCCAAAAAAATTGAGTGTCGGTTAGAATGAAAGTGGACTCAGAGGAGTGTCGCAGTGCCACAAAAGCGGATCTACCGATCACGAAGAAGGGACGCAGATACGAGTCAACGGATAGTAGTGTCATGGGCATGTCAGCGCCATGGTACCACATAGACAGGACTTCCATGGAGTCATCGATCCCTTGCTCTTATATAGGGAGAGCGCTTGATCATGATATAGGCTGTGGAGGAGGAGAATGTAGTGACAAACTCCATGTACCATGACAAAGCTGAAGGGCAAAGGCCAGGGAACTTCGTAAGATCGGTGTCAATGGGCTTCTCATCAAGAGAGCCGTAAGTGAAGGACTTCGGATCGATGCAGGAGTGCAGGACCAAGGAACGAAGCAGGCAATACGTGGTGTTGTACCTTTGCTACTCAGAGAAGTAGGCGACAGAAATGATGGAGAAGGTGATACAATCCCAAAGGTGACCAAACTTATCGGAGACTTACTCCAAGAGGAGTTATAACTTCTTGCATTCAAGAAGTTCAATAGCATTGAGAAGGTGAATTACAGTAGCTGACTCAACGCAAGGATTGCAAACACTCAAGAGCTTTGGAAGTGTAAGCCAAGAGCAGGAAAAGTCTAGTAACCAGCTCGACGCACTAAGTACAACCTCGAGGAGGCGGACGAAGTCAAGTAACCTTTGCCTTCTTAACTCTCAAGAGAATGGGCGAAACCGAGTACCACAGCTCTCTTAGTTATCCAGCAGAGGAGCTCTGCATAGATTTGAAGAACCTTCGAAAAGATGAATGGAAGACAACAGTTGTTAAGTCCTCACCAATGGTGATTAGTGCAACTGAGAGTAGATTGTCCGCTTCATTTCCTAACTGAATGTCAATCAAAAGCAGAAGTGATGCGAACATACTTGGATGAGACAACTAAGTGGAAGAGGATTCGATGAGAAAAGTTTAAGGAGGAAGGACCGAAAAACTTTAAAGGTTGCAAGGCGATACTCGTTAAAGCTCCAACAAGCATCTATCCAGTTCAAGAGATAAGAAGAATTTGAAGACTGACGCATATCAAAGATGGTCTTTTCCTTCATCAGATGAATTCGCAAGAACCAACAAAGATCAGCACAACTCTACCAACCCCACACCAGAGTCAGAGTCATTATCAAGTTGAAGTAGCATGGTGGATTAAAGTTCGACGACTCAACAACAAGCAGAGAACAATTGGGAGCCAAGAGGCACATCGCATCAGGAGTAGAAGATTGAAGATCTAGCATAGGTAAGGAGTTGTAGCGTCAACGAAGGCTTCGACGATGACGTCGAAGGAATAAGTGGGGGAAAATGTCATGGAGAAATTATAAATGACTTGTTCATGTCCATGTCTTTTCAATTTGTTCTTATTTTACAAAGCTTGTAAAAGGCTAGCCAAAGGCTAAACAGCTCCATTTGAGTGAGTTTGGTGGCCGTTTTAGGCTTGTACATAATGATGGTATCATATGGACACTTGTACTAGATTTCGGTCTGTAGTTGACTAATTTTATGCCTTTGTTGTACAATCATTCTGAGCTTGTGATATCCATTGTTGGAATTTGCATTTACTATAAAGTGTTTGCTAAAAGGATTGCTTGTGGATCCCGTATGAAGTGCTTTTTCTGTCCCGTCTTCTCGTTTGCAGGTCATAAGAAATCGTAGGAGGCTTCGGGAAGGCTGACATTTGCGAATTGACATACAATGGTGCCGCATGGCTTAGGCAAAACCAGCTAAGTCCGTGATAATGCGGTGTGGAAGTACACGTATATGTTATGATATGCAATGTAAAAGTGCACATATATAATTATGACATGTGATATGAGAGTGCACATATACATTATAATATGTGGTATGAGAATACACGTATATTTTATGGCGTGTTATATAAGAGTGTGTGCGATATGGGAGTGCATATATATGTTATGATATAGGGCATAGAAATTCATAAATTTACTATGTTTCCTACGTATGCATATACGTATTCCAAATTATTTCAATATGAAATATTATCTCTTTATTTTATGTATGTTATATTGTAGGATTATGCTTGCTAAAAAAGTCATATAATGAGATGTTTATTATTAATTATTTTATATTGATAATTTTAAAATATAGTATACATGACATGATGTATGCTCATTGAATAAAGTTATAAATGCTAAGTGATTACTCACTATAAACTCTATTTTATAGGTAAGGATATTATTATCTCACCCAAGTGACTAGATAAGGAAAAAAGCATGTGCAAACTCATACATATATAGACGATGACATATGAGCATTTTGTGTGTATAAATTTTGAATTTATTATGTTTGTGTTTTCCTTTAATTCGATGGCATAAGTATGTAGAGGTATCAAAAATAATGTACATGAAAAATTTTAGTATTTTATTTAATAATTAATATATTTTAATTTTAAAATTATCTAATTTTGGTTGTTATGTATGAGTGAAGCTAGGAGTAGAATGTTAAAAAATTATGATAGTAAAACCTGGACTATCTATAACTCTAAAAACATGGGTGTATTGCTCAATTATCCTGTAGAATTTAATAATGAAATTGTATTATTTTTTATTAATATTTGATGCTCTTAAAATTTTTTAAAAAAATTAAGAACTTTGACAATATTCGAGAGACAGAAGATTCTGGATGACGGAGAAGCATTCAATCAAAGAGATATGATTAATGCATCATTCAACTCCGACTGCACCTTTTCGTGTGTTGTATGTCATCAAAGAGTAAGCATTTAAAAGAAATATTAGTTGCAGAACCTAAAGAATGGACCATTAGCATAAATGTTATTCGCGACTTGAGAATCTAGAAGCATTAATGTCCTGCAATTTTTTTGGTCTATATAAAGCTTACTGATTAGCCACACCTCGATGTAAAGGGAAATGTTAAAGTAGGAGGTTAAAGTTCAACGGTAATTTTTTTGTATGCGTTATAAGTTTAGTATTGTCAGCAGTTGCATTTTGTAACTCAACTTATGATAGAAAAAAAAAAAAAAAACTGAACTGATAGGTTTTACGATGGCTTCAAAACGTGCGAGCTCGGGGGAGGGTACCGATCATGAACAGTGATGAAACAAAACCACCATCTCGGGTTACCTACCATGGTAGCTTAAAGCGTTGACCCAACTGCGATAGAATCTTATAACTTGGACCTGCAACCAAAATTGATTGGTATAGACAATTACACCCAAAAGAAGTAAAAAAAGTGCGCGGACATGGTAACATGATAACCAAGTAAATCTATTCCAGAAATCACAAGATTATTCAGTACCTTCTCATTATCTACAAACGCCACAGGTACTAAATTGATGTGACAAATGAGCCATTAAAAAGACAGCTTGCTTCCGCTGCGAACAGCAGGCTCGACTTCGAGCACTCAACTCTTTCCTGTAGCAGTGAGTCAGGATAATACGTCAGAAAATTAGGGTGGTGTTGCGATAGTAAAAGTGCATCATAAAAAAACACATGTGCCTCCCCTTCCCGCTTTTACTCCCAATTTTAACATCAAAGTATAACAGACATAAATTAAATATAGCTCAGACAATATAATTTTGTGATTCCCTGCAAAAGGCAATCTTTCTACTCTTATAATGACGACAGTTCAAAACCTAACTTAGACCAATCTCATACTAACTCTAAAAAATGATGATGATGATGAAAATTAGAAAGGAAAATGCAGAAAAACTGAAAAAAGGCAACCTAAATCTAATTAGAATCTCAATCTGAAACCCAGGCCTAACAAAATAATAACTGGACTAGATTGACCAATGAGGGTCCTTTGTTCGCTCCATGGGACAGCCTCAGACGTATCCAGCTACAAGAAATTATGCTTTACAAAATGGAATTGCTAAAAATGCTTATTGACTTCGATCAGGCATTAACCCTCCCTAAACCATTGTTTTTGATTGAAAAACCAGCACATCAACTCTTCGTCTCAACCCTCATGAGATTAAAAAAAAACAAATTGCACGTAAAATATACCAATTACTAGTGTTAAAAATAATCCTTGATAATAATAAGACGAGCGATTTGACTTGACTTTATTAGTCACATTAGTAACCCTTCTCATCGACTCACCTGTGCACGAGATCCTAACAATAACTTAAATCTCAGAATTCTCAGATCAGTCATCCGGTAAGCATAATGGACATCCTCATCTTTACAAGGAAAACATATCTAAAATCTTTGTCAAAGTTACTAATACCTTCCTATTTATGACAAAGAAAATGGCCAACTAAGACAAACCCACTGATACCTGTTTATTCGAAGCCTCTTTATATGGACAATTTAAGCGCCTCACATCGGGTAAATATTTAAAATTCAAACACCCCGCCATTGCTCGTGTCAATGAACATTTTCCTTGTCCTCCTAATTGGGCGATCAAAGGGTTATCGCTAGGATGACCTTATTCCCCTAAAACCAGAATTTGATAAACTAGATCCGATATATTGGACTCAAGACCAGGCACTTAATTTCGCAGATGAAAAAGGAGATGCCGACAAAGAGATCACAACCTGTTTTCTTGTATGTCAACAAAAATATTGAAAGTGTTCATCGGCTATTAGAACCACCATTAAAGTATGTAATACTCCGATGAGTACACTAGATGGATCACTTGCATGATGAAGGACAATAAAACATCAATAGAGCGAGCATCCACATTAGAACTTAATCAATCTATATCCTCCAAGATGTTACAAAAGCTGAAAAGAACTGTTCACTAGCCTGTTAAATCTCCCAAAATAGATGAGTGGTTTAGGCGACATTTTCTTCTTCAAAATAATCCTTGAATATCCAGCGGTACCTACAATTCTGTTGCTTAACATAGATATGTGACAGACTAATAAACTAACTAATGATCACTGTTGGATAGATGGCAAATGAGTCCCATGTGACGAGGAATCTAGTCCTGTAAACTCCGCTTGGGTGTGACATTTACTAATTTAGAACAAATAGTTTTTGAGAGCTGACTATAATGAATTTTGTATGATGCTGCAAATGTAATTTTCCGCTTCTCAAAATCTTAGATAAAAATATAATGTTTTGAAGATATGGTAACCATGGCATCAAGCGGAAGAATGAAGGTAAATTTCCAATAACCTATGTTATTGTAAATCTAGCTAAAACCGAAATGCTGCAGCAAATAACAAAAAATGTCAATGAATATCGTACTGTCCTTACATCAGCTAAAAATTATTGTAAGAACAAGATATAATTAGGACAGAACTGCACTCCACTAAGGCTCAACTCCAATAGATCTATCTACGCATCAGCTAAATAGTAATTATCACACAACAGCAAATCAAGTCCATAACACGACCCATCTGATAAAGAATTTACAAACATTTGATGGTTTATTGCCCTCAACTAGGTGGCAAACTAAACCAACAAGAACGGAAATGCAAAGTAACAAGTATGTTAAAAGATCCAATTGTCTCCCTTTAACAATTTAGTGTGTCAACAATTGCTACAAAAGACACCGTCTATCACCATATAGCTAAAAGATGCCGGAACCCAGATGGACACTAGCAGGGAAGAACTATCATATAGAATATCAATACCCAAAACAGTGCAAGAAAAAGACAATGCGAACGTGACAAAAAACAAGACTGGTTCACAAAGAACTTAATTCATACAAAACGAAAGGTGCATTTCCTCCTTCTCAGGACCCCGTTTTATGGTGTTCAATGCGTGGACATAAGACCACTAGCTGTAGAAGATATAAAAAGTTTAAGACCATAGAAGTAGGACAGTAATAGCTATACTGACTCTTCAAATATGAGGTATGAACTATGTACACGTATGCTTATTATGCTTACTACTTGACATACTCATCACTATGCTCCATGCAAACCTCTCAGGTTGGATGCACCCAGTATAACCCACAGGTCATCTTTGACATCTTAGTTAAATTTCTTCGTAGATCTTAGAACGTTGCTCGGCTTTTACAACAAGCTCAGTCACGGTTTCAGCAATTCTTCCCTAATACCCAGCTTATTGGAATGAACGATAGCAGTTCACCATTTGGATGCAAACTAAGTTTCAGACCTAGTGATATCTACGAGTAGCAACACGATAGCTCCAACCTGTACAATTTCTAGTCTGTGATAGCAACCTACGATAGACATGGCTGCAAATAATAAAGATCTGAATGTTCCAGCAAACTCACCAGATCCAGATGTGTTCTTTCGCCTCTTCATCTTCTCCACCTCGATTTGAGCTTCAATGATCATCTGCATCCTCTGGAACTCGAGATCCTTTGCAAACTCCATCCGTTTTAGTTCCAACTCCATCATCTGCTGCTGCTTCGAGTTTTCCACCCTCTCATAAACATCAGCAAATTTCATGATCGCCCTTGCCAATTCACTAAACGGCCCGTGGCCTCCATCACCATCACCCATGCCACAACCATAAACCCCCCAATCTCTCCGCCGCTTCCCAGGCAATGCACCAGCAAACATCCCAGTAAGCTTACGCTCCTGCTCATCATCATCATCATCATCATCCTCGTCCGCCTCAGCGTCGGCTTCTATATCCTCGTCATCATTGCCGTCGCCGTACTCGGGAGAGCTCTCTGATGATCCCCGCAAATACACGGCCCCGTTAGGGTTCCGATGCTTGACGGTTGAAACGAGCGCAGGGTGACGTTTAGGCAGGGGGTGAGAATGCTGCAATTTTAAGGATGGCGTCGGGCGGTGGTAGGGCTCCGTGGCGGCGTCTCCGACGAGGAGATCGAGGCGCGAGAAGAAGGACCACTCCGACGGCCCAGGCTTCGCCTTCTCGATCTTGTACTTCTTCTTGAGGGTGTCGATCCGGTTCTTGCACTGGGCGTCGGTCTTGGGGGCCTTCCCCACCGCCTCCCGCCGCTCGTTCACGGCGTCCGCCACCTCTTTCCAGTCCTTCTGCCGGAGGCTGCCCCGGCTGAGGCGGAGGTGCCGATCGCCCCAGGCATCGATGAGGGCGGCCGTCGCGTCCTCGCTCCAGATATCCTCCCGCCCTCCTCCGCCGGCATGGTGGTGGTGGTGGAGAGGACGGCGGCCGGGATTCATGGATCGGCGTGAGGTACAAGGTCAGGGTTAGGAGGAGGCTCGGTAGAATCGGAAGGGGAAAGGATTGGGGACAGGATAGAGGGAGAGAGAGAGGGGGAATGGGAGGAATCCCCACAAGGTCGGTGAGGAGGAACGTGGAATGCCGTCGGCCGTGCATGATGTGTACTTCCTCCTCTCCCCCCCGGCGGTAACGTCACCTGCGGTCGGGTGCGACCAAGTCGGAGCCTAACGGTGCCTGACCACGCCGGTTTCTGTCCGCACGCTGCGGCGGTGACCGCACTCGGACCCCCAAAACCAACATAAAGAATCAAAACCGGCGACCGAGACAGAGAAAGAGTACTTGCCGTGCTCCTCATGTGCGGCTATCGCTTATCCTGCTCCTTCAACTCCACCATTCATGTGCTGCAATGTGGTATTTCCTCATTGTTCTGTAACATTGCTATCCTACTTAACACAAACGTGCCTTTTCCCACCACAGGAGTCGTGAGAAGCCGTAAAGTCCCCTGGGACCCATCACTGGTCCAATCAGAAAGCAGGAAGTTGATTCACGTAACGTTATTAGTACCAAAGCAAGACGAGACGGTGGTGTAGGATAGTTCAGTTGGGGGAACATAACCGAACAAAGACGGGGATATTGACGGTACCGAGATACGGATACGAGGCGGACTCGGGAATAGGGATCGGAGGTGTTCTTTTGGGCGAGATAACGAGGAGAAGAAGTCGAGGGATGGGACGGCCGCCGAGGGCGATCGTGGGGGACGATTACGAGGTAATACGTTACGATTTCAGCTTGGCAGATAGCTTATTGAAATGCGATTTCGATCGAGCCGGCGTTTTGTTTCTTCTTTGAAGTTGGAGTTTCTTGCAATTGGAGGGTTGGTTTTGACATGCACGAATCTGTGATATGGAATCGAACCCTTTGATTCAAAAGATTCGTATTCCCTTGATGCAATGGCTCTTTGATGTATATTGAAAATCCAACTTTGAGATGCTATCTGTAGTAATCTTCAGCGACACCAGTCTCAAAGCCCTGTTCCACAGTCTTCAGCTTTTGGCCAATGGTTATTTGATGATCGTTATCGCGTAGTTGTTTGATAATAATTCCAAATCATTTGATGCAAGATTTACTACAACGTTATTTATCGAACCTAACTTGCATATGTTTTACCTTTTTTTGGTTAATGGCTATTAATTTTCTTGACAAAAAGTGATTTGGGGATCATGAGTGAGAAGGTATCAACAATCTTCAAAAGAAAAAAAAACTGATTCTCATAGCAACTTGGAATAGTTTGAGTTCCTCTGATCTTAGAATCCTTTATATTACAAGGAAGAAAAATATGTGGAATCGATTTCATTCCACATATTTAAGATGTTCATAAAAGGTAGTCAACATGCTTATAACCACTTCGCTCAAGGTACATTGTCTTGTTTATCCTAACCTGCGGAGATCCCAACTCAACGGGCTATTGGAGAACAAGCTAAAACTAAGGAAGCATTATTTAAAAATTATTAAATATGATAGTTGAAATCATTGTTTTTACAAATGACAAGTAGTGAAAACAGGATTTGATCTCTAGACCTGGCTATCAATAGAAGCCTCAGTTTCTGATTAGTGGATTTGGTACATTACCGTTAGACCATTGTCTTAGTTTCAACCCTTCAAGTGGATCTAATACACCACTATCAAACTAATGTTTTATGTGTACATCTTATAAAATTTAAATAAAGAAAATAGACAAGCCATTGTTTTGAGAATTTCACAAAGGCAACCTTAGCCTTAGATCAATGTTTTGATAAGTGGATTTGGTGCAATACCATTAGATTAATGTTTTAGCTTCAACCCTTAACAATTAGATCTGATACACTACTATCAAACCAATGTTTTATGTATATATCTTCTAAAATTTAAATTAAAAAATTAGTCAAGCTATTATTTTGAGAATTTCACAAAGGCAACCTCAGCAAAAAAAAAAAAAAGAAAAAGTTTTTACCACTGGCAGGTGCTGTTTAAAGCGATCTGCTTTGCTTAAGGTCAAACGTCCTATTCATCTGTTATGCTGGGAAAAGCTGGCTAGTTCATGCTAAAAACTTGCTACAATCACCTGCTTGAGTTGGTATATGCCTTTTATTAAATCTAGCATGTCTTTCGAAGCTGGATAGCAACTAAGCAGCTTTTCTCAATTATTTCAGTTGTTGCTTCCAGACTGTAATATTTTATCTTATACTTCTCTTCAGTTTAGTGGTAAGGAATAATTTTGGAAGGCAATATCTGTTTATGTCATTTGAAGTGGTCAAGTCAATTGCAAGAAGCTAATTCCTAACCCTCTTAATCTGCCAAGACAAGCTTATTGATCATATGAGCCGATTGTAACTTTTATTGTTCCATGACATGGGCATGTAAAAAGATCCTCCCCAACATGGGCTTAGCATATGATTCTCCATTCAATGGTGAGTTGTCTGGTACCACCTTCATATAGGGGGTCTTCTACATTATTGAATAGCCATACACACATACAAAGCAAACCTTCCATTTTTAGATCCACATTTGTAGGAAGTATCGAGTCATGATGATAATTCAAGGGGAATCTTAGTGATTATTTTCCTTTATGGTCTTTTTTTTAATAATTTATGGATTACTTTGTGAATTTCATCTTCTACTGCCATCAGTGTGGCCAAGAAAACTTGTACCTCTAAGTTGCTTGAGTACTCCTCCTGCAATATATATCTAGCCATGAGCAGTGGTTTCTAAAAGCTGGATGCTTTCTTTAATTCAGGTAACAGAGTTATGTTATTCTGAAGGTTGGCCTACATTTGTGTCATGATTGGTGAGGGAACGTAATGCATATCTACAAGCATTACTGCAGTAAGTTTTCATCTGAGTATAGAAGCCCTCTTCCTTTCTTGTCCCTTCATGTATCTCTTCTCAAGAAGCTAATGCCAGCATCCTTCAAGAAAGTGGCTTCCCCGGCTTCTTCCGATGTAAAGGGATAAATCCCAATCATCTTCTGGGGAATAAAGGCTCGAGACGTCAGTTTAATATGTTCAGTTGTTGTAACTCAACAAGATCATTCTCTTGTTCTACAAGGAGGAGGATATGATCATAGAAAGCTGTTGTGCAAAGTGAAGCATGTGGGTCGTTTTTAAGCTTTAGGGCTTCACATAAGTTGTTCTAAATGCTAACGGTGATTATACAAACCACGTTTTGTTGCTCAGAGAAGAGCAATGTGAGACTTGTGGCTCTATTAGCTTTTTAACCTGCAAAGAGACCTCAGTTGCCTATTGATATCTTAAATTGTATTGGGTTATAATCCCAAAAGATTATGTATGCATGTCTGTGTGTCTATTTGTATGTTTTTCTTTCTTTCTAAATTGAGTTACACCAAATGGAGAGTCAAACAATTTCTAACAGATATTTTAGGCATGTAATATTGTTAATATTTTTCTAAACTCATCGATAATCATGATCATTAATGGTTAATGTTAATTCATTAGATGTCTCCTAATGGGAGTGATATATGTAAATAATTTAAATATTTAATCTATAAATATTTTTAATGAGTGTATATGGGATATTAAAATTTTTTAGGTAAATATGTTATTTTTAAATTTTGTAAATATTTAATCTATAAATATTTTTAATGAATGCATATGGGATATTAAAAAATTTTAGGTAAATATGTTATTTTTAAATTTTGGTTTTTAAATTTTTTAATATATATGTATATGTATGTGGTTGAAGATCAGAGATAATTTTTTTTCTGACATACAGGGATTTTTTTTTTATGGGATCATAACATTAAGAACTAAATAAATAAAAATATTTATTTATATATTTTATAAGTATATATTATAATTTATTTATTCATCAAAATAAAAAAAATATTCATACGTTTTATTGAAATGTATGATAATATAAAATGGAGATATATTTCTCCCAATAATAAATAGTTGAACTATTCAGTCATATGACGACTTATTCATCTCAAAATGAGTTGGGCCGAGCTAACTTATAGGCTAAGGCTAGGCTTGACTTATTGGCTAAGCTTAACTTTCTGACTAGGTCTAATCTAGGAGTTGTAGCTTAGCCTATAGCTTGAGTTTGGTCTATTGGTTAATTTCAATCCAAATATTAATCAATTCTCATAATTTCGAATTATACATTATAAATTTTTTTTCAAAACATCTAATCATTAGTATTGATTCTTTAAAATATAATAAATAGTAATAAATTAAAAAGATAAAATCAGATTAGGAAGAAAAGAATATTTTTAATCAATTATGGTATAAGATAAATTATTACAACTAGGAAAAAATACAAATTTTAGAAACTACATATAGCATTAATAATTATAATATTTTTAATTAAAAATAAAATTTTAAATAATTGAAGGAATAAAAAAATATTTTTTTATAATAAAAGACAGGGAACCTAATCTCTTGGTTACTCATTAGGTTTAGAAAGGAATTCTTTTCTAAGATAATATCTGTTTATTTTTTAAATTTATTTAATCTCTATTTTTATTTTATTTATTAGTACAATAATATTACTCAACTTGAAATATTGAATATTTGTTATTTAAATTTTATTAGTAAGAAGAAAAATCAAATAATTATGGTCAAATCGAGAGATTTGATTTACGATAGACTTTCCGTAATTTTCATCATTTTCTTCGCATCCTCCTACTTTTTATCAACTTAATTCTTTTTCTTCTCGTTAATGACGGGATAATGATACATAGTTTCCACGCGGCACATATTCATTGGAGGATCGAGGATCCGCTACATCACCCATCGACCTCCCATATGGTAAATGAGTGTCTCATGCAAAGAAGAGGAACGAAATCACTACACCAATCGACGCCACCGTGTGAGAGACGATAATACTGGGTCAATTCATCGCCGTGGGTTTCCTCACGACCACACACCTCTGTATGCGGAAGTGGCCACTTCGACGCAGTCCACTCTCATTAAACCCAACGTCAATTGCGGGCCCACTTCCAATTACAACTGGGCCGCCCCTCTCCGCGGTCCCTTTTACCACCGTGAGTGAAGACAAAGACAAAACGGACCATCTGAGACTTTTGAGGATCGAGTTGCGACTCGAGGAAGGAGGAGGAGGCAGCGACGAAGGAAGAGAGGGGGGGGAGAGACTTGGGGAGTCGTCATGTCGGGGTGCGAGGTCGGCGACGCGAGCCGCGCCCTGTGGTGCCGAAACGGGGCGGCGGCGCAGCAGCTCAAGCTGGTGTCCATCGGCATCATCCTCGTGACTAGCGCCGTCGGGATCTCGTCGCCGGTGGTCCTCGCCCGCCTCTTCGAGGGGAAGCCCGCCTACGGCCGCGCCCTCCTCCTCATCAAGTGCTTTGCTGCCGGCGTCGTCCTCTCTACCGCCCTCGTCCACGTCCTCCCCGATGCCTTCGCCGCCCTCGCCGACTGCCAGGTCGCCGCTCGCCATCCCTGGCGCGACTTCCCCTTCTCTGGCCTCCTCACCCTTATCGGCGCCCTCCTTGCCCTCCTCGTCGACGTCGTTGCCACCTCCCACGCTGTCGCCGGGTCCGACGGCAAGCAGCAGTACCAGCCCGTCGAGCTCGAGGAGGGCAAGCGGAAGCCCGCGGAGGCGACGGCGGTGGCGGCGGTGGCGATGGGTGGGTGCCATGGGCACCACGGAGTAGCGGACGAGCAGGAGGGGGAGGAGGAGGAAGGGGATCAGGGAAGCGAGGAGGAGAGGATGGCGAAGCTGAAGCAAAGGATGGTGTCGCAGGTGCTGGAAATTGGGATTGTGTTCCATTCGGTGATCATCGGGGTGACGATGGGGATGTCGCAGAACCAGTGCGCAATTAGGCCGCTTGTCGTAGCCCTTGCCTTCCACCAGATCTTCGAAGGGTTGGGGCTCGGCGGATGCATCGCTCAGGTGAAGAAATCGTCCCTTTGCTTTAGATTTATGGTCATAGATCGCATTTTTCCAGATCAATTGGCTGTTTCTTCCTGGTTGCTTCTTGAGTTCATGCCGTCAAAGTGTTTGCTTTAAGTCTCTCGGTCATCAGTAGTGACTTTATTTTGGCATCCTTCCGTTCTAAACCCTAAAATTTTAATCTGTACCAAAATTTAACTGCTTAGTCGGATGCAAACTTTAAACCTATAATCTTTATAGAACCCTTACAAAATTTACCCCCAATTTAAATAATATGTTCTCTATCATATAGCATACAATTTTACCCCCAATCTATTTGATATGTCCCACACTCTCTAGCTAATTGTGATTTCTAAAAAGCATGCCTTTTTCAGTATAGTGATGCATGACTAGATGAACACACAGAGCCCTGTCCTCTTTAAAATCAGTGCACAGACAAAAGAGAGCTCTAACTTTTCTACACTGCACTACTCTGCAGTGGGCAACCAGTGGCTCATGCTTTAGGCACCGCCAATATAGATCCATATGATTTTGTTCGATTATTATGATGATTTGCATGACACTTAGAAGACAAAGTTGTACAATAATTAAATGCTGTGGTATTAAGTTATATGCAGCAAACTGGAATTCCACATTTCTAATTCGGTAACATGTACCGTCTGGGCATTTCTTGTTTGCTGGATTTAGTTGTCGTTGCACAAGGGAAATTTTTCTGTATTTACACCGATGCGGAAGACTCTTTAACTTTTCATTTAACCCGTAGACAAGAAAAGAAGATGATTCATCCCACTTATCCTATTGCAAAGAATATTTCTGATTAGAACTTTAGGTGTAATGCCGCCTGGCCAAGTTCCACTTCTTGTATATTGTTTCCGCTTTGTGATGTAGTTATCTGACCTCCACTAAATTCTGTTTGTATCCATTTTGTCTCACAAGTGTGTGTATTTCATAATTGAGCATCCATATGCATCAATCAGTTATATCGCATGAAAATAAAACATCGAGCATCTAGATGTATGCAGTTCTACAATCATAGTTGAACCATCACCGGCAAATTATTGGTTGAACTATGTCGTTATGCTACAAATATTTCTGGCTGACTGATCTATGGTAATAAATTTTACAGGCAGGATTTGGCTTCGGAACAGTGGCTTACATGTGCCTCATGTTCTCAGTGACTACACCAATGGGGATAATATTGGGAATGATTGTTTTCTATATGACTGGCTACGACGACAGCAACCCAAATGCCCTGATATCAGAAGGGTTGTTAGGCTCTCTTTCTGCAGGCGTCCTAATATATATGGCACTTGTTGATCTAATAGCTGTAGATTTCTTCCACAACAAGGCCATGTCTTTGAGTTCTCAGTTGAAGAAGGCATGTTATGTGGCTTTAGTCCTTGGATCTGCTTCGATGTCTATACTTGCACTTTGGGCTTAGAGCACTTGGAGCATAAATCTATGATCCAACTTGTTTGTCTATGCTAGTTACACAATTTATTGATATTTCGCTTCCAAGTGTATCGTAAAGGCAATCCACCATATGACACGTTTGGCTGAGAAAGTGGAGGCTATCTGATGGCAAAATGCGGGTATGTCATCGTGGTTTCTTTATATTGCTCTTTGCCTTAACGCACATGTTTTCCTTATCGTCTTTCTAAATATTTTTGGTTTTATTGCTCAGATTGTATACATTTTGATGTTGTCTCGGTATCTTTAATATTCAGATTTGTTTGAGCATCTAATGCTAGAACCCGAAAGCAGCTCAGAAAAGACACTCTTTCACTATTACTGAAAATTCTCACTTAGGTCCTTTCTATGTTAGGATGTTTTGTGTGTGCCTAGAGCATTGTTACTATGTTCTTGCCTTTCTTTCCCTGAGGAGCAATATTGTTTGCTTATATTCGGGTCGCAAATAATACAATTAATGAATTAAGACTCTTACTCTCTTGTGGATAAGGCAGTCAAGAAGAAGTTCTTGTGGGGTTTGGCAATGGCAATAGGCAGAGGAACAGATTGCTTTTAGAGTGAAAGACAACTAGGATTCCAGTCTTGAGTGAAGATGAGCATAAAACAGCATATTAATAAGACAACAATTGTATATTATGAAATGAGAAACAAATGTATAGATGTGTGTGAATGATTAGGTCAAACTATTTCATATAGGTTTAGGTCCAAATTGGCCGTTGGTGACTGATTAACGAGATAACCGGGCATGCGATTGATAGAATCTGTGAAATTTGCACACTGTGAGGTGCGAGGTGCATAAACAACAGGACTGGGTGTAGCAAAACAGAACGAGGTGAACTAGTTTTACCATCTCCAGGATTAATTAGTAGCAAAATCTCCTGACATGGTAGATTTCACTGCTGCCATGGCTTTTTATATATAACCCTGCTTGGACTTAATCCTCTACCAACAACAACACTGAAACCTTAGGATCCAGGAGAATTGTTGTTGTTATTATTATTTTCTCTACAACTTGCCAATCCATCACAATGAGACGGGTGTGTCAGGATGAGTGGACGTCCAGGATTGCATCGGCGTATGGTATCAGTCCAATGTGTCTGATTGACGATCAAACCCCTTTATCATAAATCAATTAAGTTCTACTGCTGATGTGGACGTCTAGGATTTCATCAAGTTTTGGATGATCATCTACCTATCAACCCCCTTCTATCACAAATCAATTATGACGTCCAGGAGTGCATCGAGTGATGCATGTGGATTGTCCACCACCTTATAAGAAATCCAATCGAGGACAAAATTTGGGTTCTGCGACTCAACTGAGACGTCACAATTAAGTCTGTTTACGGCCGGAGAATATGCTTCGAAGAAAGAGTCTCAGAGACACATTGCGAGCTACGATCGCAGGTATCTCGAAACCCAAACAGAGGAACCCACCCTTGGCAAAAATTAATCTATTTATTTACAACAAATCGAATCAAGAAAATTCTCTCTTCTACAGAACCAAGTAATTTGAATCGAGAATCCAATGGATGCTGCACAAGTCCAGTAAGTATGCACTCGAGCTGTAGCAACTAGACAATGAAGGGTGCAAATCCATCACCACACTTTCCATGTTTCGCTTAGGACTGAATCACCAAAAAACAGGCAAAACTCCTTGACAAATTGTAGGCGAAATTACCAGCAAAACTACATCTTACAATTCCTTTCTTCCACACCACTTGACCATGACCAGCAACCAGAAGCTGGAAATAGTCCTTGACAAATAAATTACAATCCGGAACGAAGACCATTCGACCACGATATAGGCAAGCAGTGGCTCCATTTTGCAGCAGATTTTAGGAGAAACATAGTCACTATATCCGTCTTAGAAAAATAAATCTAAGATGCCGTATATGATTCTTTGGTGTTTGCTTGCTTCTCTTCATGAACTTCTTTCTTCTCGTCTTCAGCATGAGCTGCCTCTTTCGTGGTATTTCCCTCGGTTTTGTTTTCGCTCACAGTCAGCTTTTCTATAAGGCTGGCAGCTGACGATACATCCTTGCTCTCATTCTCTTCGATCTTATCAACTGATTCAGCAATTTCTTCAACCATCTCCCTGAACTTCTTACAGTCTGCTTAAAAAAGGTTGACATTGACTTTAGACATACGGGCAAAGTATTGCAAGTGCAAAAACACTATGCAGATGAGGGAGAAAAAGTTTGAGTGTGACTAGTGGTGTTGCCCTAAATAGAGCTCAATGGTGGAAAAAGATTCATGTAGCCATCCATCCCATATGATTGTTGTTGAAGACTGAAAAAACATCACAAGAAAAATATATTCAAGCACTTCATGATGATAAAACTCGAAAGGCTTCTTTAACTCCTGTGTCTGTGACGAAGAACAATTCAATTCGACCAGTACTACATCACGGTTTGCAGGAGTAATGCAGAGAGAATCGTTTCAACCAAGTCTAGATGATGAAAGCAGGAGACCTATGACAGAAATGATGCGAAGTTTCTTTTGCCTTGGTGTGGCCTACAAAGATTTTTTTTTCATCACTCAAAAGTGGCCTAACAAAAGAAGCAATAATGTTTCCTAGAGGTGAAAAAAACAGATATACTTTGAAGATGATAAAGTAGTATAACATAGTTAATAGGCAAGTTGTCCTCACAAGCAGCTGGAAAACCAAGTTAAGAGGAAATGGGGCAGAAAGGTCATTTTAACCAATAATTTGATGACATAAGGAACAGAATATGTAAATATTGGCATCAGATGGTACAGGTAAAGGTGAGGATTCTTGTGACAAATTTCATCTATTATTCAAACTGCAGAAAGTAGATCTCACGATGGTGCAAAAGAGACCATTTTCTTTATATAACACACATGGAACGAAAAGCTCAAAGTAGACATATTCTGTTAAATCTTGTTAACCAAACTTGTCCACTTCGATGTACTCTAATGCACTAATGCAGAATAATAGCTTACTAAATTTCAATACCCATGTAGCAGGAACTCTTTGTGCCATAGCTATCATAACCAAACTGGAAAGTGAACCAGCCAGGCCTTAGGTCAATTAGTTGGATGCAAGTTTGATTAAAAAATACTTTAAAATATATAAAATAATTCAAAATTATATGTAGTAAAAATCTATAATACCAAAATTAATAAGAAAATAAACACAATCTTAGACAAATGAAAATATAACTTCGGTCGGAAAGAATATGATAAAAACAATAACATCAACCGATATTATAAAAAACACTTTATCCATATCAAATGATACGTGATGATATTTAAGAAGTTAAAAAAATGAAAATGTAATTCAATTACTTAAACAAAACTATTGATATAGATATAACATGTATGATGAAAGTTAAGACGAAACTTCAATGAAGTATAATAAGAAGAGATGATAAGATGGCCTTCGGAACAAGAACAACTAGGGGAAGAGGAGGGGATTGGAGAGATAGCAAGGGTGAAGGGAGACGAGGAAGCAGAGGGCAGAGATGGCTAGAGGAAGAGAGGGCAAGTGTTATGTGATCATAGGAAATGTCGTTTTCCTTAGTACCTTAACCTAATTCACAATTAGCGTAAATACCCTCTAAAACAAACAAAAAAACTTATTAAGTTAGGACTATTCTGATAACTATGCTTTGTGCACCACAAATATTAGCGAAGATAGCAAAACAATATACAGGGACATATACCCATGGATAGATATTTAGGTCATTTGCTTCAGGTAGAGCAAAGGTCAACATTAGGCATTTCTAATTGGTATGTCATCGAGAAACAAGGAAGAAGAGGCTCACTTTCGACCGATCCAAACCGAATCGCAAACATCTCCTCCTTCAGCTCCCCATCCGAGAAGTCCATCGCATGCCACACGCACGACTTGTCGTTCCCGGCATGTTCCTGCATCTTGATCGACGGAACAACTGCAGAAAAGGGGGAAAAGAAGAGTTTATAGATCCATCTGAAATCTGAATCTTTCAGGCAATGAGAGACGTCAGAGGAAGAGACCAAGATGATTGGCGCAGATCTTGAGTGTCTTGGCCTGCCTCATCACCAGCCGAACCTTTCCGGTCTCTTTATGCTGCAGGAGCTTCACGTTCCCACTGCCCCGCTCCTTCCACTGATTCCCCACCTTGTCGAACCGATACAGCTTCGCCCTCCTGCGACGGCAGCAGAAGAACCGATCGAGATCGCGACCCCAAAAACCACGATTCAGCAGGAATCGGGAGAAGAGGAGGGAGGGTTAGGGAAATACAGGTCCAGGAGGGAGTCCTCGTTCTCCTCGCCGGTGGTGACCGCGACCTCCTCTAGGCGGACTATGGGTGATACATGGGCGCCAGTGTCCTCTTCCTCGCCGGCATCGGCTGCGGCCTCCTCCTCCTCCGGGCGATCCACGTCGGTGCTCGCCATGGAAAGTAAATGAGGACTTCCGATGGAGTGACGGTGGCGAGGCAAAGAACGAGAGAGCGCGACAGGTGGCTTTAAAGCAAAGCCAAGCGCGTTTCCGCCCCTTTTTTTCTTTTTTTTATTGCATATAATTCGCATATAATTATACATTTATATTCATATTTCTATATACTTTGAGAATATATGGTAAATATATATCCTATATATATATATCGACCTTTTATTTAATCGTAATAAAACTCAAATTATTAATAATAAAATAATTAATAAAAATTTAAAAGATATATTTAATAGTTTAATTTTTGAATAATAATAATAATCCTAATTTTCTTAGATTAATGTTAATCGAAACGGTGTATATAAAAGATTTACATATATATATATATTGATATTGGAGAACAGGAGAGAATATTTTGGATGTTGGAGAGATTATTGGTTACGATGGGCACAGAACGGGAGCATTAATGGCATGCAATTTTATTTCCGACAAAAAAGGCAACCTCTGATTGCTTTCCTTCTGCACCACATGTGCAACTAGGAGCACGCCACGAGCTTTAGGGGAGAAGAAAGTTAGCACGCACAGTGATGTGAGACTGAACTCATCAGACCTAACCTTCTTAGCCTCCGCGAGAGAGAGAGAGAGAGAGAGAGAGAGAGAGCACAGTGATGTGAGACTGAACTCATCAGACCCAACCTCCTTAGGCTCCACAATAGAGAGAGAGAGAGAGAGAGAGAGAGGAGAAAAGGAAATGTAGAACTGTATTGCCATTTATCAGTGACAACAAGTGATGACATACAAAGGCCAAACTCTTCCCCATTCCAAGCACATGCTGACAGCCCAAACCACCATTACAGCAGTAACACCGGCGCCAACAAAGACAACAACGGCAGCTGCTGCAAGAAGCAGGGCGTCTCATTCCACTGCACAGCCCACCCTCACTTGGCTCACCAGCGCTCCCGTTCCCGTCTCCCGATTCCGCACGGCCGCTGGTCGAACGATCTTCGCACATCCCTTCCACAACGATCTCTTCCTCCTCTGACTCAGAGCACCAGATGAGCTCCCAACCATCACTGCACCAACCAAAGGCACCTCTGTCCGAAGCCAATTCCCTCACTCTTCCTCTTGCGCAATCCATCATCTCCTCGGCTTGATGATCGTAACTAGAACTAACAGTGCATCTTTCTTTGATCGAATCATCGTTGTCGTCGTCGTCGTCGTCGTCATGGAATTCCGTGTTTGCCCACTCGAGAACGCCTCTCGGCGATGGGTCGGTGATTACGCTTTCCTTGGCTAAGAAAGGATGCCGCAGTAACTGCTCCGTCGTCCACCGCTCGCTCGCGTCCCTCCTAAAACACCTGGCGAGAAAGTCCTGGCCGATGTCCGACAGCCGAGCTGGGAACTCCGGTGTCTCGCCGCCATAGCCTATCCTGAGCATAGCTCCGGCAGCGTTGTTCGTCCTCACATCGGGCCACGGCGGTGCACCCGTGACCATTTCGATGACGGTGCACCCGAGCGACCACACGTCCGATGCGGGCGTTGGCCGCTCCCCTCTCGCTACCTCCGGCGCCATCCACAGCGGCGTCCCGCGCACCCAACCCCGCCCGTCTCCTCCCCTGCTCGCTTCCGCAATCCTCACCGCTGCGCCGAAGTCCGCGAGCTTGGCCACGCGCCGGTCCCGCCCCAAGAGCACGTTCCGGCCCTTGACGTCGCAGTGCACGACCCCGGCGATGTCGTGGAGGTAACGAAGCGCTCGCACCACGCACCGCGCGTAAGCGCGCACTTGGATCTCGTCCAGCGGGAGGCCCTTGGCCTTCGCCGCCGCTGCCGACTCCGCCACCGTGCCGCCGGGCATGTACTCGAGGTGCAGGTTCCGGCACGCGCCGGCACGAGGCTCCTGGCTGGTGTCGTCGCCGAGGTAAGCGACGACGTAGGGAGAGCGAAGGGACCTGAGGATTTGGATCTCCCTCTCCAAAGATTGGACCCAGGCAACAGGGGACGAACCCAGGCTCACAGATTTGACGGCGAACGCGCGGCCGGTGGACTCGTCCAAGGCAAGGTGCACGACGCCGAAGGCACCAGTTCCGATGGCGCTCCCCTTCACCCAACTCCGTACGTCGCTTCCCATGGCCGAGAAGTTCGAGTTCGAGCTATAGGAGACGGTGATGCCGAGCTTAACTATTTATAGCCGGTCTTATGATTGGTCAAACCAATCAAAATAGAATGGATAAGGTGAGGCGAACGCCTTCAATTAATGCTATGGATATGGGTTTCGTGGTTGGATTCGATCGAGCCGATTAGAATCCGCGTCGACTTGGTGGGGAAACATAAGCTTGGCGGCACGCACAATGCATGTTGGGCAAGTTTAGGACAGCGGGGAGCCGTGCAGTAGCCATGAGCAGGATGACCAGTCGTCGAACACGGCGCATAGTAATGCGTGTGGATTTGCCTTGCCCTTCTCCAACAATGGGAGCAAGGTCGAGGAAGATAAGCTAATCCGGTTCACGATCGAACCGGATCTAGCGGCAGGAATCGAGTTGCCAAATTGGCTCCGTGAGGAGTGAGTGCGCCCTGCAAGCTCGGCCAAAAGGGGCCGGAACGGAGATTTGGGGCAGAGAGGAGTACGCGCATCAAACCCTGCGCAGAATTCGTGGGATAGAGAGCAGATGGGGCTGCCTTTGCGGAGGCGACGCCGGCCGGTGTAGGCCACATGTGGGCGGAAAGCGAGACAGAGTGGGCAAAGCAGTGCACCGGCAAACCATGGTGGCTGACCTCACCGAGCATGCACCTGCCGCTGCGTTGCTTGACGTGATGGGGGGAGAGATATCCCTCTGTTGGTTTGTGGCCATGGCTCCGCGACATGAGAATGAGTACCACCGTGGGAGGGAAACAGCTTCCCACCATGGATATGACGGATACACCGGTCGGCTCTGCACATGCACCCGATGCCGGTTTCGCAGATTGATGATGAGGGGGCAAACTCGCCGGACACTTCACATGCGAAGCGCGTGCCGACATGCCTCGGGATGAGATCTGGGAATCCAGACAACGTGCGCCGTTGTACCAACATGCATAGTGTCCGGGGAGGGCGATCGACGCACGTGAGGGTCAACGTCGATGGGCTGCAGAGTTGACTACCGGGATTATGGCACTGATAGTTGACCGCAGGCATTAGAGAGTCGGTACATTGGCCGAGGTGAAAAGTCAAATCATGAAACTCTATTTCCATTTTTTTTAGAATTGCTTTTTATTCATCACATAGAGTTGTTGACTATGTCAAGAGCTACAACATAATTCGTGAACAAATGAGTTATGCCAAATAAAAAGGGATGCTGACACTTCAGGAGGTGCCTCTTAAATTCTATTATATATATAAATATATATACTATTGAGTAAAATAGTGTACTTCGAACCCTACAAAGATTTTGATAATTACTGATACTAAATGGGGAATTAATTCATGCGAACAACTATATAGAATTATTGGGTATTGCTAGGTGAGGTATAACATTGGAATCATCAGAATTAAAATTGACATATTGTGCTAATCATGTAAGATATTTAATTAATGTGTCGGACGGATGAGGCATTATTTTTTTATTATTTTTCTTAAATAACGTAAAAAAGTGAAGAAAAAAAATATTTTTTTTCAGGTTAAAAAGGTGGAAAGAACATGAATGGACTGAGATAGGAGATAAAAAGAGGAGAGGGACATGGAGCCAACGCGGCCAGGAGACATGGCTGACAAAAGGACAGAGGAGGTGTCACATGCAGTTCCTTGCTCCGAGGGATGCATGCATCACCCTCCCCCCCGACTCATCAACGTAACGATATCGAGAGGACGGAAGACTGGGTTTACACATCCAGCTTATCACCAGTTGTTTTCCTGTAACCGATGCAGACAACCTGCAGAGTTGGGAATGGAAGCTTCAAGTTCTTCAGAACTTTCTCAGTGCGAGAAAAAATTGTATGCGTGGATGCTACCCAAAGACATGTATTCCAAGTCTTGCTGATAATAGATTTTGATCATCAGTTCGATATGGTGATGAGATCGGTGTGCTCCGATCACTCTCTCAATCCCAAATTGGAACGAAGATTCCTGATTTCAATGCATAAGGTTCCTGCAATACTAATGCTTACCGCTAATGCCATAGCTGTGTCCAATCAAATCCCTTCTGTATACCTTAGTATCTGGTTGCCGTCATCGATAGATAGAAGCAGAAGGAGACGATTTCTTGAAACAGGCGCTTGAAGCGTCGACTTTGACTTGCTTCGAGGCTAGAAATGGTAGCTTCACTTACGTATAGGAAGGCAACACAGATCCTTCGATCATAACAGGAGAAACCCAACTCTCCCAAGTCATCGGATTGCCTGCGCTTCTTTGGTAAATCCTCGTATTGACAGAAGCCCCGTCTCTGATAAAGTAATTCAACTGCCGAAGCTTTGTATCTCACCTTAATCCAGTGGTGGAGGGAAGACGAAGAAGAATAAGGAGAAGAAACCAATCGGAACCGCCCATAGCCGACGATGATCGAGCAGGAACCGTCAGATAAAAAAGAGCGAGAACCGTTCTTGGAGAAGATCCCGAGATCCAAAGAAACAATCACGGAATTCACGAGCCGTGGGACCCGCGGAAGCGGAACACGTGGACGCTGCTGCGGTTCGATGGCGACGTCCTCCTCCGAAGGCCTTGGATTATACCCGGCTTCCTCGTTCGGTCTCTTCGCCTTCCAATCGATCGTCTGGTTTGCGCCGGTGATCATGTGCGGAATTCTGGCAATCTTGGGTTGCTCAGATGACTCGCAGGTCAAACGCGCTCGGGTGCTCGAGCTCTCTCGCAGGCAATGATCCAACCTTCCCACCTACTTTCTTCCACCCTCTCTCTGCCGCGTCTCTCCATGCACGTTGTTGCTTGCATCAAGGGATGGAACAGAGGTAACTCTCTGCGCACAGGTTAAAGCATCGCGGTCCAGATTGGAGCGGGCTGTACCAGCATGGAGATTGCTTCCTGGCACACCAGCGGCTGGCGCTCGTGGATCCTGCTTCCGGTGACCAGCCTCTGTACAACGAAGACGAAACCATCGTCGTGACGGTCTGCAACACTCGTTTGAGTTGCCGTTTGTACCTTAATTCGCTAGTTTAGCTCATTCATGGAGGGAATCTGCTCGATGCCAGGTGAATGGAGAGATCTACAATCATGAAGAATTGAGGAAACGATTGCCCGGTCACAGGTTCAGAACAGGCAGCGACTGTGAAGTTATCGCGCATCTGGTAAGAGCTTTTAGCCCTACTTCTGCCATCTCCATCTACCGTTTCCCTCTGTGATTCCATCGTCGTTGCAAGTACGAGGAATATGGCGAGGGGTTCGTGGATATGTTGGATGGGATGTTCTCGTTCGTGTTGCTGGATACGCGCGACGACAGCTTCATTGCTGCTCGAGATGCGATCGGAATCACTCCTCTCTACATCGGCTGGGGACTCGAAGGTACTCCCGCTCGATATCCTCCTCCCAAGCGATCGAATTCCCTGTAGAGATTCTGAAACTTGGTTCTGAGTAAGTACATGCATGCATGCAGGCTGTGTGTGGATATCATCAGAGATGAAAGGACTGAATGATGAGTGCCAACGCTTTGAGGTCTTCCCTCCCGGGCACATGTACACCAGCAAAGGAGGCAGCCATGAGAGATGGTACAATCCACCTTGGTACGTGGAGGCAATTCCATCAGCCCCGTATGATCCCCTTGTTCTGAGAGAGGCATTCGAGAAGGTAAGACGCGTTGCAGGGAGAAACATGGTTGAATAGCCTCAAGAACAGGAACTGATCTTTCTCTCTGTTTAAAGGCCGTCATCAAAAGGCTCATGACTGATGTCCCATTTGGAGTCCTGTTATCCGGTGGCCTCGATTCCTCACTGGTTGCTGCTGTGATTTCTCGTCACATGGCCGGAACGAGAGCTGCGGAGCAATGGGGAACCCAACTCCACTCCTTCTGCGTCGGCTTAGAGGTCAGCGATGTGGTCTCATCTTTTGGCCTAAAGAAGATAGTCTGCGTTCGATCCTATATCTTCGCCTTCCTTGCAGGGCTCGCCGGATCTGAAGGCTGCGAAGGACGTCGCCGATCACCTGGGAACCGTTCACCATGAGTTCCACTTCACCGTTCAAGTATCTAAAACGTACGCTATGCTTCTGCACCATTCGAACTCACCGTAGCTGATGATGAGTCTCCACATTTCCAGGACGGAATTGATGCGATCGAGGATGTGATCTATCACACCGAGACGTATGACGTGACCACGATCAGGGCCAGCACACCCATGTTCCTCATGTCTCGCAAGATCAAAGCGATGGGAGTGAAGATGGTGATCTCCGGCGAGGGGTCAGACGAGCTCTTCGGAGGCTACTTGTATTTCCACAGGGCACCAAACAAGGAAGAATTCCACAGGGAGACATGCCGCAAGGTATGCAGATTGGTGTTCGGTGCATATCTTGTGGTTGGAGCTCTCACTCGTGCGATCGCACTCGTAGATTAAGGCCCTCCACCAATATGATTGCTTGAGAGCTAATAAAGCAACGTCTGCATGGGGACTGGAAGCTCGCGTTCCCTTCTTGGATAAGGGATTCATAGACGTCGCAATGGGCATCGATCCAGAATGGAAGATGGTGTGTTAGATTTGTCCGATTCCTGGCAACACAAAAGTCTCTGTTTTCTGACGCCATGCGTTTGTGATCAGATCAAGCCTGATTTGGGGCGGATCGAGAAGTGGGTACTGAGGAAGGCTTTTGACGATGAGGCGAAGCCGTACCTGCCAAAGGTATTCATTTGTCCACCTTCTTCTCTCTCTTTATCTTCTTCTTCTAAGTTTCTATCATGTCTCTGCAGCACATTCTGTACAGGCAAAAGGAGCAATTCAGTGATGGTGTTGGCTACAGCTGGATCGATGGACTGAAAGCCCACGCAGCAGAGCATGTACGTCGTCTTCCTTGTTTGCCTCGGTGTGTCCGTCTCTGATCCAACCGGAACGTTCATCTTCATGCATGACAGGTGTCTGACAAAATGATGCAGCACGCAGAGCACATATATCCATATAACACCCCCGCGACGAAAGAAGCCTACCACTACAGAATGATCTTCGAAAGGTTCTTCCCACAGGTAGAGCATGCACACACCCCCCATGATCCATATGATCTCTTCTTCGGTGGTGATGTTCTCAATCTGGTGTGCAGAACTCTGCGAGATTGACTGTTCCCGGAGGTCCGAGCGTGGCGTGCAGCACCGCCAAGGCGGTGGAATGGGACGCGCAGTGGTCGAAGAACGTCGACCCCTCGGGCAGAGCTGCTGTGGGCGTGCATTCTTCCGCCTATGACCCAACCGCGCAGTCTCTTCTCGACGCGAAGCACAGAATGACAGAGGTGAAGGCTTCAGGGCTCACTGTAAGCGCATGGGTTCTTCAGATAACATGCATACTGCTTCCATCGGCTTCATAAGTGTCAGTAAGATCTTGTACGATGCAGGGTCGAAATCCTTGAATGAAATCACAGCGAGGTTGATGACATTGCTTTACAGACGTCACAACAGAAACCATAGGCAGTGATTATACTACTAGAATTTACAGCAGATATCAGGTGAACTATTACAGCTCTTTGTATTTTGTCATTGGAATCAAGTCAAACACTTCAACATTCATCAACATGCCAGAGAAACAACATCGTTTGTGCATATTTATGATGTGAGACATGGCATTTACATACACACAAACTCAGTAGCCATCCTTCCAACTCAGCAGACATGATCCTGAAGCTATAATTTTGCAACATGATAGCTCATATATATAAATATCTTTCAGCTCAAACACATTATAAACCTTCATGTAAGTGAACACAACCGGTTGCAAAATCTCGGTTGTTCCACCGTCAAAAAGCAGCGAATCGAAATGGGCAGACATGTTGCTGGTTTACCTTCTGTTAAGGTGCATTGTCCTAGACTGCAAATGGTTCACACCATGTCCAGGTAACATGTCTTCACATGAACCATACCTTACAAACTGAAGCTTGCACCTTAACTAGAAGCATTGGCATCGAGAGCAGGCAAGCAAGCGCTTAGAACTTCAGCGGCCTGTTCCAGTTCCGTCTCAGATATGATTAGCGGAGGTACTAGCCTAACAACATTCCCTTTTCCAGCCGTCAGCACCAAAAGGCCAGCATCTCGACATGCATTAACAAGGGGAGAAGCTTGAACATCCAGCTCGATTCCCACAATGAGCCCAAATCCACGTACTTCTTTCACGTGTGGGTTCCCTCCCAGTTTCTCAAGGAGTAGATCTTTCAAATAGAGTCCTTTTCTGGTTACACTGGCCAAGAAAATGGGGTTCTGGATTTTATCCAGGACTGCAAGAGCAGCATGACAAACAAGAGGTCCACCAGCAAATGTGCTCCCATGGTCCCCAGAGCCTATGGCCGCAGCAACCCTTTCAGTGGTGAGGACGACACCAATTGGTAGACCACCCGCGAGGGGTTTGGCAAGGGTCATCATATCAGGAGCCACATCAAAAGCCTCATGGGCCCAGAGATGACCTGTTCGGCCCAACCCACACTGGACCTGCACAAGAGAAATATTGTTGAAACATGATAACTTAAAGAATAATAAAGTCAAGATGTAGACAAAATAACACAAAAATCAAGTTTCAGAAATGAAATGGTTGGATAAACAAAAGAAAATCGTTCTGTACATCTAACATTGCCTATCAATTTCTTTAATGTTAGGAAAAATGTAAAAACTTTAATTTACAAGCTGTATTCCCTTGGAGCTACTTCACTTCAACCAGTTCCAAGTGCGAGATGCAAGCAATTATACTGATATCTTAATGTTTGGCACCAAAATTATCGAAGATGCCATGTTAACTATAGTAAGAAGAGAAGTAGCTATAGATATTCTGTCGGGCAAAAGCATAGATAAAGAGGAAAAGGACAGGTTTTGTTCAATGATGAAATGGATTATAGGAATTAGATCATCTGCAAATCTGCCAAAATTGTCTACCTAACTGGCTAGGAGATGTTTGCGGCACTTGCAGCTTGAACACTACCATTTCTCAACACAAGTCCCGATATAGACTACTTGAACTTGCTCCTATTTGAAAAGGTACCACTACTACATAGTCACAAGCTGCACCGACCAGGATGAAGGTGCTAGGCAACCTCAATATTGGTCCATTAACCAAGATCTTTTACGATACAGGTGAATTAACCAAGGTGAACCAGCTTCATTAATTTTTAAAGACAATATTTACAGAAATTACGACAAAAAGATAATACATCGTCCATGAACCTTTAAGCTAAATTCAAAAGCTCCTACTGCAATAAATTTATAGTTGGAAAGTAAAAATCTCAAAACACTGAGAGATATGAACAACATAATTAGAAAAAAGATAAACAATGCCTCAAGGGGTCATTCCATGCAATCAATAACTTGGTTTTAGAAAATCATTAACGATTCAAGTAAAGCCTACCTCATCATATACCAAAAGAGCACCGGCATTGTCACAGGCCGTGCGAAGCGCCTGTAGGAAGTCCTTTGCGGCACTGTATATTCCACCTTCACCCTGAATAGGTTCCACAAAAACTGCTGCTGTTTTGCCAGGTTGAATTGCTTTTATGGCTTCTTCACTATTCCCATATTCTACGAACATAACCCCAGGCATGACAGGTTCAAAGGGTGACCTGTACTGTTTTTTACTTGTGAGGGCAAGAGCACCCATCGTCCTCCCATGAAAACTATTGGTGAAAGCAATAAACTCAGTAGCAGGAAGCTTCTTATCAGCATGTAAAAATCTTTGGAACTTCCTAGCAAACTTTATAGCTGCTTCATTTGCTTCTGTTCCAGAGTTTGTAAAGAAAACGCGGTCTGCAAATGAACACTCTACAAGGCGCTTTGCAAGAGTCACCTGCATCATCCATGCATATCAATGGCTGAATATGCATACTAATGGCTGAAGAAATAAAAAAGATGAAAAGTGGGAGAAGAAAAGGAAAATTTTAATGCTCAAGTTACAAATCGAATGAAAACAAGCATAAGTCGTGCGTGAGGGCAGGAAAAGAGCACAAGTCAGGAACAATAACACAAGTTCAATACATAGATCTCATGTTAAGAACACATAGAAGCACTAAAAATACAGAACTTCCTAAGAATTTAGCTTCTGGAAAAGAAACGAATTTATCATTGGCTGGGCTATTATACCAGGAACATATAGAAGCACCAAAAATACAAAATTAAATTATAGAAAAGAATGTATTCTAAGCACTAAACAATAGTCACAGAAAAAAAAAGCGGTGAGAATGCAAATAAGCAATAAGGAGGGTGAAATAAAGAATGTGAGATGGAACTTTAGAGCAGGTATCATTGGCTGTGCTATCACACCAGGTTATTTGCAAGGTTTCCATCTTCAATTCAATCTGAAACCTTGAACTTTATACCCATTTCTACGTGAACCGGTATTCCTGATTTGCCCCCATCATTTCTTCGAAACTCCCCAGATTGCTTTAATTGTCTTCCTCCTAAATTCCAGTTTCATTTCTACTCTTTTAAGCTCTCTTATTGGAAGAAGCCCAAATCTTGAGCCCACAAAATCACATGACAAACTGGCATAATAGTTTCTAAATATGAAAATGTGATAAAAGAACATTAAAATTCAGAGTTTATCCCCATCAAAATTGACCACAATCCTACTAGGGGCAGTATTTCAGAGGACAAAAATAAAAAAAGAACAGATAAACAAGCAGTCATTTTGAACCACAAATTAGAGTTCATTCCAAAACAGAATGTGCATGTAAGATGCAAATCGGTAAAGGTCAGGCTTACCATGAGCGATGAACAAATGCCACAATAAATACAATAGAGCTAGTATTACAGGAAATTAATGTAAAAGCTTTGTTTGCTGAGAACAAACTGAAGAAAACTAGTATTCATCCATATTAATAAAAGGGAACCAGAGACATGATCATGATGGTCGAAAGAACCAAAGAACAAAAGATATAGGTGCAATATTGAACCCATCGATCAAAGAAACATAGCACCTAATCCATAAATCCCAATAAATTGTTAACAATTTGCATTGATTAAGAACCCAAGAAAAGCTGTAATCCATGTAAAATTCCACAACAAACAAGTATTAAGACAAACTCACAGCCTGGCTCAGAATGTTCTAACTTTACCTGAGGTATTGAGTAGTAGACGTTACTGACATGGGTGAGAGTGCTAGCCTGCTCGACCACAGCATTCACCCAATCGGGATCGCCATGCCCGAGGGAGTTCACCGCAATCCCGGCCGTCATGTCCAGGTACTCTTTCCCGTCCACATCGTAGAGCTTGCATCCCTTGCCACTCTTGATCACCACCGGAGCTCGAGCATAGGTTCCCACAAGCACATTCCTTTCCGTCTCCATCACTTCCCTGCTCTCCCTCGTCACCGGCCTCGCGGAAGTTGACCCCTGCTGTGGGTCCGTCACCAGACACGAGGAAATCTTTGGAATTACTTCTCCTAATGAGATTCTCCGTCCTTTATCCAACTTAAAAGCCCGAGGGAGATCGGCCGGTGGAGAAATGTGAGAGATGCGCATCATTTGAAGAGAATTCGACATTCTTCCCTGCAAAAACCTCTCCTTTGATCTTTCTTCGCCAAGGTTAATCAAATTAAAGAACTATAAACACCAAAACAAATGCTTTGGCGAAATCTTACTTTGGCAGGCAACCATAAACTTTTTCTTCCTCCAAAAGCTACACGATTCTTAGAAAAATTGGATCTTTTTCCGAGGACTTACCAAATCAAAGATGATGAAAGGTGGGAGATCGGACGCCACGTTGATCGGAACCGACGCAAGAGGAAGCGAACCCCAACCGAGAGCTACAGATTGGCAATAGCGAGAGCAACCAATCTAGTGAGCCGGCATTCTGTTCACCGAGAGATTAGGGTTCCAAGGCGAATCGGTCAAAACCCGTGCACAAACCGATACCAACCCAGCAGCGCCGCTGTAGCAACCGATGACCCGTTATAAACGACACGTTATACATTCCAAAAAACGTTATAATGCCTATCAAGAAGGATATTGCGAGCGCCTCCTTCCCGTTACAGTTCGTAGCGCCTTCAGCCGACATATAATAAGGCAGACGAGTGGAAGGCACATATCTTTATTTAAATATTTTAATAATAATATAATAAAATCACAAGTGATACATTACATAATGTATCTGCCTCTAATAATAAGGCAGGAAGGTGAGACTGACTAATTATAATTCATATAAAGCTAGGGAAAATATGCCTTGTTAATGTCAAATATTTGCATTGACCAACAAATATTCTCATATAAGTTAAAAAGTATCAAGTAGCATTAATCGGCTTAGCATGAAGCAAGCTAAATGGACTTTGGGCGAATTGTTGGAAAATCTTAGGTGAAATATTCTTGATATTATAATCTCACATATCCTTTTTCCTCCCTTTCCCTTTATTTTCGTATGAACCGGTCCAATTACGATTTTTTGATATTATATTATAGTATCTTCAATAATATTAAAAAATACTATAGTTTAATACTTTTATATTGTGTTATAGTATTTTTAATAAATACTAAGGAAATATACAAAAAAAAATGTTATATAATAATGTATTTGTCCTCTGTTACGGTAATTCTTTGGTATTACTAAAAAATACTATAACATAATATAAAAATATTTTAACTCGATTGTTTATAGAAAAATGAAGAAAAAAAAGATGGCTAGAAGTATTTCAAGCATTAGCTAAAAGAACGAGTGCGGTTAGAAGATTCTGAAATAAATAATACACAGCTTAAAAAAGAGTTTTTTTTATAGAGAATTTGCCCTGAGGTTTTTTTAGGGAACACAAAGGGAAATCTTTGCATATTAGCAAGAAGAAATTGTGAAGTATTGGTATGCGATCTACAAGAAATACTGCTATTTCCTACTGCCATACCTCATACTCAATATCTTGGAAGAGTACTCGCAATTAACATGTCAGAAGATTCAGAGGCAAATGGAGTCATCTTCCTCGAAAACTGGCATTCTAAACCTGCACAGAATTCACAGTAAGCGATGAGAATCGAAGTGTACTCGTTATCCTTCTTTGTACTCGCAGGAAAAGCCCATGCCCTCTCTCTCTCTCTCTTCTCGCCTGTAACGTACGTATCAGAAAAGGGGCAGGCCGTGGATCCTGCATTTGAATCTTGAACCTCTTTGCTCTTTGGTGAATCTTCGAGCAAATGGACGCAACTGCGACATCGACCTGGAAGCCATCCATCTTGTGCTTGGGGTGAAATAAGATTGGTTGTGCATGGCGGAGAAGATGGGCACATGAAGAACAGGCACAGCCTTCGCTGGTGGAAGAAGACGTGCAAGCCATGCACGTGCCCTGCTTCTCCACCCTGCACAACCCACCTCTCGGGTGCATGAAGCCAGCAAGCAGCTCTGCAGCTGAAGACGCCATCGCCCCCAGATTTATAAGGCTGGCTGGAGCTGGAAGAACCACTTATCTCTTCCCTCTGCTGAGGCCATCGCACGGAAAGGTGGAAGAGGTGGCATCTTTGGCCTCGCCAATGCTGATGAGTAGTGTCATTGAGGATTGGATGCGTTGGCTTGGAGACCACCGGACAAGCAAGCATGGTACAATAAGGCCAAAAACCAGGGAAGTGATGCTTAGTGCGCAGCATCTTTACCCATTTTAATTGTGAGGGTTGCAATATCTTATAAGATGTACAGATCAGGTGGACTTCAGGGCGGCGGTGGAGCATGCGATAGATTCCTCAGGTGCTCATGGTTTCTTTTTCGGTGGATTGCAGCTTTATGAGCCTTCTTCAGGAATGTTACAGCTGCTTCTTCTCCGTCTCGCTGAGACACGAGCAATGTTCGAGACCTAAGCTCCATGGCTAAGCATAACACTCATATGAGCAATATGAGTAGATCTCCACGTAGTAGATAGATCCTCATGATCGAGGAGCTGACGTTGACAGGTGACACACTTGGCTTGGTGCTGGTGGAATTAAGCCCATGCTACCGTAGTGGCTGCGATCGAGGATGATGATGCTGCACACTTAGGGAAATGACCACAGACACAAGGGAAACAGCAACAAAGATGGTGATGGCGAAGCAGTTTATGTAGTGAGATTGATTGGGTGCAAGTAATCATTACACCTTGAGAATGGAGGGTGGCAGAAAAGTTGGTACCAACAAGCTCTAATGGGTTTGTCACAAACTCCATTATCTCTCCTCTCTTCAAGAACAACAGTTTCTATTAGGTAAAAGCACTGTGGCCATGTTATTCTATGCACCTCAACATTACAAGTTGCTCATCCTTCAGATGATATACATGTTCTTCTTGGTAGCAAATATTACAAATATTTCTCCTCCTTTGATCTATATATATATGTTTATATTAATCATCTTGGGAGCTGAAACACAGGGGCAGTCACCACTTCACTCATCCATCCATCATGCATCGAACGACTCTTGATGTGCACTTGTAAGGCTACCTTCTGCGCTTGGGCTTGGGCATGGGCTTGGGTTTGGGGATCGTTTTGGGCTTCGGCTGGTGCCTGGGATTGGCTCGTGGCCCGCTGTAGTCCTCCAAAGAGACGACCAGTGACCGCCTTCCTCCGCCTCTGCTCAGCCCTGTTCATTCCCATGCGATGGAATCGATGCATTCTCTTCGCTGCGTAGTAAACAAGGCAAGAAGATGATACCTGAGGCGGGGCGGATGAGACTTAGAGAGCAGAGCAGAGCGATGACGACGAAACAGTGGAGCCGCCGAGGCCGAAGCGAGCCGTCTTTTCCCGAATCCATGACTGGCGAGTACAGGGGAGGAGGGCAGCGTCTTTATACTGCGCGAATCTGCAGAGGAGGCCGACGTGCACGGCGTACATCGGAGGGAAGAGCTGACCAGGAAGCGCGTCATGCGAGCCACGTAGTGGTGTTGGGTACAACGTCGTCTCCCCGCACGAGTACGACGAAAAATAGCGCCGCCAATCTGTAGTTGTCGAGTATTTGGTATCGCATGCGGCAAAGCGTCGGTGAAGGAATGGGTCGTGGCTCGAGTCGGGACGATCGACTTTTTGCCATAAAGGTCTCCTTGCTACGTGTAAGCTGCTGATAGGTCGGTGGGGCTACAGCGGCTCGCCTTCGACTTGTCGCTTCCCATGGCTCCACGCAAAGCTCGCCATGGACACACAAAACACACAAGAGGGAGAGGGGTAAAGGGGTGGGGGAACGGATTCCACGCTTATAGGAGATCTGAAGAGGTCTGTTGTTGTAATCCATGAGATTGCTGCTGATGAGGGAGGGGATAAAGGGAATTATATGTTCTTGATTCTTTGAGGGTTTGCAATAAAAATCTCTCCTTTTTACCGCCACCGTCACTGGACTTGAGTGGTTGCCGAGGCCGCCGTCATTGGCCATTGCAATATCTGGACTACATAAAGGAAACAGAGGCAACGAGAGGCTGTTATGTGAGAAGGGCGAGCCGCCTCTGGAATCTGATCTCCGCCTTCTCCTGCCCTAATCCTATAGAAGACCTCTCAGACCGGGGAGGAGGAGTCGGGGAAGGCGAAAAGGCGCGACCTTTGGGGGAATGGCGAGTTGGGTCCTCTCTAACTGCTGTGGCCTCAGGCCCCTCCCCGCATCCCTCCCTCGCCCCAACACCGGCCTCCTATCCGCCGCTAGCCTCAAGCCCTTGAAGAGGAGGCCCCTCTTCTACCCCACCGTCGGTCTCGGCGGCCGCAGGGAGTGGGCGCTCCGCGTGAGCGCACCGTTGCAGGTGGCGCCCTTGGAGGATGAGAGGGAGTCCGGCGAGGGCAGCGGGGAGCCCTCCTTGAAGGGGAGTGACGGGAAGGAGGAAGCTTTCGACCCCGGGATGCCACCGCCGTTCGCGCTGGCTGAGATTCGAGCGGCCATACCCAAGCATTGCTGGGTAAAGGACCCGTGGAGGTCGATGAGCTACGTGGTGCGCGACGTGGTGGTCGTATTTGTGCTCGCCGCGGCCGCGGCGTCTCTCAACAAGTGGATAGTGTGGCCACTCTATTGGATTGCTCAGGGAACCATGTTCTGGGCTCTCTTCGTTCTCGGCCATGATTGGTATGGAGCAAATCCTAAGCTCAAGATTCAACCTTTACTCGCTTCATGTTGCTTTTCTTACCAAGTTTGGATCTTTGGCAGTGGACACGGGAGCTTTTCGAACAACCCGAAGCTTAACAGCGTCGTGGGGCATTTGCTCCACTCCTCCATTCTCGTGCCCTACCATGGATGGTAGCTTCCTATTTCCCACTCCTAGCATTCTGAATCTAATTAGATCTGTTGTTGCCTTCTCCCATGTCTAACGCAAACAAAGGTGATGCTTTTGACCTCTGCAGGAGAATTAGCCACAGGACTCATCACCAGAACCATGGGCATGTCGAGAATGACGAGTCATGGCATCCCGTTAGCAGCTCACTCCTACTCGTGTTATAGGCTATAGATTGCTTTTTGATTCCCTTGTGAAATCTGTATAATTTGCTTTCTTCATCTTGCTCTAATTGCAGTTGCCTGAGAAGCTGTACAGAAGTTTGGACTCCACTACTCGGAAGCTTCGCTTCACATTGCCATTCCCTATGTTTGCTTACCCCTTCTACCTGGTGAGCAGCTACTCAGATTGCTTGTAGTCGAGTGCTGATCATTTAGGAGCTCAGTTTTCTTTACTCATAACTCTTCACAGTGGGGAAGGAGTCCAGGGAAGTGCGGCTCGCACTTCCACCCTAGTAGTGATTTGTTTGTCCCTAATGAGAAGAAGGATGTGATTACATCGACGGTTTGCTGGGCTGCAATGGTGGTGATTCTTGCAGGGCTAACCTATTTGATGGGTCCTAATCAGATGCTTAAGCTCTATGGAGTTCCATATTGGGTATGTGTTTCTTGTTTACCTTGCCATGTATATATATTATGGATGATTTGAATTGTTTTGCTTCTGAATGCAGATTTTTGTCATGTGGTTGGATCTTGTGACATACTTGCATCATCATGGACATGAGGAGAAGCTTCCTTGGTATCGTGGAAAGGTATAAAGTTGTCGATCAAAACTATCTAAATTGCATCGATTAGCCATTCCAGAGAAGTTAATAAGTTAGATTCAGATATACACTTTGTGCTATCCAAATTTCCAAGGGAACAGAACTGGTTTTATCCTGTGATTGTGTTGAACACTAGATGTTTCTTATACATGAATAATGTACTTATCAGAAGAGCAACGTGGGAGAAGGATCAATGCATTCGGTAGATTCTTGGGAATTGAAATAGCGAGTTTTGTTCTTGGCATGATTGTTGTTGTGCACGTCAACATTTTCCACTGAAAGCTGGATAATTGAGATTGAATCTCGGTGTTTTTGCTCTGAAGATGATTCATTTAATGAGCTAATCATCTTTTGCTCATTACATCTAGGAATGGAGTTATCTTCGAGGAGGATTGACGACACTAGATCGAGATTATGGATGGATCAACAATATCCACCACGATATTGGCACTCATGTGATACATCATCTCTTCCCACAGATACCACACTACCATCTAGTAGAAGCGGTCAGCACTACTTATTTTCTTCTTCGTTTTACTTGGATTTATTCTAGGGAGTTTCTTATCGAACTTTCGATGTCGTATCAGACCGACGCAGCAAAGCCAGTGATCGGGAAGTACTACAGGGAACCTGCCAGATCTGGACCTCTGCCATTTCACCTTCTGGGAGTCCTGGTGACGAGCTTGAAACATGATCGTTATGTTAATGACACTGGAGAAGTTGTCTACTATCAGGCCGATCCCCGATTGAGGGTTACTTCAGATTAATGGTCATCTCAAAGGCATTGGTGGAATGCTAATAGCATAATACATGCTTGATCAGACCTGCATGTTCATCAAAGCTGGAATTTTTTCTGATGGCCTCCTCTCCGGCCACACATTCTTTTCTCCTCTGCTGCCCGTTCATGTAATAGCATAGCATGGATCTGTATATGTTCGAGTTGGCCAGAAAAATGTTATCGGCATAAGCCAACCTATCATTCTTTGAGACGAAGAAAGTGACGGGACTTCTTGTTGTCTGTTCCATCTACTTAAACTCATTGTGATTCCCACGCTCCTTTGAAATCCTCCACAAGAACAGGCAATTCTCCACCCACGAAGCATCACAGTGCATCCTCATCTCGAATGAAGCTGGTGGCAATCATTTGGTGGATGAAACATTCATTCCACCCATCTGTATCACGGGACACAAACTTTTCCTTTCATGGGCTGTTGGATATGGACCAATCAGCTGTTGAAGGCAACCGGAGCAGGACATTTGTGTCGCACCCACAGTCCCGGAAATGTCACTAGTGAGTGGTGGCAGCTTGTTCTATGAGACGAGAGACCCACATCAAACGGCACATGCAGAAAGGAGAAGACATGCATCCTTCTATATGTCAACATGATGTCGAAAGGAGATGAAATTTTATTCCTTGAGGTGATGGTATTTATATAAATTTTGATAGAAAGGTTTTCATCAATCAGATTAATTATTCAAATCTTTTATTGATTCTCAAATCATAAATTAATTGAAGATATAAAAAAAATCAAAAAATGTTTTTTGACATGTGCCTTTATCATCATCTTCTATCCTTAATCACTCTTTTTGACTTGAGATCAGATCACAGATTCTATTTGCCATCACGATCTGCTGTCGTTTTATCTTTTCCATGGTGGAGGATCAACAGATCCCATGATAACTCCTTCCACTGAGCTCAACGGAAAGAGAAGAGGTCTCATCTGTCCGTCTTCGATAAGCCCGTCTCTCACGTTTTCTGTGCTGTTGACCTCAGACCAGAGGGAGCTCCTCGCGCAGCGTTGTCTACGCTCCCCATGCTTCTCAGTCGGCTTTGACTGCGCCACCGCCTGCACGAAGAGGAGGAGGAGGAAGAAGAACGAAGCAGCTCCGGCCCCACCCGACGGCGACAGCTCCCCACGATGCTTATCCTGAGTCAGAAACATCGGCTGCCGACAGACCCGAATCTCCCGGCCTCGGGTCACCCACCGACGTACCCATCTCATCTCATATCGCTCTCTCTCTCTGTGACGCAACGACACCTACAAATTAGATGGCCGACGCCCCGCGAAAGGACCCACGGGGACCCCACGGAACCACCCTTTTCCCAAGCACACACCGCTTTCCCATCCCATCACCCGACCCAGTGTCTTCAAACGCAGAGCCCGCCGCAGCAGAGCAGCCTTTCCTCCCTTCTCATTCAAATCTCTGCGTCTCTTTTCTCCTCTTCCTCCTCTCATGAACGCCTCCGACGTCGCCGGCGTCGGATGCCTGTCCGGGGTGGTGCGCCGGCTGCTCTGTGCGAGTCTCCGTGGCAATGGGCACGGAGACTGCAGCGCGGACGAAGGGGTGGGCAGCAGTAGACTTGGCGCAGAATGGATCGCCATGCAGAAGAAGAAGAAGAAGCCGCCGGCGACGCCCTGCATCGTGGCACGCCTGATGGGGCTCGACTCGATGCCGGTGTTCCCCTACACTCCTCCGGAGACGGTGACCCGCAGCCGGTCTACGAACTCGGTCGAGAGCTGGCCCGGGTTCTTGTGCAGCGAGAGGAGCAGCGACGCGGCGCAGATCAGGACGCCGTCGTCGTTTCGTGAAGCTCCGACGTACTTGAGACAGGAGAACGATGACTTCTTGGTCATGAGCTTCACGCCTGAGGACAAAGCTCGGAGCATTACGGTCAAAGCAGGAGATTCGAAGGAGAGGAAGAAGGGTGGGAAGAACAATGGAGCGAAGAAGGAGACCAGAAGGACGGAGCAGAGATCTCGAGTAGCAGGCAAGCAGATACAGAAGGAGAATGTGCCCCAGAGACAGCACTCCAACGGCAAGGGCTCGGTCGTGTCGTCTCCAAATAAGGCCTGCCGAACTACGAAATCTGGCTGCAGCAATGTAAAGCCCGCGAAACAAAAGGAAACGCCATTGACGGATGAGAGAGCTCGAAGGAAGAACAGAGCGGGTTGCAGCTCCCATCCTTCCACGGATGGCGCGTGCTCCCTCAGATTCAACTCTCCCCGTTCAGGTAACTCCATAACTGGCTCATTGCTTCCTTCGGCAAATGCAGAAGACGAGAGGAAGCAGACATCGAAGTTGGAGAAGCTCAACTCCACGTCTCCGAGTTCTCATCCTGAGACCAGCTCAAGGGACAGAGGAACCGACTTGTCTAGTGAACCAAGCACCAAGAAATCTAGCAAGGCCGAGCAGGCGAACCTAGAATGGAGCAAAGTCTGGGAGAAGACTTGCATGCTTACAGAGGAGGATCTGAAGGACTCCACATGGCCGTCAAGAGAGATTTGGAGGTCGGAAGAGGCCGGTGAGATAGGAGCTGTGGTGGCGCTGGTGATGCTTGATCTGGTCCTCATGGAGACTGTATCTCAGATGTCCAGCAATGCCATAAGATCCAAAAATGTAAATGGTATTTGACTTTGCGTTACTCGATATCACGTTCACAATAATCTCCAAAGTTGTTTACTACTCCTGAGGAGTGAAGAAGTGATGCAGAGACCGAAGAACTATCACGAATTTTTATGTTGTGTCGAATTGATTGGATCTTTGGAAAGATCCCAAAGTCTATCGAAGAGGCCGCAAGATGATGACTCCTGAAGGAAGAATGCACCATAAAGTATATGTTTCTTATTCAGTCAAATCGAAAGCACAAATGAGGCGGAGACACGATTAAGATGAATCCTTCCGAGCTTAACGCATACGTTGCGTCGGCACAACAACAATCAAGCAGCCTTGAGGAGATCTACGTGCGACTTGCCACTGGGGCCCACCATCCTCATGTACAGCTTGTACTCCTTGAACGTCATCGCCTTGTAAGCCGGCGGCGAGGTCGGCGTCACCAGCTCGGCGGCGGGCTCGACGGGCAGGTCGTCGTCGGGGTTGTAGAAGAAGGCAAGGGAGAGCCGCTCCGCTGTCGGGTTCACCGTCACTCGGTGCTCTACGCTCTTGTAGGTCGCATTCGTCAACACCTGCATCATCGAGCTTCGAGATTCACGATCTGCTCCGATACCGTCATAAGAATTTAATTACGAAACTATTATAAGTTTCGCAAACTTAGATTATTAAGAAATAGTCTAATATCGATTCCAACAATCAAAACACGTGTATCATTATCTTGACATTTTAAATATCGTTCTAATTTTAATTTTGATAATCTATCAAATCGATGTGATATACTAAAAAATTATATGTCAAATCAAATTATAGATTTGATAATCTATAACATTTGTCAAATCAAAGAAAACTATATGTCAAACACTTTGCCACCTGGCCTATCTTTCTGATGCACTAGGGTTAAACTAATTTGCCAAGCATACAAAAAAGAGTCTCTTTTTCCTATCTAAATCAACATAGCATTCAAGGTTGTTTGCTTGCCCGTCGCCCTTATAAACTAATCCTAATCATCATCACTCAAATTGAAGAATATAATAATGACAATTAGCCTAAAGTGTTTAGGTTGAAAATTGATAGTAGTATATCTATCGAACTCTTATAAACTAATCCTAATCCTAAACTATCCCAAATATTAAATCGTTACTGATACCAAATATTATGACCCAGATAAATTAACTGGCTTATCAATTTTGTTTAACTTAAATCACTAGTCAAAAATATCATCGGACGTTTATAAGTTAATTTTAGTCATACTCACTTCTAACAAAGGGCTAATCAAGAGTATTAGAGATAATAAGAATATTAAGATATCTCAAATTTTCATCTAATGTTTTAAATTCAAACTAACTGATATTAACTACTATTGGATGATTTTTTTTTTATGATGACCCATATAATCCGGTTTGTATACCCAATATGACTTTTGATCATAATTTTTCTTTAAAAAACTTAATTTTTTATTTGTATTTGTGATGAATGCTAACAAGAAGTATAATATAAAGAGAAAATTATGATAATAACATATGAAGGGATGTATGACAATAATATTTATATTTTAAAGAAATATGTA
Source organism: Musa beccarii (assembly GCA_024322285.1). NCBI lineage: Eukaryota > Viridiplantae > Streptophyta > Magnoliopsida > Zingiberales > Musaceae > Musa > Musa beccarii. The sequence goes on from CM044401.1 coordinate 12,809,507, forward strand.
AATATACTATTTAAAAGAGATAGATATGTGGAAACCTTATTTTCAATCCATGGATATACGCAGAAATTCGAGATTATTTTGACATGGGATCCGATGAAATAAATGACTCATTAATTTGTTAAACTTAAACTATAATCCGAAATATTTAAGTGATGATATATGTCTACTATGATCTTGGATGCTAACTCAATTATTCTTACAACCACGCGAAGCATATGTTTTAATATGATTAGACTGTTCAATTATTATATTGATTGTAGTCTGTCGCCGATCTTATCGTGACCAACTTTTCGGTGCATATGGCACATTTCTTCCCCCTTTGGGTTGGTACTTTTGAGTCACCATTAGACCAAAGGAGGAGCGGTAGAATTAGTGGAAAGATGATGCTATCTCTCTCTCTCTCTCTCTCTCTCTCTCTCTCTTAAAGTTGACCTAATTTCTGTGGCATGCGAGGAAGAACACGCCACGGTAGAAAATGGAAATGAGACCGTGGAATGCATACCTACTTTTTTCCTTAAGAAACAACTTTACCTACGCAAATCACACAAGAGAAAAGGTAAAACCATTCGTAATTTCATCCTCGAACTTCATTCTTTATATATATATAATAAAATGTTTTATATCATCTACATGCGTAAGCTTTCGAACAGATTGATAATGATCAACAACTTAAATTGTATCACGACATTAATTGATGGATCATTTGCTTTCGGGGCTCTCTTATAGAATTCGAAGTTTCTTGATCTAAGATGGATCGTGCAGATTAGAGAAAGTTGATTGATTAGCCACTTCAAGTAGTAGGTCACATTTTCTGTTTTTTTTTTATAGAAGAAATTGTTGACGTTCAAATAAAAGAATGTAATATTATCAACTCTTCTTCATCCTAATTCTTTTGGTTGTATATGACGCTTTAATCATTAGAATATCTACTTAGAGGCATTTAATCTTACTTGTTATTGGCAGCTAATCCAAAATATAAATATTTCATACTTTTTAAATGCTAAATCATTAGTAGAACATAAGAAAATTGTAATATTGTGTACATCATAAGTTATCCTTAATGATCGATATGTATGCACACTATCTTTCTCCTACGGCTTAGTAACATTTGCAACATGGGCATGCAAGAAGCAAAATTTTTAGCTGAAATGACATGTTTGCCCTTCTAAAATTTCACATATATTATATTCATTAAAAAATTATGTTTGTCACTCCCACAAAAATATGCGAAAATTATACCTAAAGGGGGCCATAATAATCAGAAGACAAGCTAACGATTTGAAGGGGTAAACACGTAAATCACTAATCGTAGAGGGATATGCATGTAATTTAGTCGCGTATCCCATGCATCGAGCAGAGCTATCTCGCTTACGTGACCTCATGCAGGGAGAGGAGGAGGAAGTAAGCGAACCTGGATTTGGTCGCCGATGTTGACGATGAGAGCATCAGGGATCGGTTGCACCGTGATCCAGTCGTCGCCCTTGCGCACCTGCAGCCCCTTGACGTGCTCGTCGGTGAGCAGGACGGTCATCCCACCGGGGTCGGAGTGGGGGGAGAGGCCGAGGGTGAGCTCCGGCTGCGGGCACTTGGGATAGAAGTTCACCCTCAGGCAAGCGCCGGGCTCCCCGAATCCTCTGTGAAGGAACCCTTCGTCCATTCCTAGGGTCAACGACAGCACCTCCTTTATCACCCCGCACAGCTTCACCAGTTCCTCGCCGTAGGCCTCAGTCGTCTCCCTGCTCCGATGGCATCGCTCCGTGACCTCTCGGGGATGAGGAAAGAGAAAGAGTGTGTGTGGATACCTCAAGGAAGCAGGAAGTGTTGGCCATTTGTCGTAGTTCTTGATGGACTGTGGTAACAGCTGAAGGAAGAAGTAGTCGCCCCAGTCAAGAATGGCGCCCTTTTTGACCCCGAGGCGGCTACCGTAGCCCTCGAACGTGGTGGGGGAATTGGCATACGCCTGCTTCTCCGCCATGGGGAGATGGAAGAACTGCCTCCACGCCTCCCTGACCGCCGCCGTCAGCGCTGGGCTCACCCCGTGGTTCACTGCCTGGAAGAAACCCCACTCCCTGCACGCATCCGACACAGCGCGCATCGTCGCCTGCCTCTCCGCCGCGCCACCTCTAAGCCCGCCGAGGTCTACGACGGGAAGGCATACTGTCTCACCTGCCGCCATGGCCGTGCCGGGATTCAGATTGGGACGCTCGGACGGTGGCTTGATGTACCTCTCGGGGATGGCTTCGGCATCAGCCAAGCTCTGCACCCGGACAATGGGCTCTGGCCATTCCTGTGCCACTTCCATGTCTCCTCAGAAACTACAGCAAGCTCAGTCCTCCGTTGCGGCTCGCAGCGAGACATGCAGGCTGATGCCGCGTTTGTATAAGATCACGGTGGAAGCATGCATCACCACAGGTGAGTTTACCTCCTGGGGGGTCGTCAAAAACCAACGTCAGTAAAGGACCATTCTCTTTTTGCGGTCATGGCGTGTTGAGGGACGTAAGCTTACCAGCTGCGGCTGTTGAATTTGTGCATGAGGTGGTATTGAGGCAGTAGGTGGGGAGAGTGGGGGAGATCGGGCGCCACCGAGAGACATAAGATGGAGACAAAGGAGGAGGAGGAGAGAGAGAGAGAGAGAGAGACGTACTGGAAACGAAGAGCGCCACTTTTGGTCTACCGTACGAAGTGAACGTGAAACATGGAGGAAATGGCGAGAGCAGCAGCAGTTTCGGTCCACTGTAGGAAGCGAACGTGAAACATGAGGAGGAGATGGCCCCAGCAGCAGCAGTTGTTCCTCTCCTCTCTCCCGTAGACGTGGTGAGTCGTTAGAGGGAGATGTCATGATGACGTGTTACGATCTTTTTTTTAAAAAAATTAAATAATATTTATTGAGTTATGTTTAATAAAAAATAGTTGAATAAGAATTTATTTAATATTTATTTATTATTAAGAGACTAAGTTTTGATTGACTCTAGATGGAACTTTATAAATAGGATTGTATTTATTTATTTTCATCAAGGAAAAAATTATCTTAACCGTTTGGCAAACCCCAGGAGGTCGATCCTCTCGAAGTGATCAAAGGGGTTGATCCCCTCAAAGTGATCAAGAAGACCGATCACCTCGAAGCAATCATTTATCCTCTTTTTTTTCACTTTTTTGGCTTCTTTTGTTTCTTCCATGATAAAATCTTAAGGGATCTTATGATTTGGTATCAGAGCAGCGATCCTCGGTGTTCTCGCTACAGTCATCATCGTCCAAAAAAAAAGAAAAAAAAAGGAAAGTGAAAACACAAAAGAATGCAGTTGAGGACTTCAAGCCGGCGGGGTGCTATTGCTTCTCAGCCCACAAACCTCCTATGTCGCTGCATCCTAGCCACAAACCACCATCGCCGCTAGCCGTCGAAGCCTAACCGGCGCCTCCTAGCCCTCATCAGCCGTCGCACCTCCCAACCGAGAGCAACGTGAGGGCAGCGCTCCCCATCGTGCTTGAGAGAGAAAGGGCCGTCATCGAGTTTTCCAGTCGTGGTCCTCGGCATCTCTACAACCGCCTCAACCGTGCCTCCATCGTAAACAACATCTCCTCCCAGCTGTGCCACCATCGCTGCTAGCTGTCACAGTCGTCGCATCCTTCGGTGTCACCAACGCCCCTTCTGCGGTGCGATAGAAACAGAGTAGCCCCGATGCCTTTCGGCCTTGATGTTCTTCTTCCTCGCTGCCTCCCCTTGGGTCGTAGCCGCAGCCCTTGCCCTCTATAGCTGCAGCCTTGTCCTCTACCGTTGCAGCTTCCTCAACAGCCGCAGCTAGCATGCAGTGTGGCAAAAACAGGGCAACACCATTGATCTCAGCCCCGGCGCTCTCCGGCCGGCAACCATTTGCTACCCTTACTCTTTTCCCTCTTGCGACCATCACCATCATAGCCACCGACCTCAGCAGCAACAATCGTTGCTTCCAACATCCCTCCGTCGCTGCTCTCTAACATGTAGCCCCGTCTGTCCCGACCGCGACCACCATCGTCGCAGCCTCCGGCCAACGACCACCTCCCCGCCTACTGCAGCGCGAGACGAGGCCGTCGTCGCTGCTCCACGGCCAGCGAACCACCCAGCCTTGTCAATCCCTTGGCAACTCCATCTCCAGCTGCCACGACCCTTGTTGACCTCCCCACGACGCGCTGCCTTCCAACAACTTTGTTCTATGGCGAAACAGAGCTTTCCTATAGAAAGAATGAAGCATGAGAAGAGAATATTGTATTTGGTATAGTGGTGGTGCTCCCTATTTATATAAGTTAGGATGAAGATTTTCTCAATAGAGCTACGAGATTTCCTCATGTAGTTGAGGAAATCTTAACTATTTATCAAGAAAAATCTTAACTAAAATTTTAATTATTTATCAAGGAAAATCTTAACTTCTATCTGTTGGGCTGAGAGCCCAGTTCAGCCCATATGGGCTTTAGCAACCCATGGCCCAAAACCCTTCTCTTATTAACCCTAACCCTAACCTAATCTCTAATTATATATAGGGGCTAGGTGGCTACGAAATTAGCAGATCAAATATCGCAGCAAAGGGCAGCAACTTGGCAACAATATTAGGGATTCAAAGAGAGGAGAAAAGGGTAGAAAAATAAGAGAAAAAGAAAGGAAAGAAGACAAGGAAAACTCAAAAATTGTTCTCACTCATCCAAACAGTTTCTCATCTCAGGTTAGATCAGATCTACAGTGAGTTTTTCTGTGATTGCTTGAGCGAGGTTTTAGATATTGTGCACAGTGACGTGATCCTTGTATCCCAGTTATTCTCTTTTGATTGTTGCTTGGGTTTTGGGCAAGAGATTCGAGAATTATACATTCATTATTTCTACAGTGGATTTTCTCTGGTTTGCCCCGTGGTTTTTATCCTTCACGTTGAAGGGGTTTTTCATGTAAATCTTGGTGTTCTATTTGATTGTGATTTCTGTTTAATTCCGCTGTGTTACGGCCTGCTAGTATTTGTTCATAGACAAAAGTTATTATTTATTGCCTATCCTCCTTTTTATTTCCCCATCACTATCATGCCCCCGCAAGATGGTGCTCCCATCAAGGATACTGATCTTGGATCGATGTGATGAAAATGATTTGCGAACGAAAGGCTTCATGAGTGAATCTGCTAGTTAATCGGCCGTATATACGTGAGAAATACGTAGTTGATGTCTAACAACTTATTTTTGCACGAAGTGAAAGTCGATAGCGATATGTTTCATGCGTGAGTGGAATACTGGATTGGCGCATAGGTAAGTAGCTCCGACATTGTCACAATATATTGTAGGAGTATAGGTAGAGTTGATGTTAAGTTCCTTGAGTATATTCATGACCCAATTTAGCTTTGCAGCACCGATTGCAATGGCATAATATTTAGCTTCAGTTGTAGATCGTGTAATTATCCTTTGCTTCTTAGAACACCAACTGACTGGATTAGCTCCAAGGAAGATAATATACTCTGACATGGATGTTCTGTCATCAAAATTCCCTGCCCAATCAGCATCAACAAATGCATGGAGATGAATGAGGGAGTGTTTGCGGAGAAAGAGATCATGATTGAGGGTCCCGTGAAGATATCACAAGATTCGTTTAATTGTAGACCAATGCATAGTAGATGGCCGATGCATGAATTATGATAATTTGTTGACCATAAATGAGATATCTAGATGGGTGAGAGATAAGTGCTGTAAGGAGCCAAGTACTTGGCGGTATTGAGTTAGGTCTGTAGTATGACTTCCATCATATAGTTTGAGTGACTCGCCAGTAGACAGAGGAGTTGTAACCGCTTTAGCATCCTGTATATTCGTATTTGATAACAATTTTTGAATATACTTTTTTATGATAGGAATAGTCCTGAAGATGTGTATGTTGCTTCCACTCCTAAAAGGTAGCTCAAGGTTCCTAGATCTTTGAGAGAAAAATGATATGTCAAATGCTTAAGGAATACCTTGATTTTTATATGATTGTTGCCCATGACAATAATATCATTCACATATACTAGAAGATATATTATATTACCACTTTGGTGACGGAGAAATAGCGAGGTATTAGACTTGGAGTTGATAAAGCTAGTGGATGTCAAAAACGAGCCAAGTTCGGTGTACCAAGCTCTTGGAGCTTAACAAACTCCATAAATAGTTTTTTATAGTTTACAAACATGCCTTGGATGCTGAGTGTAGATGAAGCCAGGAAATTATTGCATGAAGACATCTTCAGTTAGAGTCCCCTATAAAAAGGCATTATTAACATCGAGTTGTTGTAAATGACAACATTTTGAGATGGCCAAACTCAGGATAAGTTTGATTATTGTGAGTTTAACAACAGGACTAAATGTCTCTGTGAAGTCAATAATAAGACATTGATGAAACCCTTTGGCTACTAGATATGCTTTATATCTAGTGACAAATCCATCTGGATTCTGCTTAATTCGAAAGACCCACTTACACTCGATGATATTTTGTGTAGGATGAGAGGGTACAAGGGTCCATGTAGAATTATAGAGGAGGGCATCATATTCTTCACATGGATTTACGCCAATGTGGAGATTTTTGGGCTTGAGTAATTGTTATAGGTTCATTGGTCTCTAATAAGGATTTTTTGATGGCATGTAGATCAAGAACTTGTCATGGTTTAAAGATATCACTTTTGGAGCATGTTGTCATTGTATGTCCAAGGGCTATAGGTTGTGATGTAGGTATGAGCAGTGGAGATGTACTGACATGGGTTGGAGGTACATCAGTATCACTCATGCCAGAAGAGGATAAAGGAAGTGGTTAAATTTTTAAGGGTATTACTTCAGCAGTAGGGGAACCTTGTGAAGAAGGGAGAGGAGCAATTGAGGGGGTGAAGAGTTGCTGAACCGGGAGAAGAAGAGAGTGTGGATCTTGAGGAGAAGGATTGGATGGTATTGTGAGAGACTCATTTGACGGGATCGGCGGTGAACTTCAGTGATGTATATTTGTTGGAGTAGAGCATACAGTAGGAGACTCAGGATTTTGAAATGAAAAAAATAGATTCTACAAAAATAACATAACGTGATATAAAGATTTTTTGAGTAAGGGGTTCATAGCATCGAAAGACATTATGTTCAAGAGAATATTCAATAATAATGCAAGGCTTAGATCTTGATATTATCTTATGCGAGGCATAGGGGCGTAGCCATGGATAATATAAACAGTCAAATACTTTGAGTTTTTGAAGGTTTGAGGATTTGTGAAATATTTTTTCAAATGATGACTGGTACCGAAGGACTAGAGTGAGCATATGATTGATGAGGTTGATAGTAGTTTGAAAGGCTACAGACCAAAAGGTTATTGGTATGGAGGCTTGATGGAGGAGTGTGAGACCAGTTTCAATAATATATCGATATTTGTATTCAGCAAAACCAACTAGTTGAGGAGTATGTGGTGGTGACTTAAGGTGTTGTATATCACAAGCTAAGAGATAGGATGTGAGGGCTTGATATTCACCACCACCATCAGAGTAAACTGTTTAGATTGTAGATTGAAAGAAGTTCTCGGCCAACCTTCTAAAGTTAGAAAATATTGTTAAAACTTCAGATTTATGGTAGAGAGTGTATAACCATATATACTTAGTAAAGTAGTCTACAAAAATCATATAAAATCGAAACTTGTCAAAGGAAGTGATTGGGGCAGGGCCCCAAACATCAGTATAAATAATTTCAAACGGTTTAAGCAAGATATGGAGGATGTTTCAAAGGGTAATCTATGACTTTTATTGTTAAGACAAACATCACAATGCATGTTAATGCTATTAGTTTTAAAAGTATGAAGAGAATAATGAGGAAGTAATTTTTGCTGGATAAAGGATGAGGGATGACTAAGACAATGATGCCACACATCAATTAGAGCTGCGACAGAAGAGTAGGCAGTGGGCTGGGTAATTTGTGGAACTGATGACCACTCATAAATATTGTTCTTACTTTGACCTCGGACCAAGGATGCCCTTGTGCTCAAATCTTTGATAAGAAAGGAGTTAGAAAAAAAAAATCAATAGAGATGTTATTTTGTTTGTAGAATTAAGAAATGAAAATGAGATTTCATTTGATGTGAGGTGCACACAAAACATCATCGAGTGTAAAAGTTTTATTGTGTGAATTAAGCTTTATAGGACCAGTATGAGTAATGAGAATTCCTTTACCGTTACCGATGATGATATCTTCATTTCCGTTATAGTTATTGTTGATGGATAGGTTTCTGTAAATTAGATGTGATGTGATGGGATACGCCAGAGTCTATAACCCAATTATGTTGATTGGTATTCGGAGTAGTCATGAGATTTATTTAGGGTCGCTGTGACAGAGGAGGAAGTCTGGTTCGAGATCGACAGACTTTTGCAGAGTGTTTGACTTTGTCGCATAGTTGGCAGATAACTGTTTATTGACTTGGATGTTGAGGATGCCAGGGCTAAGGATAATTGAAGTAGCCGCCTTGATAGTTATGACTAAAATGCTGATGCTTTAGAGGAGGGATGGTTTGTTTGGAGCTCATAAGTTCAGGAGACATCTTGGTCAAACCTTTGTTGACAGCCTTGTTAGACTGGTTGCCCCTCCTTTTAGATTTTTGACTAACTTGAGTTGTGATGGATAATCTTGGCAGTTTGTCCTCTCGCTTGAGATATATCTCAAAGTTAGTCAATTTATCGTAGAGTTCTTCAAATGACATCGATGTGTCACGTGCCTGTATTGCTATTTCTAGTTCCTTGTACTCATCCCCTAGGCCGTTGAGGGTGTATACAATGACTTCTTCATCACTGATAGAATGACCTATCAAGATCAAGTTATCAATGATAACTTTTATATTTTGTAGATAATTGGCAATAGTACTTCTCTCTTATTTTGTTTTCATGAGGCTGGATAGGAGACTAAGCATGTGAGTCCGAAAATGATTTGCTAAGGTGGTTTGCAACTTGCACCAGACTTTGGCAGTAGTGTTACATGAAAATATGAGTGGGGCAAGGGATCCAGCGACTGAGGTTTGCATTGCTTGTAGGATGAGACGATCTTGATGTGACCAAAGTTTGTGGTCCAGATTTGGTATTAGACTAGGTGCTCTTGGGATGTTGAGCATCGCCAATGGACAACGGAGAGAGCTGTCTACGTAGCCTAGTAAATCATAGCCAAATGGAAGATTAAAAAATTGAGCATGCCAGGATGCGTAGTTGCCATCTTTGGATAACTTGAAGGGGATGAGAGTAGTAATATTCATGAAAATAAGGCCTCTAGAGGGAAGAGTACTATGGTTTCCTATAGGGATAGTAACTAGAGCGTTAGTTGTGGATGATGAGGACATGTAAATCGACAGAAAGCGATCGGTGAAGAAGAAATGATGTCGCCGGTGAGAATCACTATTAGTCATTGGCAGTTCTTCGATAGTGATGGGCAGGGATTAAGAGTTCTTGGATGTGTTGCTCCTATGTAGTACCATTCTAGGGAACGATTGTAAGAGAGGCAGTCGCTTGGTGCAGAGCAAACGGCAAAGGCTCAAGCGGTGTTGATCGCATCGTTCGATCGAATTCGGTGGTAGAGGAGAGATGGTTCTCAGTAGAGAAGAGCGCCAGGGCTGGGATCGGCGACGCTGCCCCGTTTCTGTCGTTTCGCACGTTAGCTACAGCAGGAAGATGTGACAGGAAGCGACAGCAAGGAGAACGCCCCCCTGAAACGGTAGTAGCGATGGGAGGAGTCGGATTCATTGAGTAGAGAAGAAGACGGGTCCACTGGCAGATTAGGTGGCGTAAGAGGTCGCAGTGGGCGACGGCATCGGGGATGCACTAGAGCTTGAGAGCACGGTAGATGTCGGACAGGTGAGCAAGGAAGGTGCTGTGCTTGTGCCAGCACTCACCGGCACCGACAGAGCGAAGGACTACGAGGAGGGAGGGGAGGGCAAGGTCGATGCGCTCGAGCTCGTCGCGTAGGAACGGTCGAGCAATGGGGGCGAGCGATAGGGGGCGGAAGGGATGAAGCTACCGCCGTACACTAATGATGCGCCATAGTTGCTGGGGAGAAGATTCGTTGGTCGAAAAACAACGACGACACCCCTCCACTAGCTAGGAGGGAACATCGATGGTGGAGTTGGAGAAGGGGTCGATTGAGCGGCAGTAGAGGAGAGGGGATGGGAATCCACTGACAATAGCAGAGAGGAAGCTTCCATTAACGGAAGCAGTTGAAGCAGTGGAGAGGGGCAGGAATCCACCAACGACAGCTGAGAGGAAGTTTTCACTCGTGGAAGCAGAGGAAGTAGGGGGGAGGGGGCAGGAATCCACCAATGATAGCCGAGAGGAAGCTTTCACTCGTGGAAGTAGAGGAAGAAAGGGGCGGAGGGGGAGATTCGATGAGGAGCATGCTCTAGGCAAGGTGCTATGATACCATGAAAGAATAAAATATAAGAAGAGAATGTTGTATTTGATATGGTGGTGGTGCTCCATATTTATACACGTTAGGATGAAAATTTCCTCAACAGAGCTATGAGATTTCCTCATGTAGTTGAAGAAATCTTAATTGTTTATCAAGAAAAATCTTAACTGAAATTTTAATTATTTATCAAGGAAAATCTTAACTTCTATCACCCACAATCATCGCAAGCGTCGGCTGCCACCACAAACTCCTCAACCGCCATGACTACTGCAGCCGCCCATGCCAGTACCGACTTCCCACGATGATGTTGCCTTCTCCCCATGACGCTGCTACCTTCTTCCCATGCATGCTACCTGCCAACTTTTTTCCAACCACACTACTGCAATCTCAACCTCGGTTGCTCGTCAATCGCCTCTTTGCATCGCAGCACCTGCAACAACATCGACACTGCCACCATCCAACCCTCGACACCCGTAGCAACACCGCACGCAGCACACAGCGACAAAAAATTTTCTCCTCGCAATGATCGCAGCAAGCCTTAACACTACACTTACCATAGTTTCATGCCTATAGTGCCGATGCCCTTGACTAGACATCAGAAGTAAGAACAGAAAATTACAGATCTACAGTCTCACGCAATGACTACCGACAACTCAGTAAAGGTCCAAATTGAAGCATTAGAAATCAGAATTGAGAATCGGTTATAGGAGACCCTTAATGAATTCAAAAGAAGCCTACCGGGAATTTTTCTCATCACAACGACCGCAACAAGCCTTAACGCTTCACTTACCATAGTTTCACGCCTATAATGCCGATGCCCTTGACTAGACATCAGAAGCAAGAACAGGGAATTACAGATCTACAGTCTCACGCAATGACTACCGACAACTCAGTAAATTCCCAAATTGAAACATTAGAAATTAGAATTAAGAACCGACTATAGGAGACCCTTAATGAATTTAAAAGAAGCCTACTGGAGAACTTTAATAAGTTTCAACAAGATGGATAGCTCGCTAAAATTCGTTAGACTTCTATCGTATTAGAATATTAGGGCAAATTCGAATGATGATCAAATCAAGCCACAGATTAGTCTGAACGACAACTAGTAGATACCTTTATTGAAGGGCTTAATCCAGATATCATATGTGAAGTTAAGACTCGATAACCCCGCACTATGATAGTTGTAATTTCATTTGCACATCTACATAAGGAAAAAATCAATCGAGAAAATCATCAAAACAAAAGTGAAAATAAACAAATGATCAGCGAGCCATCAGCCCCATCTATTCCCAGCCAAAACCTTAACACTCGAAAACTAACCTGAGAAGAGCTCAAGAAAAGATCAACAAATGATTTGTGTTGGCAATATGATGAAAAGTGGAGTAAGGAGCACAGATGTAAATAAGGGTAACTTCTAGTGACTGAATCGATTAGGGAGGAACCAGAAGCTGACAAAGTTGACTTCGATTATGAAGGTATAGATTCTGATAAAAATGTTAGATCTATTACACATACGGAGCATGCATTAATTAGCTATTCTAACCCACAAACAATGAAAGTTGAAGGAATTTTGGAACATCAACTTATTACAGTTCTGATTGATACCGGTAGCACTAACAATTTTATGAATAGTAAGGTTGCTAACCGATTGGCCTACCATATTGAAGACGGTAACAAATTTGAAGTAACGATCGTTGATGGACGAACTTTAACTAGTAATAGCAAATTTTCAAAGATAAAACTGATTATACATGGCTAAAAACTATTGGTGAATTTCTTTTTGCTACCCTTGGAAGACTTCGAAGTGATGATCCTAAAAGGAAAACGAAGAAGTAAAGCCACAACTACTACTAGCCATCGGATAGAGAGAATTCTACAGAAGAGTGCAATGACTACTACACTAAAAGGTTGACCTGTTGCTCACACTATCAAAAGGTGAAGGTCGTACTTACTTGATCAACGAGTTATGATGCGCCACAGATACCTTGTGCTGAAAGAGAAACTCCCCGAATTTGATGTCGCTCAGCCTTGAGGACAAGGCAGATTTGAAGGAGGCGGAACTGTTACGATCCTTTTATTTTTTAATTTTTTAAATAATATTTATTGAGTTATGTTTAATATAAAAAGAATCGAATAAAAAATTATTTAATATTTATTTATTATTAAAAGTCTAAGTCCCGATGAACTCTAGGTGAAACTCTATAAATAAGATTGCATTTGTTTATTTTTATCAGGAATGAAAAAGTTATCTTATCTGTTTGTTAAATCATAGGAGGTCGATCATCTTAAAATGATTGATCCTCTCGAAGCGATTATTTATTTATTTATTTTTACTTATCTTTTTTTTTTCTTCTTATCACGACGATACACGAGGAAGCGCATGTGGCGACGGGGAATTCCGGTTTTGCCTCTTTTTCTCCGTCAATCAAGTTGTACTTACGTTGTTGCTGTTGACATGGCCTAAATATCTGTAACGGAGAGGTAACCCATGGAAGGAGGGACATTAATGCCGTTGCCCACCTCACATGAACAGGATCTGTTCAGAAGCCATTCATACCTTGTCGAGGAATTCCCATTTCACGACGCGCTTTTTCTCGAACACCATGCGTGCATTGGAGCATGAAGACTAATCGGCGGAGGACCTTCCCACGGAAAGGCAAACATTTCTGGGCAAAAGGGCAAGTGATGAACCTCCAATATAATTCATCATACCTGCTTCCAGCGATCCGGCGAGATGTCGGAGTAGATATCAACAGTGCTGTCAGAGAAGATATCATCGGGAGGCGGGCGGTTGGGGTTTCTGCGTTTTCCGCGCAATTTTTTCGTTACACTGATCGCGGAGATCGCTCGGGCCTCGCCTGCCTTCTTTGTTGTTGCTGCGGCGTCATGTAGCGCGAGGTCACTGCGATTTCCCTCTTCGGGTCTTCTTCTTCGGCTCCGCTCCAAATACGACGCCAGCGATCTCCCCACTGCAGTGCGGACACGACTTGACGGTCGACATAAGCTACGATTCGGGGAGTCGGATCGGCGGCTCTGGTGACGGTTCGGTCCAGTGTTATCTGTGGCTCCAAATTCCAACCCTTTTGTGGGTCCCATGCCATCTCGACCTATCCTTGAGGTCGTGAGCGGTCCACGTAAGATGAGAAAGCCACGGGATCAAACTGTGGTATGTTTGAGCAACGGAGCCGGTACGTGCACGACAAAGTTTCTAGTAAATCGTGGCTTCCTCGAGCGACTTGGTCTACGAGTTAGGTCGCTCAAAGCGATTAAGTCGCGATTTCAGGTCCAACACGGGACACGACCGCTCTTCCCCCCGAGGGCCTCGAGCTGCCGCTCCCTACCTCGTCTTCCTCTCCTTGCTATCTCAGACCTCACTCTTCATTTCTCCCAGTTTCCTCCGTCTCTCACTGCTTCGCCCGGCCTCTCTTCATCGTTCGCAGCTCCCTCTGTCCATCTGTCGCATTCCTTCTCCATCTGTCGCTGCAAGAGGCGTCTAGGGCATCTTCGCCCTCCCCCGGAGTTCCTCACACCGTTTGTTACTCGTGCCGAGGTAATCCTGTTCTCTGGTTCACAGAATCTTGATTTAGGGTTTAGAGTGAGCGGTTCCCCAATTTGGGCTGTAATTAGTGTTACTTCTTTTCTATCGATTAGGGTTTCGTCAGCACCGATCCTTTCACATAATAAGCTCATGATTTGATTCCAGCGGATTTGTTTGAGGTCTTGACCTGGTTTTGCCTGTGCATTGGGTTACATGTGCTGTGGGTTCCGTTAATGGCATAGATTAAGGTACTACTGCATATATATATATATGTACAGTGGATGGGAGACGAGATGGAACAACGAATGCCTCCCAAGGAGAACACAAGCATGCCTGTCATTGTCGTACAAGATGGGAACAAAGGCGAGTTAGATTCTAGCTCAAAAGTGAATGACGTGGTTGGGCCACCTTCTGCCGGAATGATATTTAATTGTATCGACGAATTGTACGAATACTACAAAACATATGGCAACCAAGAAGGTTTTCCGGTGTTCAAAAAGTCGACCAAAAATGATAAACAAGGGAGGTTGCACTTTGTCACGCTTTCATGTGGTCGTGGTGGGAAGTCGAGGTGTAAACGAGAAAAGTTGGTGAATCCGAGCTTGACGATGAAGATCGAGTGTAATGCAAAGCTCAATGCAAGAGTGTATGATGATGGTGTCGTGCGAGTGACGTCTGTTTTTCTCGAGCATAACCATGAACTGAGTCCGACCAGAGCACGTTATCTTCCACGCCGGAGGAGTGTTGGTACCAGTATGAAAAGACGGCGAGAGAAGATTGGTGAAGCTGGAGGTACGGTGGCAAAGACTCTTGCTTCTTCTGCTGTTGAATGTGGAGGACATGAAAGTGAACCGTCCTTAGAGAAGGTTTGTCAGAACTATATTGACAACATTGACAAAACAAGGAAACTGTGTCTTGGCGTTGGAGATGCTGGGGCGGTTTGCAACTATTTCAATAGAATGCAGGAGCAGAACTCCAATTTTTATTATTCCCTGGATTTTAATGAAGATGGTCACATCAGAAATGTTTTCTGGGCAGATGAGAGGAGTCGAGCGGCCTACAAGTCATTTAGTGATGCTGTCACTTTTGATACTACCTACCTGACAAACAAGTATGATCTGCCATTTGTTACTTTTGTTGGAATTAATCATCATGGTCAACCTATGCTCTTTGGTTGTGGGCTTGTATCGGGTGAGGATACCGAAACATTTGTGTGGTTGTTCATGCAGTGGCTTGCATGCATGTCTGGCAATGCACCAAAGGCTGTAATTACTGATCAAGATGTGGCTATACATAAGGCCATCGAGATCGTCTTCCCTGAGGCTCGACACAGATGGTGTTTATGGCAAATAATGAAGAAAATTCATGGAAAATTAAGCTGTCATTCCAACAATGAACAAGTGAAAGCCACCCTGATGCAGGCTGTATATGACTCGATGAGCAAAGGAGAGTTTGATTTCAATTGGGGCCAGATGATTCAGAAGTATAGTCTTCAATCTAATGCATGGTTGAGTACATTGTATGACAACCGTCATCGTTGGGTTCCAGTTCATGTGAAAGATAGTTTTTGGGCAGGAATGTCGACAACACAGAGAAGTGAAAATGTGCATGAATTCTTTGAAGGACATGTGAACTCGAAAACCACACTAAAACAGTTTGTGGAACGGTATGATAAAGCACTAAAGACTAAAGTTGAGAAAGAAGTACAAGAAGATTTGAACTCGTTCAACTGTTATTGTCCCTGCGTAAGTCACTACAATATCGAGAAACAATTTCAACAAGCATACACCAATAATAAATTTAAAGAAATTCAGGAGGAGTTTAAGGGGAAAATGTTCTGTTATGTGCATTCCATGAAAGAAGAAGATGACTTTGGTGTGTATGAGGTTATAGAAGACATGGTTGTTGAGAATGGGTTGAGTAACCAAAAGGTCTGTTTTACTGTTTATTTCAAGCAGGCGGAATTTGATGTGAGATGCAGTTGTCGTTTATTTGAGTTTCAAGGAATTTTATGTCGCCACATCATTACTTTACTCACAGTGAAAGGCGTGTATTTGGTGCCACAAAAGTATATTCTTCCAAGGTGGAGGAAGGACTTCAGAAGGGAACACACAAAAGTAAAAGTCAGCTATAATAACTGGAATTCAACTCCTGAGATGCAGCGGAATGATTTGATATCCAAAAAGTCTGCCATGTTTGCAGATTTCGGATGCACATCCGAAGAGAACACACAAATTGCATTAGATTTCATTGAACAGTTTAGGCAAAAGTTTAACATTGCTGATCCATTGAATGTGAATGGTCAACCTATTTTTTCGGTCAGCGGGAGTTGTCAACCTTACCAATGATCTGGTTTTATGCATGATGTCCAGAACATTCAAATTATCAACGATCAATTTTTTTTTGTATGGCCTTGCTAGTATCATGAAATGGGACATATCAAAGTTTGCTTGTTGGAAGCCACAAACAGGTTAGAAATATTTTGTATTTCATGTGGCCTTCATATTATGAATACTCTGTTCGAGCATCTTTAAGTATTTCATTATTACGGGAGGCAAGAAATGTTATGTCAAACTTTATTAGAAGTTAAACTCTTACCATCAACCTCAGTGTTCAAGAATGGTGAAGATGATGCAAGAGATTAGGGTTAACAATTGATGAAGATATGCACATTCACTATTGTTTATTTTTCATGGAGGACTTGATGTTGATGGATGCTATGATTATAGTTGTGGATTTTGTGATTGATTTTGTACTTTACCATTGTATTCTGTCGTGCTGTTTTTGCAGAAAGCATTTGTAGTTTTTGAAGTTCATAAATACTTAAAATTATATTCTGCCATGCCGTCTTTGCTGTAACCTGCAGCACAGGTAGGTGCAACTCGCAACACATGATGGTGCAACCATACAGAAAGGTATTTCAGCTCTAGCTCAGCTTTTTTGATGCTATCTTTCCGATCTTCAGTAGCTCATTATTTAAACATGATTACCTCTGATTACTTCTTGAAAGCTTTATGAAAGTCTTGTTCGACGAAAATAAAATGCCTATGGCTATGTAGCCTTATATATTGTAAATTTATGGAATGATATACTTCAAACGTGATGTGCTAGCATACATGTAAAACCATTATCCCTTACAAGATTAAGAACCATGACCTACATAGTAAAGGTAACTCTGCTACTACAACTCTAGTGCCACTAGGACTAGAAGTATGAGTGTGAAGCTTTGCCACACTCGGGAGCCCGCTAGACCATCCATCCACATATTGGAGGGGTTTCCTTCTCTCCCTCGTCATAAGTGGTTCACCATCCTTTTCTCAGAGGACAATGCCTCACGGGCAATGAACATGCAGGCTTCCAGTGCTTGTAGTGGCACTGGCTTCATGTAGGTTCCATATTTGGTCTCTTCTGATTTTTTATATGTTGTCTATGTCAACTTTTACCGCTTTTTCCTCTCCATCAATTTTATTTCATCTTCAGATTAGTCCATTGGTGGTCTTCGACGTAACAATATCTTCTGCGGATTCTTCTATCACCATCATTACTTGTAGAGTGTTACTTTTCATCTTCAACTTCTGGTTAAGTTTCATGTCACCTCTTTTCTTTTATATCCTGTAAGAATGCACTCTTCCGATCACTTGTTTCAATGAACTTCAGCAAATGTCGACCATCTGATTGACTGTGAGAACCTGTGGTATAAAGCATACATGGAAAGCCGATACATTGCACGCAGTATACAGTAATTGTGATGGCTTAAATGTTGTTTGACCAGTACAACCATAGAATAAGTCAGTGTGTGCAGGCTAGAATGTGAGGTGTGGCAGAGAAGCTGGCCCTCCATCTCAAGTTTGCCCATCTCATGACGTCCAGAGAGATGTAGCCTCGTTCACCCGGTGCCAAAAATTCTCACAAATCACATTTTGTCTTACATTAAATAGAGCTGTATTCTCTCTTAATCCAGTTTAGTTTGGTTGGATCATCTGGTTGTCTGTTTGATATTAATTACAACTCAGAGAATGAACACCTTTTTTTTAGTAACCTGAGGAATAAATGATACCGAATGATTCGGTTAGTACTCTGAACTTAACTATTGTTGTTGTTGCTGTAGTAATTCGGTCTGTTCTAATTATTCATTTACTGATTATGTTTACGGACTTGATATTATGAATTGTCTCCTTAGAATGACATGAAAGTATCCTGTATCTTGTGCCACAGAACTTGCAAAGTATTTTGACATTAATGATGATGCCAGGAGCTTAACCTTTCTGCTATCACTGCTTATGGAGGAAGACTTTGCTCATGAAGAGCGTCACGAAGTTGTAGATGATACCCATCACATGGAGCACATGGAGACCGATGAAATCACTTCTGGACTGCAAAAGGTTTGGGGTTTCGTTATATCCTACTAACTCATTTTGTCTTTCAAGTAGTGCCGATAGAAGCCTGGAAATTTCGTTTGGCAACAGAACAATTAGCATTGTTTAATGGAACTGTTTGGGCTCATATATTTGCAATGGAGAAAACAAATAATTTAGCATATATTGGTATCTCATTATGTAAAGCCAGAGGATTCTCCATTTCATTTCAATCATGTTTTAATGATGGTTATGCCATGCCAGTAATTCACTCTCTTAAGAGCTTTTTTTCTCTAGATTTATATATTTGTTTTGCAGCACCAGGTTTTATATATCTCTTTTCTGAAGTTGTGCAGGCAGATCACCACCAGATGCCGATTCCCACTTAGGGTTCTCTGAAGGATATAGATTTGGACTGTTGATAACAAGATTGTGTGATCAAATCTCATATTCATCATTTATTTTTATACAAAAATTAGTTTATTAATTTTTATACAAAAATTAGTTTCTTTTGAATCGTGGCAAGAATACTCCTGATAAATTTATGGAGTGCAAATTCTCTCATGTATTTTGAGAGGTTAATAACACTGCTCACTGGTTAAGCAAATTTGTTGGGCCCACCAGATGTTCTTCTATGTGGAGACAGAACTGACTTGTAGACTTGTGGTCCATTTTGTGCTCAAAAGAGCATGAACTATGCTGTAAAAGACTGTTGCCATCTACGATTGTTGTATCGTTTGAAATGGTATGATGCGTGTCCACGAAGTATTCTCGTTTTAGGTCGTTCGATTAAAACAATAAAAATTTTAAAAAAAATGACGAGGTCTATCCAATTTGGCCTTTAAAGAAAAAAAAAAAGGCACTCGCGGCCCTCTTTGCACGGATATTGTCGTCATCGTGTGACTATAGATATTTCTTCTTCTTCTTAGATATGCTCTCGTTTCTTCTCCTTCTCTTATCATTTTTTTCTCTCTTTCCCTCCACCATTTTTTCTTTCGTCGTATTTTTCTTTTCGTATCTTTTCTTTTTTTTTTCTTCTATATTCCTCCGTCCTATTCTTTCTTATGAAATATTTATAGTTTGACAGATAATCAAAATAGGCCCGATACCCTAAACGAAATAAAATTTGATGTTTTTGGAAAAAAAAATCATCCTGTACAAGTCTGAATCCTATGAATTACATTAAAAAAAAATTGAGTTAACCAATCATTATTAATCCGATTATAATTGACTCGCTATCATCCCTAATATTCTCACAATTACAATGATCCGGTGATCTGAACCGTCTTCGATGTGATAAGTTATTGAAGTGTGATCTCCCTGACGTCCAAGTCATACTCTAATCTAAACTTAGCTGTCCGTCACCCTGCTGCACGTGCACCCCCACATGCCAAGAAGCCAACCCCTCCACTTCCGGTAGCTATCTCATTTAATGCCTCGTCATCCAAACAGAGACGATAGAGACAGAGAGTGCCAGAAGGCATAAACAAACTCTAAGAGAGCGGAAAGGAATCATTCATTTTATTTATTTATTTATTTAAATATTAGAATCTTATCTTTTTTCCTCCTTTTTATCACGGTCAGAATAATTACAGGAAAACAATAAAATAAAAAAAGAAAATGGAGAATCCAGAGTCCTCCATCACAACACACCCTACGCGGATCTCAAAGGTCGACGTGGCGTCGGTGGCCGACGCAAACGTCGACATCAATAGCCACGCCCAACTGCCGTTGAGGCCTGCCTTTTTTGTTCGTCTCGCGCCCGCCCGAGACCCGGCTCCCCCCTTCCCGTCGGCTGCCGTCGCTCCCTAGTCGCACGACCTCCTCGCCGGATCCCCCTCGCCGCTCTTCCGACCAACCGCGATCCGGCACGTGTGCGCCGCCGCTTCCGTCTCCGTCGTCTTCTGGTGTTGCCGCCATGGCCGAGCTGGCCCAGTCCGGAATGTGCTCGCCGTGGTACGCCGCCGCTGCGGCGAACACGACGACCAAGAGCGTCCAGGCATGGCGGGCTCTGGTGAACTGGGTGGCGATCCTGTTCCGTCTCCTGCTCCAGATCCTGCGGGGAACCCCCTCGTGGGCGCAGATTCTCTCCTCCGTCGGCCTCCGCCACACCCTCCTCTTCTCCCCCTCCACCGCCTCCCCGACCTACAAACCGGTCGCCATAGATCCCTCGATCGATGGCCCGACTCCCGACACCGCCCCGGCGCTGGAGCCTCTCGGTAAGCTCACGGTACGACTCTTCCTGATCTGGATTCTAGGTTGCGACAAAATTGCATAAAGATTGAAGTTATTGTGTTGCTTTGTTGAGATCTCCCATCGGTATGAATCTGTTATCAGATTGCAGAAAGATAAGATTGCATTATTACTGTTTGATCCCTTATTGCATGGGTGTCTATCTCTCTTGGTTGTTTGGACAAACCAAGGTCACTGACTTTTTAAGTTGGTCAGAATTGTTGCCCAGCAGCCGCAATTAACTTATTTCATCTATGCTTTTAATTAGTCATCATGATATATTATATTACTTGAATTACAAAAGAAGATGATAGTGCATTAAAATAAATTTATTCGTGAAAACTGAAAATAAAAGAAGTGATCAGAGTTTACTCATTGATAGAGATTTTCTAGAAAAAATCTAAGCTACGAATACTAAATACTGTGCCTGACCCCCAAAGACACAAGTCCTTTTCGATGTCTGCCTTAAATTTTCTTTTTGTCCCCTCTTTCATTGTGCGGATCATGGACTCACTAGCTGCATGAGGACTAGTTTCTTCGTCCATCACTTTGATATGACCGATGCCAGTTTTCTGAGTTGTTGGTCCTCCCGCTTGTGAAATCTAGTTGTTTCTGCAAATAGCTTTTTGGATGTAAAATGAACATTAAGGATATAATGCACGTAGGTTGCTGAGACTCTTATACTGGCTGTCATAAGCAATTCTAGTTGTTATAGTGCATATAGGATATAAGTAAATTTTGCAATAATGGTTGTAGTTTTCTCGGGGAAGAATTACCTACAGATGTCATTTGACTTGCAAAACCTTCTGGGACTCTTAGCTCTCCTCCAAAGTTGAGCTATATAAATTTGATCGCATACATTGATACATGTGATTATCGTTGGGGATACTAAAGTTGAAGCTTTACATAGGTCTATGATGATATATAACTAATTTAGTCATACACGTGATCTGATCACTCTGTTATTCAACCTATGCCATATTTTAGGACAATTTTGAATGTCTTTCAACGAAAATTAGGTTTACATGAAACCAACAATGGTGGTTAGGTGGAGAATACAAAGGTTAAGCACATTAAAACTGCAGAATATAGGACCAGGCCAAACTATATCTGCCTTGAGATCAGCAGATGTGATTGGTTAAGCCATTGAGAATCCCCAAAGTTATGTCCAATTCTTTGGTTGATGAAGATATAACTAAATTTGAACATAGACAAATAGTTCAAACCTGGCAATCCATTATCACCATTGTCATTGTTTAAAAAAAAAGGGCAGTTCAGTGCACAAGACCCCTGCCAACATGGGGTCCAGGTAGAGTCAACTATGCAGCTTTTCGTTACTCAAACCCTAGTCACCTACATCATAAAGGAGCAACCAATTGTGAAACCAAAGTTCATCCTCATCAAGGATAACTATTCCATTAATATCCTAAATCCTAAATCCTAATATGCTAGAAAGCTACATAAACTTCACAATGTCCTTTGGATCTTGCTTCCATTACTGCTTCTGTGTGGATCTTGCTTTTATTACTGCTTCTGTGTGCTTCCTTGTTATCTTCTTCCATAACCAATCTTGATATTGTGGACTTCACTGTCCACCAATTGCATTCAGGTTAAATTTAATTCGAACTATTCCTTTGAGCACTATAAGACCTTTTTGTTTTCTGTGGTTCTTCTTTCTTTCATTTACACTGCAAAATATGGAAACACTGGGACACAAAAAATAAATGGAAAGCATGTCTAAGGTAGCTTTTTGTTGTTTAACAGAAGAGTGCTTCATCATTCAAAGTGACTTAAGTGCTTGTATTTTGCAAAGGTACTAATAGCTCAATTTTAACTTTATTATAGATGGCTCAAAACTCATTTTTGCAATATTCCAACCGTCCACGAAACTACTTTTGCAGATTTTGACAATGAGGTTTTGAATTGACAATATGTAACAAACTCATGGGTATGGACCAAAATGAACTATCATAACACTGACCGCTAAATGCTTTCACTTGATTTTTCAATAATATTCAAACAAAATTTCCTAACAAAATTCATGATTTCAAGACCACAATAATGTAGAGGTTATTGCTTATGGAGTTATTGTTTATTGCTTTGTTGTGAGTGTGTCTGATTCAAAGTCAAGTTTGCAAAATTTGCAGGTTGTGCTTGACTTGGATGAGACTTTAGTTTGCGCATATGAGTCATCCAGCCTTCCATCTACAGTTCATTCGCAGGCTATTGAAGCAGGTCTAAAGTGCTTTGACCTGGAATGTGTATCTTCAGAAAATGTCAGTCGCTAGCAGTCAGGTAATTTGTACATAATCTTAAGCTGCAGGAGTATTTATTTGAAGTTATGTTTCTAAAGGATGCTGATGGAAGACAAAAGGTGAATCATGTCACTGTTTTTGAACGTCCTGGTTTGCGGGAATTCCTAAAACAGAGCAGTGAATTTGCAGACCTTGTTCTTTTCACTGCTGGTCTTGAAGGTTGTTGTCATTTACCTATGATAAGCTATTCTTTTATTGCTAGCTGTCTTTCTATGTTCTGCTTATTCCTTCATAAATCATTCTTTATTCTGCTAATTCATTCATAAATTATTCTTTGTTCTTTGTTCTGTTTCAGGTTATGCTAGTCCAGTTATTGATAGGATAGATGTTGACAATAAAGTAACTCATCGTCTATACAGGCCTGCAACCGTGAGCACGTAAGCAAAAGTTATTGCGACTTCAATAGCTCTTCGGTTCAGTTTTAACATTTTCTTTTAAAAAAGTGATGACAGATTCTTTACCAGCTTGCAACCGTCTGTGCTTTTCACTATCACAGAGTACTTAAACATCCAAGTTGCTATTAACACAGATTATACTAAATTCTCTACCTCCAAATACTCACAAGTGCACTCATGAATAAGTTCATGCTTTGTTTTAATAATTTGTGAGCAGTTGCTCGTGATTATATTCCAAGCATCCTTGGTTGTGACCAATATCATGGCCAACTGCAGCTGTTCACCTTGATGCTGCTGGGTGCCTTTTCAAGAAGTTTTTTTTTTTACTCAAAAAACATATCAAGAGATTGTCCTTTGGTTCAAATGTGTTGCTTTTGCGGTGGTTAAAACCTGTTAGGTGCAAACTGAAACGAAGAATGCTAATTTATCATAAAAATCAAATTTCTGATGATTTACTCCAAATATAAATTTATCTTTATTTAAATTGTCTTTTCATAATTTTTTTATTTAAATTGTCTTTTCATTTCATATTATTTTAGTGTTGATGGAAGGCTATTTAGAACTTTCTTTACCTGCTTGTATGCCTTACAATTACTCGAGTGGCATTTCAAGAAAATGTATATTGTATGCAAAGTTTACATTCATGTATGAGCGTACATGCGGATGTGCATATTTTTATGCGTACAAGTTGATTCAATGGAACAGGGAATATCGGGAACATGTCAAAGATCTTTCTTGTGTATCAAAAGATCTCTCCCGCACTGTCATTGTTGACAACAATCCATATAGTTTCTTGCTGCAACCATTAAATGGAATACCATGCATGCCATTCTTTGCTGCACAGCCTCGCGATGAGCAGGTAATAATAATAGGATATTCTGCTTTCTTATTTGGTCAATTATATGCTTGTACAACTATACATGATCTAATTTTTTTCAACTGGTTACCAACTCATTTTATTTGTTTCCAGCTGATGGGAGTCATTCTTCCACTTCTAAAGCACCTCTCTCTCCAGAAGGATGTCAGGTCAGTCCTCTACGACAAGTTTCACATGCCTGAATGGTTTGAGCAGCAAGGAATCCCCACTGTAAAATCTACTCCCTGAGATATGCCAACAATGCTTACAATCTCATTTTATCAGAGACTCGGTAATTTAGATATTGCAAATCTACTAATAAAATGTGGATATGGTGCAATGAATCAGCATTAGAAATTGACTCTCGGAGAAGATTTGTCTGCTTAGGAAATTGTTTATTAATATTTGGTTGGTTGGTTGGAAATGTACACTGAAGAAATTGGATTGTCTCGAAAAGGGTACGGTTTATTGACAGCAATGCTGTACCAATGTATCAACCATGATCTCTACTTTTGTCAAGTGGAAGAGAAGCTTATTTTTGTTATGGGACAGTGACCAAAAGGAGCCATATCTTCCCCCACATCCGTCCCCCCTTTCTCTCGCCCACCGATAAAATCACATCGCATGCGGTCACCCGCGGCATCTATTTTTCTGGAGATAAAGCCCACTAAACTTGTCAACCCGACAAAGAATATTATTTCCTCTTTTTTATTTCGTTCTGTTTCTTTAGATCTGATTTCCTGACAACCCTCATACATATTCCCTTTTTCTAATTAGCCCAACGCAGTTAAAAACATAAACTACATCTAAAGCGCGCTTCCTCCAAAGAAGAGGAGGCGATGAAGGCCCGCTCAGAGGGGGAGGGGAGCTTCCGCCCTTCCCCGATCCCGCCCCCGTATGCCCGCGCCGCACGTGCCTCGAGGCGCTCGGGCGCACGGACGCACGCGTGGGGTTGCTGGGGGCGGCACGACGTGGGGGCTCCCTCGCTCGCTTCCCTGTCGCCTTGCGGGCGGTTGACCGGAGCGCCATCGCTTCCCCGCAGCGAAGAATCTCGAAGCCGGACTTGAGTTCCCGAAACGGCCCCCTTCTCTTCTCCCCAACTCCCGAGCGATGTATCGGGTTGGATCGTGGTTTGGGGAAAGTTGGGAGGCAGTTAAGGAAAGAAAAAGAGAATGGAGTCAGCTTGATGGCGAGGGAAGGAAAGCATGGCGGGGAGGGGGATTAATCAGCTAAAAGATTTGGTACTATTTTTTTAGCGGACGTGAAGGGGGATTGAATTCGAGTTAAGGAGCATTGAAATCCAGGCTGTGGCGCTCTCTTTTATCGGCTCGCTGCCTCTCTCTCTCTCTCTCTCTCTCTCTCTCTCTCTTCCGCAGCTTTGTTCACACATCCAGCCACCCGCCCACCAAAGAAGATAGGGTCGAGACCTCCGGTGAAAGCCAGCGCGCGGCGGCAGCAGCAGCAGCGGCTCCTTTGCCTTGTTCACAAAAAGGTCGCCCTTTTGCCTTCTTTTCCTGCTTGGTCTTCCTCCACCGACAACAGGGGAAACCCTAATTCGTGGCGAGCTTGGAGCTGCTCGCCGGCGGAGACCGTTGGGAATAGATTGGCCGAGATCCCAGGGAGGCCTTTGGCTTAACGGAGGCTTCCTCGGATTCGTGGCGCCGCTTTGTTCACGTTGTGGTCTTAGAGGGTTAGATGCCCTTTGGAGCTGGGAAAGTTGATGCCTCCCGAGCCATTACCCTGGGATCGGAAGGAGTACACCTTCAAGGACCAGAGGAAGCACGAAAGAGGGGATGCCCTAGGCGGCGGCGGTGGCGGCGGCTCCTCGTCTGCTCCGCGGTGGAAGGACCCCTACCATGGTGGTCCCCGTGATTTGCTCCGTGCCTCTCCTCGACGACCCTTCTCAAGTAATCATGCCTACTTCCTCCCAGATCTGAGATGTTCAAACCTGTTTACTCGCAGTTTTCTTCGTCGCCCTCTTCTTCTCGTTCTAATTCTGAAAGGTTTCTTTTTGTGAAGGTCATTGCCGGCAGGGCGGTGGTTACCACCAGGTTCACCCGGACGATTCTGTCGGACATGCGTGCACACCGTCGCGGTCTGAAAGATTTTGGTCCGAGGACGATGGCTATAGGCTCGCTTCTGTCAGACATGGTGGCTGCTACCGCACCAGCAACAGTGGAAGCAGTAAGGAGAACCGGGGATCGTTCAGACGATCCCCATGTTGGGATTCTGTTGACTTCTCGAGGCAGCACCGTCATGATCCTCATGCGACCGCTTTGAGGTCAGTCGCAGCTCCGATCTCTTCCACATCTCAAATCCCCCTGAAAGAACAGAATGATAAGACCGGTGGTGTCGATGATGGCTTGGGCACAGGCCACAGATTTGATCATCGAGACCATTCGTTGGGTTCCATACCCTGGAAGAAGTGGAGCCGCCCTGGTAGTCTAGGCTTGACGAAGGCAAGCAGATCTGAGTCAGAGGAGGCATGCCTGGAGGGGGTGTTGCCCTCGGGAAAGGAAAACCCAATCCAGTCTCTGGTAACTCTTACTCTCCCTCCTGATGAAGTTGCTCCGAGGAAAAAGCCACGACTTGGATGGGGCCAGGGGCTGGCTAAGTATGAGAAACAAAAGGTAGAAGGATCTGTAGAAACTTCTGTTGGTGGTGGCAAGGGGTCTTTAAGTGATGACAGCCAAAAAGTTACTAGTATCTCTGGATGCCTGTCACCCACAACTCCATGCTCTGCTACTTGCAGTTCATCACCAGGTGAGCTGAGACCATTCTTGCTATCTTTGTTGTGTTTGTTTCTCATATTGGTATGAGTGTATGGTTGTGTCTGTAAAATTATCTTAGTTGCATGGGAATTACCACACATGTTCTGGCAATGGAGATTTCAGCTATTTTCATTTTTCGGAATTATGTATCTTATATGTACTTGTGAGCCTTCAGTAGGCATAGCTATCAACCCTTTGATTAGGCAGTATTCAATAATTCAAAGGGGTCAATTTTTTTTGGCATGTATACCTCTTAATCTGGCTTGATCAGTTTCCTGTTCATGTAGCTATGTGATGGTACCTTATTCACATTCCTTCATGTTTGATACAAATTTATTTTCATCTCCTTCAGATCACTTCGGAGTCGGTACCTTGTTGCTCAATGTATTTATTATATGCTAGAGTGTGGGTTCATTCATTCTTCTTTTAAGTCTTGTCTTGGTGGTTGATAGGAAACTGTAGCCCTTATATGAAATACAGTATTCAGAGGTTTTGGGTAGTGGTGTTCAAATGCTATGTTTTAGTCTGCTATTTTCATTGGCTATTGATATGTTCTTAAATTTTGTGTGAGCTTTTCAAACAGACAATGACACAGCAGTATATATGCTTTAAATTTTGTGCCTAAAAACCTCAATGCATGGTCTTGTTAGACACATAAATATCTGGAGAAGTTTTGTTTTCACTAACGTTCTTCTCATAACTCATCATTGATGACATCATCAGTAATCGCTCCTTTCATGCTAGTATTAATGTTTATGATACTTTCATGTTTCTGTTACTTGCTGATTCAGTTCCTTTCATAATATAACTTGTCCCATTCATTGGGATTTTCATTATAAAGAACTCTAATGATTAACCTAAGTCTTAAGCAGAAAGTTCCTAGACTTAAAGCCAGAGCTATCGGTTTTCACTCGGATATAATGGTTTGAATTTGGTATTTTATGGCAGGCACAGAAGATAAGCTTTGCAGCAGGACTGTGAATGATTATGATGGTATGAATCAAAACAGTGATTTACCTGGATCCACATTTCTATCTTTCTGTGAAGAAATTTCTAATAATTTGGACCGTTTGGAAGTCAATCCCATCAGTTCCCTAGATTCTCTGCTTGCTGACTTGTTTCAATCTGTGGATGCTTTCTCTGGTGATTCCACTTTCACAAGGGATTCTGTTACAAACAAATTATTGAAACTGAAGGGGAGTATTTCTAACGGATTGGAAAAGATAGAATGTGAAATTGATTTGTTGGAAAAAGAGCTCAAGTCACTGAATTGTGATACTAAAACTGGTTCTTACCAAAGTTCCGTCAAGTTAGCTAATGATTCTGCTTCGGAACCTTGCATACAGCCATTGTCTGGTTTATCAGATGAATCTAACTCTTCGAAGGATCAAAATGTAGAAACTATTGAAGTGGCATTTGTTGAAGAGCATGTGCCCTGCGGTAGTCTCGTCGAACATGACACTGTAATTAAAGACATCTACATTATTAATCCAGAAACATTATCGTCTGAATTTCACTTAGCCATTGAGAAATTGTCTGAAAGCCCCTTGCTGATCAAGGATGAAAAATTGAAGGTTGCTGAATTGCAGCAGATTGTCAACTCAGATTGTGGGGAGAGGATAATGGTTGCATCTGAAGATGGGAATGGAAATTGTGGAGATGGAGACTGTAGCAGTGTTCATGTAAGCTTTGATGAGACCATGCAAGGAAAGGACTCTAATTTAATAACTTCAATTATAGATTCTAATACGAATGCTGCCAAATGCGCCTCGAAGGTGTTCAGGACAGCTTTTTCAACAAATCCCCTCCTGTCAGATATCTGGGGATTGGTTAACTTCACATCATGCCGGAAGAATGACCTGAAAATCAAAGAAAAACTTGCTACTCGTAAGTGCCAACTAAGATTCAAAGAAAGAGTCCTTGCTCTTAAATTCAAGGCACTGCACCACTTATGGAAGGAGGATTTGCGGTTACTGTCCATCAAGAAAGTTCGCACAAAGTCAAGCAAGCGTTTTGAACTTACGAGCCGCTCATCGCAAAATGGTTCTCAAAAGCAACGTTCTTCAACCCGGTCACGGTTTGCATCACCCGGTTAGTCTTAAACTTGTTTTTTTTTTATGTGATATATTTTGCTTTCTGATATCTGGATATCTTGTTTGTCCATTATGTTTCAATGCTTCCCTTTCTAGCTTTAATTGTGCGTATATGCATTATGGTTTTGATATGGTTATATGTAACTCAAATTATCCAAAGAATCAGTAAGCAATTAATATGGAAAATTTTGTGCTGCATGTTATCCTTATTTGCACATTTCTTGTGATGCCACTCTGAAAACCCTGGGGAAGTTGTTCAATCTGTAACTGGCCATTTTATGTGTGATGAAGTTCATCGGCTATTGTACATTGGATTTTGACGTTTTTGCAGCTACTTCCATTTTTATAACGCATAGTTGTTGGTTGCTAATATGATGGTCCTAGCTTTAGGCATCTAGAGATCATGGATCGTCACCACAAGATGCTTAGGGTTCTTGGACATTTTTCCATAATATATTACAATTATTTTGATGCACATTAGATAATATAATCTTAGCTAATTGTTGATGTCATTAATTGCATAACATTGATTTTTGAGCAATCCTAAATATTTAAGTTGGATTATGTTGAAATGATCTGTGGTTGAATCAGTATAGATTTGGCTGGAACTAAATATATCCTCTATTTTTAAATTGGAATAAAGTTAAGGCTCAGACTAGTATAGGTCTCTATTTGATCTACAACGGGGAGTCTTACATGTTGTAATATGGGTTGTTCAGTTGCTGGATGGGTCCTTTCCTTAGATTATGTTATAGCCATAATGATTAGGACAGATTTTTTTTTTCCTAACCATTGTTGTGTTCTTCCTGTTATATGTGAACCTTCATCCACCGTGAACATCTTTTTTTTTTGCGTCAGTTGCCTATCATGCAAACCAAATATTGGTAGGCTCTTTTTTTGTGAAAAAAAGAAGGAAACTTTGTTGAAGGACCTCAGTATTAACCAGAAAATGCCCGTGTCTATGATTGTGAATTGCAATCATCCGTTCGTTCCACTCTAATAAAAGGGATGAATTTGTGGAAGGCTATATGAATGAATATTAGCATACTTTTTATCAATTGTATGATTTTATGTTCATGTAGATATGTACACCAGATGAAACTGCAAATATTTTGGACCTATTAGCATTAATGGAGGAATTTAAACTTAAATGCCAACTGAAGATTAGGATGTGGTGTTTCAG
Organism: Musa beccarii; assembly: GCA_024322285.1. Lineage (NCBI taxonomy): Eukaryota > Viridiplantae > Streptophyta > Magnoliopsida > Zingiberales > Musaceae > Musa > Musa beccarii. The sequence continues at coordinate 12,839,621 of CM044401.1, forward strand.
AATTATTTAAATTGACTATGTTGAAGAATAGAAGAAAAGTGTTTCTGAATCAAAGGACCTTTGTCAATGATGTTTCATTTATTGTTTTAAGGTAATCTTGAGCATGCTTGTTTGCTTTCCCTTTTCCTTTATATAGTTGGCCCTCAATGTCTTCAATTGGCTAAAACTATCTTGTAAATATTCTCTTTCTTATTAATGTCTGATTGTTGCCATCTGAAAGTTTCATTGTACTCACAGTAGGTAACTTAACTTTGGTTCCTACAACAGAAATAGTGAACTTTACAAGTAAGTTGCTGTCAGATGCACAGATAAAGCTTTGTAGAAATAATTTGAAGATGCCAACACTATTATTAGATGACAAGGAGAGAAAATACAGCAAGTTTGTTACACAAAATGGGTTAATAAAAGATCCTCCTATCTTTGAGAAGGAAAAAGCAATGATAAATCCATGGTCACAGGATGAGAAAGATATTTTCATGGAGATGCTTGCCAGATATGGTAAAGATTTCACCAAGATCTCTTCATCTTTGAACCACAAAACAACAGCAGACTGCATTGAGTTTTATTATAAGAACCATAAGTCAGAAAGTTTCAAAGAAGTGAAGAAATGGTTGGATCTAAGAAAGCAGCAGCAGCAGTGCTTACCAGCCAACACCTACCTTGTAGCATCGGGAAAGAAGTGGAATTATGAGAAGAATGCCTCTTCTCTTGATATGTTGGGTGCAGCATCGGCTGTCATAGCACATGATCGTCGCAGTTCAAAGAGTGAAAAGTATGCTGGTAGTGCTGTCTATGGGACCTGTAATGATATTAAAGTATCTTATGGGTCTTCTTATTTAGAAGAGGAAAACAGTGTCGATGCATCAGGTCAAGAAAGAGACTTTGTGGCTGCTGATGTGTTAGCAGGCATTTGTGGTGCTCTATCCTCAGAAACAATGAGCTCATGTGTTACCAGCTTTATTCATCCTGCTGAGAGAATAAACCGCATTACAATGGACCAGCTCTTGACCCCAGAAGTTACTCAGAACCTAGATGAGGAGGAAGCCTGTTCAGATGAGGGCTGTGAATTGGGATCAGCTGATTGGACAGATGAGGAGAAGTCTGTATTTATCCAAGCTTTGGGCACATATGGCAAGGATTTCACTAAGATCTCAAGTTGCTTGAAGACAAGATCAAGGGAACAATGCAAGATTTTCTTCAGTAAGGCTAGAAAATGTCTTGGACTTGATGTGATTCGTCAAGATACTGTCCTTGGGGGTACGCCATTGAGTGATGCAAATGGAGGAAGGAGTGACACTGATGATGCTTGTGTTGCCGAGATGGAATCTGCAATCTGCAGTACTCAATCTTGTTCCAAAGTGGATGTGGATGTCTCCCAGTCTGGGGCAAACACAGGCTATAAGGGAGTTGCTCATGCTGCAGGCAACCCTTTCCATGTCAAAACTGATGGATCCAATGAACAGGATGGGGATGTATTTCTAGGGCCTAATCTGGTGGGTGGTGACGAGAAGGTCAATAATGAGAAGGTGTCTATTTTTCATGATGATAAGCTGGCAAGCCAGGGGGATAATCTTCAATCTAATACACGTCCAAAGGAAAGCATTACTGCTGGATTGGGATATGCTGATGCTGTACAACTTTGTGAGGTTGCAGATTCAGCTGACAGAGAAACAAAAGTTGGGGGAATTACTAATGTTGTTTCTCCAAATGTCTCGGTTCTTACAATAGGAAAAACTGAGCCTGTTGTTGAAGCATGTTTGGAAGTGGAGTCAACAAAGTCAACTGCTAGTACAGTCTGTAATGTGGATACCACTGGAGGTTCTCATGCTGAGGGCTTGAAAGTGGTAGTAAAAACTGAAGCATCACTGTCCAGCAAGGTTGGGTTGTCAAATAAAAAATTGACAAACATCAACCTCACAGCAAATGGAAAGGGCCTTCTTTGCTGTGGGCCAGATTCTAATGCAAGTGCTGCTGCCTTATTCTCTGGAACTGTGGCTAATGTCTGTCATCATCTGGCCTTTGACCCCAAATATCAGCAGCAGATACAACTGGATCTACAGCAGCGCAAACTGAAGCAACCACAGGCCATCCTGTTGAAGCAGGAAAATGTCCATCCTGTACCATTGAATTCATTGTTGCCAGATCCATCTTCTATTTGTTTTGGGGGCGCCCTTAATGTATCATCTGAGACTACTTTGAACTTTGAGCAGGGCAATAAATGGCACCAGAACCTGGTAAAAAGAGGTATATATCAGCAGTATGTTCCCAGAAAGCTGTCAGTGAACCAAGTTGACCGGAACATGCATATTCTCAGAGGTTGTCCGCTTCAGGCATTGAGTCAAGACGTGAAGAGGGAAGCGGACCTTACAGCAAGCGAGAACCCAAGTCTGCTTGAAGCTGAATGCAAGAAGAATGTAGTTCCCCAATCAAATCAGTTTTTCATGTCAGACAAGCACTGGAACAAAAACAATCTTCCTCCTTCCAACTCGGGTATCCTATGTTCATCAAGGAGTGAGAATCAGTCGGAGGCTGAAATTAGAACCTGTATCAAGAATGGTTCCTCCGAGATCGAGGATCACAGAACTGGAGATGTGAAACTGTTTGGTAAAATTCTTAGTCATACGTCTCCTTTGCCGCAATCGAGCTCTTCCTCCCATGAAAGGAATCCCAGAACTTCATCGGAGTTGGATGGTTCTTCAACAACCAATTGTGCTGGTATCCGAAGAGACAATAACCGTCTAGTCCCATACGCTGGAAATGGCCAAGTTGGTCTGGAGGCCCTGCATGTGAGAACTTATGGCTTCTGGGACGGGAAGAGAATACAGACAGGGTTTTCATCAATGCCGGAGACTGCTGCTATGTTGGCCAAGTACCAAGGATCACTGACTGGTGTGTCACTTTATTCAGCCAAAGATGGTATGCCTAGTGGCAACGGAGTTCTAACAGACTATCAGCAGTCTTATATGCAGCGTTTGTCCTCAAACGGGAAACGGGTAGAGAACATTTCTGAGTTGCAGAAGAGGAATGGGGGAATCGAGATGGTCTCTGGGTTTCAGCAGCAAGGCAGGGTAGCCCCCCTGGGTGCAAAAAACATGATGGGGGCCGGAATCTTGGTCGGTGGTGGTGGTGGTGGAGGGGTGTCCGACCCGGTCGCAGCCTTGAAAATGCATTATGCTGCAAGGGCGAGCGCCCTCAACAATAATATCGAGGCATGGCAGGCAGACATGGGAGACAGGTAGCACGAGGCTGGTTAAATAGGGGGATGTTAGGACGGCTCCCGGCGGTAGAAACATGGTGGCCGTATAGGTTGGGCAATGAGGCGCTGTTCTTGCGCCTGTGTGTATCATATTTACTTTTTTGTAACTCCAATGGAATCAAACAGGTGAGTAGATTTGCATTCCTGTCCAAATTGTCTTCTGATATCCATTTCCTATTTTCGTTGTTACTCTTTTTATTTCTATCCCTTCAGTAGGTTAAAAGGTTATTAGCTTGTTTTTTCTTCTTTTTTTTTTTTCTGTGGTCATAAGGGTGAAAAAAATCAAAGTGGCAGGAATCATTTTCATGCACTGACATGATTTGGATTAACAGAATAGTTTGAAGAAGGATGAGGGATAAAAAGCAAGGGACATACAGTGACGTCAATGTAATTGAGTTGTATGTTTCATGTTCATCACTCTCCTGTATTAGACGTTACGTTGTTGTTTAATTACTATTTACTCACATGAATGTTAAATGGAGGGTTTTTTGTTCATTATTTGCTTTTTGTTGGACTTGTTTTTCTACAATCATTTATCATCTCTAAAAACTGACCTCTGTTTCGAGTACCTGAAGCTGTTGCTTCTTCTTCAGTCTGCAGAGCATGCTGTTTTTGTCCCTGAAACAAGAAATTACGGGTGGTAAGACTTTTGGCCTTCCTCTACGCTCATTTGATCTTTTCTAGGCTTGCACCAAATTATACCGACATTTCTCTGGGTAGCAAAGATGATTCAGTGAGAAAGGAACACTTCCCTGGGGTTGGGTTAGAGATCTACCGGGTGACGAGTCGAACATGTTATGTTCCCCATGTTATCAATGAGTCCGTTCTTGCTGCTGAGCCTGAAAGTTTTTGTTAGAGAGAAAATTCATCTACAAATAACTCCACCTGATTTGAAATTGCCAACTGCCAACCAAGTGAAGAAATCATCGGTGGACCTGGAGGAAGAACATGATGAGACTTGAACTTGATATACTTAGTGGTGATCAAAACCTCCGAAGGAGAATGGTAAATTAAAGGGGTTAATCGTTGTTTAACTTCCTAAATCTGTTTCATCATCCTTGAGCCCAAGGACATTCGGTAGTATCGCTCTGCCGTTTTTTCATTGTCTCATATTTTCTACTTATCTTATCGGCTATCTAGACCACTGTCTCATATGTCTACTCATCTTATACCTTTCCATCGGATTCAATAGATCGGCTATCTATAATGCTGCAAAGGGCAGGAACTTGCCCTTGCACAGGTCAAAACATTAAAGGTTCTAACCCTTAACCCTTATTGTTAGAAGGGGCACCACTAACTCTAAAGCCCTTACTAACGGTTGGGTAGTAGTTGCTTTTCTCATTGCACAGTAAGAAGCAAGCAACAAAAAGTTTGCAGGTCGGGGTGATATCAACATGTCAACATTCCCCAATGAACATTATCAAGTAGCGTCACGAGTTGGACACCATTTGTGAGGATGATATCCTCCATTGGAGACAAGACAATCATTGAGTGGAGGGGAAAACGAAGTCCCGCCTCTAGGGATTTGCATATCAAACTCGATTGAGATGGAGTACCTGGTCCGCAAGGTTTTAAATAACTTCTTGGGGGGTGATTTCTTGGAGGCTCAAATAAAAGAACGAGTCTCACCCCCATGGTTAAGAGGGATTTATAGGGAGGGGATTGATCTCTCTCCTACATTGAAGATAAGTGTCCTTTTCGATCGACTCCAAAGGGATATCGATTGGTGAATGGGCACCTCGGATAGCACAAATATGATCAATGTGCAGGAAACTCAACCCATGTTAGAAGAAACCTGCCACGGCATGAGGCACAAGACAAATATGTCTAAAGTATATGAGTCGAGAAAATTTGACCTCCATCAAAAGAAACTCGCTACAATGGGACAAATAAGACAAAATATGCTTAAGGCCTATGAGTCGAAAAAACCTGACCCGCATCAGAAGAAACCTATTATGGCATGAAGCACAAGATAAAATATACCCAAGGCACATGAATTGGAAAAACCCAACACACGTTAGAAGAAATCCACTACGATAGGACGCATAAGACAAAATATATCCAAGACATGAGCAAGGAAAACCTAACCCGTGTTACATGTGAGTCGTGAGTTAGCACAAGTCAAAACTTGTCAAAAGTATGAGTCAGAAAAACCCAACCATGTCGGAAGAAACCCGTCATGATGAGAGACACAAGATAAAACATACCCACGATATGTGAGTCAGGAAAACCCAACTCATGTCAAAAGAAATCCACCATGTGAGTCAGGAGGCACATGACAAAATATGTTCAAGGCACATGAGTTAAGAAAACCCAATGCAAGGCACAAGGGAAAGAATGTCCGAATTAAGGAGGTTGAGTGCCAACCCCCTCCTCCGCTCGAGGCACAACGGTTAGGAAACTCGACCCTCTCCTCGCCTATAATCATCACTAAGGCATGAAGGTCATGGAGGTCGAAAAACCCGACCCCCTCCTCTGCTCGAATCGTGGCAATTAGCAAACCTAACCAGGTCAAGAAGAGAGATGGTGTTCGAGAAACCTAGCCCCATCTTGTCATACACTTAGTTAGAATTGCCTAAGTGATGAGGCACTCTTGCGGCAAAGTCACGAACTTAGCTGGAGTTGCCTAAGTCACGAAGCACTCTTGCGTCCACTTCGATCGGACTTAGCTAGGATGCTTAAGTCTTGAGGCACCCTTACGACATACGCATCCATTAAGGGTCAGCCAAGTTGCAACCTCATACAGTTCCCGTAGGACCTATAAAACATAATGTTGATTAGTTTTGAAACGAGCGACGGACAAATCCCGACGTCTCGCGAAGAGGGAAGCTTTACATGCAATTCAACGAGCACTTGAAGTACATGAGAGAAGAGAGAGAAAGGAGGACAATAAGGAATTTAGAAGGGTGAACGAGTAATTACAAGTCCGCAAACAACTACTCCCCCGGGGGGGAAAACAAATGATAGGGAGTATACCATCAACCAATCGTCATTCGACATGTGATGGTCACGTAATATCTAGGGTGGAAGGAGAAGACAAAGGTCACATTCTATTTGTCTGCCCAAATAGGTAAAGGTCCAAAGCAAACAGTTATAGGATGTCCCCCTTATTGCTCACATGAATAAGAGATCAATGAGAAGTTGTTGGATGCGATTAGAGGTTGCCTCCCACAGTATAATCTATAGAATACTCTATATCTTTATGATTAGGTATAAAAGGAAAGATCACCATTCTGACTACTTACATCCACACTCGTATACCTTATGTTACTAACTTGGGCATTGGAAGGATTGGGTGGAGAAACCTCTCTCGACCTTGATCTTCGTGCAAGTAGCACATTGGGAGCTCGATATTTTTACCTCGGAAGCACCTTGGCAACCATATATATATAAGTCTGAAGCATATTGGCCTGACTAGCACATCAATGACTTTTTTCCTAAATATTTTTAACATTTGAAGGAGGGACCTATGCATACGGGAAACATCTCCCAACCTTAATGGAAACACAAAATTGGATAATCAATTAGAGAGGCATAAACTAGACGTGTCGGATAAACTAGACACCGCACTTTGAATCTCTCTCACAAGAGGCCCAAAGCATGCCTTGGAAGGGGGGGGGGGGAGAAGATAAAAGCTACTCTCCATCTGATACCCAGGATGAAAGGAGAAGATAGAAGCTACTCTCCATTTGTTTGCCGACGTAAATAAGAGTCTAAGATAGACAATGATGGGCTGTCCCTCCATTGTCGCATGCGTGGATAAGAAACCAAAGAAAAGCTATTGGAGGCAATCAAAGACTGCTTCCCATAAAATATTTTATCACTTTGCTACCATGTATAAAAGCTCATCTTCAACATAACGAGAAAGGGAGGATCATCTTTTTGATTAATTGCATCCACACTTATATACTTTGGGTTACTAACTTAGGTATCAAAAGGATCGAGCCGAGAAACCTCTCCCGACTTCGATCTTTATGCAGGTGATGTTTTGGGAACTCGACGTTTTCATCTTGAATAATTCTATGCATATAGGTTTGTACCATATGGAGCTGAGTAAGTTGTTAACAATTTCTTTTAACAATTACAATATTCTTGTCGATAGTTATGCCACCTCATCTTGAGGTCTGGATGTTTGTGTCCTTGCTGAACATGACTATTCTATGCTTAGGGACCATATTAGTAAAAATGAAGTCACCAAAATTCCACGTCAGAGCAGCCACAACATGCTTTTAGTTCAAAAAGGAAATCCATATCATGCATACACAACTCACACCGGGAAACCAAATCCATACAGCGTTAATGGACCCGCACAACTCAAAAAGGAAATATCTCTGAACATAACTCACCTGAAAGCCAAGGTTTAGCCCTCCAAACTTCCATAAGGATTGAAAATTTACCCATTTAGTTCAAGCTACGGATGATCGAATCAGCTGAGGGTTTTCAGACGCTTGGTCCTATCTGCATCCCATGCTAACTACCCTGTGACAAGAAAAGAATCATCTTTGGACTCCGTTAGTACCGCTCCAGACAAAGATAATACGGCATTCGTATGAAACGATGCCCATTTTGCTGGCAGTACGATGGAAAATATTAGAAATTAGTTTCAAAAAGAAAGAATCATGTACTTCCTTAATAGAACTCGCCTCCGTGCTGCTTTCTTGGGTGCCTGGATGGATGACACCACCGCCATCTTCTCCGGCGGAAGAATTTGCCCCATTTGGCTGAAACATTTGCTGGACCCGGCGGAGATCGAGCGCGAGGATCTCGACCACTACCGAAGTAAAGGAGAAGGGATCGAGATGAGTCTCCATGGCGAGGGAGGGAGATGGGAGATGGGAGAGGGAGAGCGCGAGGCTGTGATGGGGGATGGGGGATGGAAATGTGAAGGGAAGGAAAGGGCAGGAGATTCGAATATATTGGATCAGCGAATAGCAAACAACCCCTCCCTCCCTCCCCCACCCCCGCCAATGAAAATTTACCCATCCATGAAAAATTCTCTCCGAAAATTTTGCCCTCTCGGTTGGAAGAATAAAATTAATATATAATATAAATCACTCCAAAGTATCGTATTCTTACAGAACTCGAAAGCATTTATATGTGCTTTAATAAAAACTAATCTAATTAGCTGGTAAAAATCAATATTTCATCAAAATATCTTTACCCCAAATCTCATCATTTACCTTTTGCAAAAAAACAAAAAAAAACCGATTTAATTAATTTTAAATCGATTGTTATTTAAAATTCTAATTGATATTAACACTTAAAAATTTGCAGATATATTATGATACATATAAACTTCAAATTGAAGACTTATCATCAATATCAAATGTAATTATACGGACCTTTTTCTATAAATACTGAAACACACACACACACAACCCATATGCATGCTGATGCTAAAACGATGGGGATGTATTGTGGGCATATACAATAAGAGAAATGGAAAACAAATTATAGGACAAGAACATGCAGAAACCTGTGCTCCATGATCCTCTTCATTATCAGGTGGAATCTATTAGACCATCATCTTCCAAGGCATCCCACTAGTTCATGTATATAATCTCCTGAACAACAGTAGAAAAAAAAATTCTAATTATACAATATAAATTCAGGAACATTTATAATAATGTGTAACAGGTATAAACATTAAAATTTCTACCAAAGCAAGTAATCCCTACACTTGTAGTTTTCCAAAGAAGAACTGCTCCATGGTTGGATCTGCAGAAACTAGTGGTCACAATTATCAGGTCCAGATTGCAAAGATTTTTTTTTTTTTTTCAGAGTGCCAAATTTGCATATCCTAATATAATAATAATATACCCACCAATTGTTTTAAAAATGGTTGGGGAAAATACAATATGTTTATCCATTTAATTGAATGAAGTTTTCACATGCATAAAGAAAGAAAGTACCGTACAGATAATTATTTGACATGCACAAGATTAACAATTAGATAGAGAATCGATGTTACTTCAGATTTGGAGAAAATATTTACCATGAAAGGCTGGTACATACTTGCAGTTTTGCTTCCAAAACCAACATTAACATTATGTATATATAGGCATATCATGTTCTCACTCACCATGCGATAAGTCTTAAGTACATCTACTTCAATTTTATATAGATAATTACTTAAGACATTTTTTTCGAGAAAAAAATTCTATCATATTTCAGTCTCTACTCAGCCAATTTTAATTTTGGTATAACAGAACACTACTGCATTAGTGAATTGAAGAAAGACGACAACTCTACAATGTGTAGGATCCAAGAAAGAAACTGACCTTTTTAATGTTCATTCAAGCATTTCATCAAACAGGCAGCGGCTCCATGGGCAAACTTCCACACTCATACCACACCTCAAAATCTCTCTCCACCTCTTCAGCAGCAGCATCCTCCCCCAATCTCCTCAACCCTCGTATCAGAAACTTGAACAAGAACGCGTCCGGCTCGAATCCCCCGCTCTTCAAATTCCTGTAAACATCTCTCACAAGCTTCGGCTTTTCCGCCGCCATCAAAGCCCTAACGAACCAAGAAATTTCCTTGGTATTCTCAGAGGAGATCCATCCCTCCTCATCCTTAAGCAGACCGGCCACCAGGGCATCGATTTCATCCGGCGCACCACACCTTGCCAAGGCGGCCACCATCTTGGCGTAGAGGGCGAGGTCCGTCCGGTACCACGGCTCCCTGCGGGCGGCCGCGAAGGCCTTCAAGGCGAGGCCCCACTCGTTCTGGCGCTGCAGTTCCGCGAGTGCCGCAAGGAGGTCGGCCTTGATGAGGCGGCCCAGGTCGACGGAGACGATGCGGTGGACCCTGGCCTCGTCGCCGGCGGCCGCGGCGCGCTTGAGGGCCTGGACGGCCAGGATGGCCTCCGTGCTGAGGGTCCGGCCACGGAGGAGCTTCCCGCGGTTGTCGCGGGGACCGCAGGTGACAGGAGCAGCGGGTCTATGGCTCGGGCAGGGGAGCTGCTGCGGCGGCGGCGGCGAGCGGCGGAGGAAGAGGAGGCGCGTGGCCGAGAGGGATTGCGACGCCATGGGACCTCAGTCGCTACGGCTTCGGTCTTGACGCGTGTTATACCATCGAACGGCGTTGCATACCTCCTTTTCCATTTCAAGCTTTATCAATGTATTTTCTGTCTATTATCTGATGCTTTTTATCCACACATTTATAGGCTAATATTCAAAAGTGGAACAAGCAATAATATCTTTTTAAGCCAGGATATGAATTTAACAACTTCACACCCATCTCCAAAAAAAAAAAAAAAAAAAGCATTAACCCACAAATATAACTAGTCAACTAAAACAAGTTTCATCAATAATAAACTCATTATTAGTTACCGAAAGCATTAAGGGAAATTAGCAAAATACTACAAAAATTATTCCTGCATCATCATATAAGAAATCAGCAAAGAATGATAACTGTGCATGATCTTTACTGGAAAATTCGCTACGTATTAAAATGCTCATCATGCAATGCACCAAACTAATGAGCAAACTACAAGAACATTTTGTTCATTCATAATTAAACACTATTCTGGATATTGTTTCTCAGCAAACCAAGTAAAACAAAGAAGAGCCATCTAATCCTCAATGAACTGATCAAAATGAAGGGGAAGACTATAAAAGAAGAACAACCGGCTCCTGGCATCAGTTTCCACCTCACCGCTATCATAAGCAGAAATCGGAACCGATTGCAACTAGAACAGGAAGGGAAGGTCATCAAACTTGGTCATTCCTATTTCTTTGGAGCCTACTAGTAGTACCAAGAGAACAAGAAGATACACATTAGTAGTCCCAATTCCAAACAAAAGAACAGATGCAACAGTTTTGACAGATCCCAAACTCCTCTGTTGCGACGACGATGCATTCTTGAACTTCCAATTGCACCATCAAGCTCTTACAACAACACAATCAGAAAGGGACGGAACAAGATCGAGAGGAAGGAGAGGTAAGAAAAGTCGTCCGGGAAATCCAAGAACAAGAAACCACAATCACGGCCCGTTCATCAGAGTCTATAACAAACCCTCGTTGAGGTCGGGCGACGGCTTGCCGAAAGAATAAAGCCGGGCTAGGGGGACCGAAAGCGTCGCTGGCGCACGGGTTCGGAGGCGTGGATGGACTCAAAAATCCGGGTACGGACTTACCGAAATAGCTCACCGGATCTCAACTAACTAATCGGATTGGACTAAGCGGATCCGACATGAATCCAATTCGACAACACGATTGCAAGGGAATCGTCTGTCTACATTTCTGCGGGTATGGACCAAACAGATCCTCGTTCGGACCCAAACAGATTTCCCTAATAAGGGTATGAATCCTAGATCTCTATATCAAGGAACAACGACAGTACACAGGTAAAGAAGAAGCACCAGTTTAGTTTTGGGATATTATGCTGTAAGATACCAAAAGCGTCACCAGACAGTCAGCTACAGGCTAAAATAAGCGGAAGCAACTCTACAAGCTCTCTCCATTGAGCCGACAAAAGAAATGGACCCTGAACGCTTCATAAGCTGCAACAAATATGCATGACTAATGACGTTTGGAAGTAGCTTCCGATCCAAAGCCTAAACAAATATGCTGCAACAAATATGTATGACGACTAACGAGGTTTACAAGTAGCTTCCGGTCCAAAGCCTAATCGATAATGCTGCAACAAATATGTATGACTGATGATGTTTAGAAAGTACCTTCCGATCGAAAGCCTCATTAAGTATGCTGCAACAAAGACAGACCAAGATGTGAAAGCACAAAGGTACCCTGGTTTTAACGTAAGAGCAGGGATGTACAGAGATCCGTGCGAAGATGACAAAAAGCAGCATATACACAGAAGTAGGCTGATCGGTGCAGGCGGAGGCAACAAGATGAAGATCCACATGACCTTGCAAATAAGAATTATATTAGAATTATATTGAGAATATCAGAATTATACAAATCTATATGCTGATGAGGTGGAGAAAATCCCAACATGTACAGAAAGACCAACTATCATAAAGCCTTTCATTCCACCAATTCCATGGCATTTGTGTCCTGCAATTTCTAAAAGCTAATGCAGCATTCTTTTAATAGCCACCAGAAATTGATCGGCACAAAAATCCAGATCAAGCAAATCGACACCAATCATACTTTGGCTTATGGCTTTGGGATGGCCATGCACAGAACCCCATTTGTACAACTTGCTGCGTGCAACCACATTACATCTGCAATTCAGAAAAAACAAAACAAAGTTGCACAAAAATCCAGTCAATATGAAATAACTAGAAATTAATTAACACAAGAATAAATAAATAATTCAAGCAAACCCCTTGAGAGTTGTCGCACCAGAAGGCAGGAAGCTTAACAATGATCGGGATTTCTGCTGACATATTCAAGCCACTTGCTCCTGAGATTAGGAACATCAACTTTTCTGCCTCACAGCAAGATAAATGTAGCCAGTAATCGCTTTGTGATTGAAAAGAAACATCGAATATCATGCAATCACCAAGGTGGACAACCACTTCCTAGTCTTAAGAAAAATTCTATGAGCTAATTCTCCATTACATGATTAATCAGAGTCTGTATTTATTGACAGATGCAATCGAGGCCTAGCGGACCGTCGCTGCCGGGGATGTGAGAAAGGATAATCAGACCTTTTATTCTTTGAATGTACTTTATCCGCTCTATTATCATTCATGCTCAGGAGTAAAGAAGCTGCATCCACATGGTGAGAAGCAAACTTTACTATAACAACAAAGCAATTGATAATTCATGCAAGAAATAAAATAATCATAAAGGGAAGAGCAATCACAAGATATTGACAAATGAAAGAACAATGAGATGAATCTCAGATATAAAAGCAAAAAGATTGGAATATGGAAGCCTGGGAGTCTGGTAGTACAAACTAGCAACCTATACAACGTTGACAGTGTTGAATAAAAAATAAAATTAAACAAAAAAGAAATGGAATGGGAATATTAGTGCGCCTAGGTGTGTTTCGGACATTGATGTCTAGTGTTGGTATTGGATGCGACTGAGGTCCACATAGACCCTAAATGTGCAGCACTGGCACCTGCTGAGCATCATATAGACACGGTACTACATGGTGCCTGTATGATGCTGATATGGCATACATTGGCATCAGACCAGCAGGAACGGGGCACTTACATGCCACATCAACATAAATTAGACTCCAAAAGACATGATCCCATTGGTACATTTTCCATCACATCTTTAACATCAGGACATACTTTATATTTCATAAAAATGAAATAACACATGTATTCAGATTTATAGGTATTCTAGTTACAACCAAACTAAGTTATTTAAATATCACATCATCCAAAAGCTATTCATGTGGGAAAAAAAGAGGTCAGGCCATCAGATCTTGTTTGGTAATATATAGAACCTCCAGGTAAGACATAATTTTGAAGTTTAAATTATTTCCAAGCCAATGACCTAAAACAGATTGATGCAGCATCAAGAAAAGAATGTGACTGTTTTAGCGACTAGGTACAAACCAGCTCCATCTAATGGTTCCATCCTACTGTCCTTTGGTGTGTGTTGCTGCCCTGACCTCGGTCTAGTAGAAGGGGCAGATCCACCATCACCACCAGCAAGGGTGAGTGATATCCAATCATCAGAAGTGACCCCATTTGGCACTTCAGGGCGGTCATCCAAGTCATCCTCCAAAGGAATTCCAGTTGGTCGACTGGGAAGAAAAATTTGCAGAGATGGATCATCACTGCAAAATGCCAGGGGATTATCAACCAAGCTTCCATTTAATTCAGTACTCGAATGGCAAGTGGAACGATTTTGCATTCTTGAAGTGTCTCCTAAACCAACATTGGATGCTAAGCCATAGCCATCCGTTAGCACACAGCCAAGGGAATTATCTGAATCAACTAAAGGATCTTGTACTTCAGCATTTGCTCCAAATAGCTGGAAGCCAGGGCCTGCCTGAGGGCTCGCATGTATAGGCCATAGTGGCATGGCAAAGTCATCAGTATTATTGTCCAACAAAATGGAGCCAGAAGTTCTCATCCCAAGAGCAGTGGATTCAGGGAATCCCTCTGAACCTCTCAGAGGGCTGGGAAAAGGAATTTCACTATCAACAATTGCAGGAGTATCATAAGTTGTTTCAGGAGAAATTAGTGTAGGATTATCTTCATCAGAATCACTGAGGACAATAACATCTGGACTATTCCGTGGTGATGAAAGAAATGTATTCCCAACAGCATATGTTGACTCAATATTTAGAGCTGGAGAACTAGGCTCATGGTGACGGTTCAAAGATAAACCAGAACACCCTGCAGCCTCTTGATTGACAATTAGATCTTCCACATCTCTATAACTACCAGATGCACTACTGCTCATAGGCATGATTTGACAATGATCTTCAAGCTTACTGAAGTTATGAATCTGAGATGATTGAAGCCTCGTGTTGTCAGGTTTACTAAATTCCCATAATCCCTTTCGGTTTCGCTTCAGTTTCAAACTTCTATGCAACTCTGAAGTATCTTCCTGCTTAATCTGCTTTAGTTTCTCCAAGTCAGATTTCACCTCTGTATATGTGTTGACACAAAGGGAACCATCAGGCATATGCCATTTAGAAAGATCGTTAAATTCATTTTCATTCCTAACACGCCAACAACCATCAGGTTTCGCATCAATCTCATTTACATCTTCTCCACAATTTTGCAACTGTATCACCAAAATGAAAAGAAGCACTCAGTAGTCACACTATTAAACCAACTGAAACTTGAAGGATTGACAAAAGCACCTACCAAGGAAGTAATGCCATTGAAATATGGGTCAACAATGATGTTTTCAAGGGAATAGTTCTTGAGACATATAGGACATTGCCACTGCATGAGGTAAACATATTTCTTAGTGCACAAAAGAAAAAAGAGTAAGATGCAATTGTTCAGAAGTACAACCTTCCGAGAACGCTGATTAAGTTCCACGAAAGTTTCTAGATCAAAGCACCCCATATGAACACAAGGCTTAAACCTGCCAGCTATCCTCATCCGAGAACCACTCATCTGCAAATCAAAAAGAGAGGAAGTGAACTTCTGTATATTTAAAATTTTAAAATCAGCGGGATGAGCTATTTCAGCATTTTGTTGGGTACAATATGGCTCGGCATGATATGGTTAGCAGTTAGCACACACCAATGCTGGTCAAATCTGACCAAAAATTAGCCTGACCTAACCAAAGTACAGAAGAGCCAGCAAGGTTCAACACAGCTAGGTGCAAAACCCCAGGCCAAAAATACAATCTTTTCTTGCGACATAAAACAACAGAAGTTCAGTGACCAGTATATCCATAATGAATTTCCTGTATGTAAGTGCAAAGAAACTCAAATGATTTTTTGTTTAAAGACAGGCATGATGTAATTAAAAGGTTAAACATATCTCTATTGGTCTCAAAACACAAGGATGCAGAAATTTACTAATACTCATGCCTCAGTCAACTAGTCTTATACATGACACTATGAGCACTAGTTTGTACACTTCCACTTACAGGACAACGAAGACTGATTGTGACAGAATCAGCTACCACTTCTAAATCACCATCACTGTCAGCATTTTCTGTAGCAGCTCCACCACCAATGCAGCGACAAACACGAGCAAGAGCATCTTCAAAGCGCTCACCATCTCCTTCCTTTGGAACCAAACCAAGAACCTAGAAACAAAAAATAGGTCCCATAAAGAAAGAGCCAATCAAATCAAATAAGTAACAAACTATCTACATAAAAAAATAAGTAACAATTTCAAACAAATAGGATCAGATGTTTGAAAAAACACATTAAATAGTAATTATCTCAGTACCAAACATAACTAGAACACTTCGATTATGCAAAACAATTGTGCAAGTTTTCTTTTTCTTGCAAACTATTAGAAAATAGGAATAGATCACAATGAAATGCATTTTAATTGGAAGTCCCTAACAACATTTGATAGTATCTACCGCATGATCATTAAATTTCAAGGCTTAGCATATAGCTCATAGATAGAAGTAATCATTTCATGCAAGACGTTCCGAAGTAACAACTATCAAACTTGTCCATAACAAAATGCCATAAGTAATTTAAACTGCATGGAAAATGAAGATAATTTCAGGCAGTTAATCCACTTAAAAAGATTTCTAATCCAATTTGCCATAATTTTTTTCTTATCGGATTAACTTTTGCATGTGATCCAGAACTCCTAATTTCCTACATTGAAGTTTCCCTCGTCGATGTCATTCAATTTTATTAGATATAAAACAACTAAAAACAAAAAAATTGGTAGAAATTTTGTACTCCAGAGTCATCCTGAAAGGGGACGATAACTTAAAACAACAAAAGAACCAAAACAATACAAACAATAAACAATTCATAGGTTTCAGATCTTCGACTATTGCTTCTATTGACCCAATTTTAGATATAAAACTAATTATTTAGTAAGATCAAAACAACTTATCTAATGCAGCAAGCAACCCAGTTAACTAATTCAATATTTATTGTAACGCAAAATAACGAATCAACCAACACTACCCACAGAGATGCAATCCAAACTATGTGGTATTCCTCAACACAGTGTTTTGGGATCAAAAAGAAACCATCAATTAGCTTCAAGAGGATCATGCTTATTATTAGTGATGCTTGTCCAACTTCATATTTTATCATTCCTTGTTGTATCTAATAAACAGGTTCCCATTTTGTCATAAGATTCTAAAACCTTTTATGAATTAAGAAGAATACGAAAAAGAATACCACTAGTCCTGATAGGATCCATGAAAGAATGAAACTTAAGAAACTTAGGAAATCAAAATACTATCACATCTTAACAACTTGTTTGTAAAAACCTGTCAACTGTGGACACAATACACACTGTGATAAATTAAACCCAAAATAATAATTGGCACCATGGACCACTGTTTCATGGTCACTAATTGGACTGGTACATACCGGTTGGTAGTGGTGTACCAGTAGTCCAATACACCAGTAGGTACTATCTTTTGAATAAGAAGAAGAAAGAGAAGAGAAAAGGGCCATGGAGGAAGAGGAAACAGGAGGAAGGAAGAGAAAGACGAGGAGGCAGTGGAGAAAGAGGAAGAGGAAGAGGAGGGGAAGAGAAAGGGGAAGAGGAGGAGGATAACAGAAGGAGAAAGAGGAGAAAGCAAACCTATCGATGGTGCATGATGAGCAACTGGTGGCTGCACGAGGCAAAATGGAAAGGACTTGCATTCGGGCCAATGAGGCTCGCATAAATTATGTTCTTAAAATTTTCCTTTTTTAGGTTCGGATCGGACCACCCAAGACAATGGCAGTCCATATACAAGTATTCACTGTCCGTTTTGTACTGGTCCAGGCGAAACATCAAACACTGGTTGGTGCAATGCAGGGTAAGTTGCCATGAAATTCTACATTAACTAAGTCACACACCGATTTTATCATGTAGATTAATCATTAATCAATATTTCAGAAAAAGAAATGACTCAAAACTGGAGCCAGGTTAAAAGTCATATTTCCTCTTACCAGCTAACAAGCCACAGAGTCCAAAATATTGGATCCAAATAAAGGAAGACAATCAAACAAATAGAACATATACAAAGAAGGCAAAATAATATAATTAGGCACAATAGCTCATACTAACGGCACATAATGATATTTCCACACGTAATATAAATAAATAATCTAACGGGCATCTCAGTTAACTGATTCTTTGAGAACTGTCATGGGGAACAAAGTAAAATTGTTAGACAAATTACTTGTTGTATTGACCGCCTTTTTGCAAGTCTGATTCCAAGACAGAACACTCGAGCATCATGCCATGATAAACAAATTTTGTTAATTCCTTCCTTGCTGCATGTGGTGACCTGAATAAAGCAACCAAATGATATGTGAACAACCAGGTCAACATATAGATATACAGGGAGTTACAAGATGCTTAAAAAGCAATTTAAAGAACTAGGTCCTAATTTGAAAAACCATGAGTAGTTCTCTGCTAGGAATTAATAATGTATTTCCACCATTTTGTTATAGGTTGTCTCCAAAAAGCCTGACCTACAGTCTATGCACCAAACTAGCCTTAGGATGCTTAAGGCTATGCAAACGAAGACAATCACATGCACATAAACTGGTGTTACAAATTTGCATATACACAAATGATGATCTAAAAGGTCCTGTGTTGTGCAATTGCAAAACTTCATCCAACAACATTTAAGGCACATGGAATTGCAAAATATTTAGTAGTGGTTTTAAAATATATAATTTCAATAAATTTAATTGGGCTGATACCTAGGTACCTAGACTATCACCTGGGCCTTAGATTACATCCATGGCGTCAGATAACCAAGGCAATTAACAATTATGGATTCCACCAGATTCTTCACAGCTTGCCATTCCATACATGAGAAAGTACATCACATTTACACATGAAATTATTGATTTAAGGAAAATAAATTTACATTTACTACAAGTTAAGATCAATGATCAAAGCATCTATAATTTGTGAATTTACATTTACTATGAGCCTCTCAAGGAACAAAGAGACTGACCACAGGACCATCATCCCGACCGTTAATACCCAACAACTGTGACCCTTGTCTCGTAACCACTCGGACTGCAGCTCCTGCAGGAAATGGAAACATCAGTATGATCAAGCAAATCAATCTGTGACTTGAATGTAGACACATATAGTATGCCCATATTAGTCACCACCCTACAAACATGTTATTAATCTGCTTTTTCAGCAGTCACACTAGTTGTTACTTATGCTTCATAGTCACTGGGTCACAGTGAACAACAAAATCATGAAGGTCAAGGAAACAATAATTTAGGGTAAATGAGGGACAAGAATGTTCAAACACAATGAAACATCAACAACAAAATCATGACATATTCCATCAACTGATGTAACGGCAAATTTCTTCCATACCATTAACTTGCAGCTCTGCAAACTGTGGCCAGTGCATTCTAAATGGAACCTTATCATTGAGTAGTAGACACCAAACCTGCAAAACACCACACCATTAAACTCATTGTCCACCATAGCCTCTTCTTCCTTCATATCGACAATCAAGTGGTGATCATGGAGTTCACGGTCATGATGGCGACAAAAGGTGGTAGTGGTAGGGATACTTGGGGTTGCCTTTATGGCTAGCAGGAAATGCAATAGCGGTGGCAATGAAGGTAATGATGGTGATAACAATGGTGGTGGTGGTGATGGTGGTGGTGGTGAAGGTAACATTGGTGGTGATGGTAGAAGACAGTTGTGTTACAAGCAGGGTGGTAGTAACAAAAGCAGAGGATGGATGTGAACCTAGCAGTGATGGCAAAGAAATTTATGATCAAGGTAATAGTAGAGGAGATGATGATGATAAGTGGGAGGAGATAAAGGCTGCAGCACTGGATGGTGGCCAGGTGAAAGTGAAGAAGAGGAGGATCAAACACAAATTAAGTGTGACTTGAAATAACAGAACAATAAAAAAAATATCTCAATGCAACATGTTTAGAAGACAGAAAACTGTTGGAATTTTCAAGTGTGCACAGATGACATCTTGAAAGGTATATATCCAAACACATTTTTCTAAACTGATTAACATATGCATTTAGTGATAAAAATATGCTAAGAGCTGTAAAGCATTAAATGTGTTATTACATTATTCTGGCAACTCACTGTTGTCATAATGTTGTAATTATGGATTAGCTGCTGCAAGTACAAAAAATTAAGAAATTAGGTTGATACGCTAGAGCTTCTTCAAATGCTTCACTTGCCATATATGAGGGACCAATTGTTGTCACTTTACCTTTTCCGGCTATGTGAATACTTGACATGTTTTGTGCCATGATTCCTACAATGGAGGATCACAGGAAACCGTTTTTTAAGGGACGTTGCAACAATCAATTCAAGATTCGACGGTGATTTTGATATAATTATTTCATAATGTTTGCTCTCTAAGTCATAACTATATGCACATGATAAGATGCTGATTAAAAGTTCTCCATTTACAATTAGGCATCAGTAGTGAGTGGCAGCTAAGATGCGAAAAATCAGCCTCATTGAAGAAGCAAGTCATATAAAGCTGTCACAGATTACTTCATGTAAATGCAAGCAAAGATGGAGCATGTTTGTTCTCATTAGTACAAAAAAACCCACTGGTATGTGTCAATAACAGGCATATGCACCATCATGTGGTTCCAGCTGGCACATACCAAGGGGGGTCATATATGCAAGCTTACCGCTGCAAGGAGGTTGTTTGAACAGCTAAAATCCTGATCACCTAGTTCACAAAGGAACAACCTTACTATGACACCAAAGCATATCCTCTTGGGCTCTAATTTGAACATGTGTTCTTCTTAACCACAACAGTACATATGAACCAACTCGTAGAATGAGATTTGCAAAGACTCAAAACTCCAAAAACCAGCGATTAAGAAAAACAAGAATGGAAGCCAACCTGGAGATCATATTCAGCTCTCTGTAACGATTCTCTATGTGCTCTTGACAATTGAAATGTCCTTTCCACATTTTGTGATGTGCTTGTACTGAAAAAATTAGAAGCAAAAAACATAACAATGGAATCGACAAAAGGACAGAGAGGTATATGGTGATTAACATGAACCACGAAAAAACCATTACTTCTGCAAAATCAGCTGATCGGTAATAAAATTTGTGTAAAACACAGCATAGTCATAAAAAGACAACAACACAAATTTAAATTTCTTGCATAAATTGATAGACAATCACAAAAAAGAACACACTTATAAAAGTACTCTAGTTTATTAAACCTTCAAAAAACATAATGAGATGTTATACCAAATCTTGTATTCCTCAAATAGTAACACTATTATTAGCTGCAACTCTGCAGTCAAGTTAGATATTCAGAATTCACACTGCCTTACTCTTCCAATATTATCAAAATTCAATAAAATTCAAGCAGTTTTTGGCTGAAGTTCTATAAAATACTCATGATGGTTCATTACTTATGAGATTATGTCCTTTGCCTGGTAGCCTTCTTTTCTTCCGCAATCCATATGTGGTACTCACCCATGAACCAGAGATGTCTTACAACGTTGGTAACTCATAATCTTTTAGAAATTGAAAGAACAAAGGAAAATGTCATTAGTAATCAACAGATCATTCAGACGAGACTCAATTTTTTTGGGGCACCTACTTGTAAAGGTTGCAGACCCAATAAAGCAAAATATACAGGCACCCCACCACCCCAAAGTAGAATAGTAACCAAACATGTTTATGATCATGAATACAGAATATAAGAAGAATAGATGGAAAGAGAAATGAGGGTTGATTTAAACCATTCCTGAGGAAGAAAACCATTCATTGGCAATCTGACAAAGGACATTGAACAGTAACTATTTAATAAGTTCATGTGATTGTCTTTTTTGTTCCAATTTTCTGGTTAACTTATCTATACATTACTGTAGCAAGAGTGACCAATAAGTTGACTCGCCTAGAGGTTGTGTGTGTGGGGGGAGGGAGGTAGTGGGGAAGAGAAGAGGATCCGACTTCAAAAAGATATTCTCAGATAGAACTTACTATAAGCAAGAGAATATACAATAACAGAGGGAATCGATTTGGGTTGCTGGATATACAATAAAGTCAACTTTCCATCTTACAAATCACTACTCTAGAATATGCAATGTTCAAAGGCATATGATAAGAAGTTTAAAACCTAAATTCCAAAACTCAAGCAAAGATGACATCTTGAGACAGTTCACATATGAGCATTATTCTTTTCTAAAGTCAAATGATTAAGTGTTTATGACTTTTTTTAATTCATGAATATATGTATATGCAAAGTGATTTCTAACAGAGTGCTCACCCATCAGCAGTGACTCCAGAGGATGTCAACTTTATAGGAAGTAATGGATGCCCCATTGTTATCCAGAACCTGTATCTCACAAGGATGGCACTAGCATCAACAATCTATTAAATGTCTTGTGAAAGGTACAGAAAGAAAAAATAGGACAGATAGGAGAATAAGAACTGTACATCTTTCATAGAAGAAGCTTGCTGAAATACAAGAGTGCTATCTCAGCTATCAACGAGTGGTCTAAGTTTTTTGAAATATCTTATCCTAATCAAGCCAATTCTAAATGGCCTTATCTTTTGATCATTCATTCCTACAGTTAGTGCTTCAGTTTCATTTTAACTAAAAAATTATAGTGATCAAATACGGTTTGCTACTCCAATTTTCTTTTTAAATAATTTTGCATGGACAATCATGTCAACAATCTCATTGGTATCATATCAACCTCTCTAATTCATGTCGAGTCAGTCAGATAAACGTTCAAGCAATTACCACATATCAAAGCTTGTACTGACTAACAACTATGCACCCAACCAAACTTGCTATATGATGTAGATGAAGACATGCCTATTAATTTACAAAAGAAAGGCAGCGCTAACTGAGTCTGACTAGAATCATGCATTACACAATTTTTAAGCAGGTAATAGCACGATATACCAGGGTCCGCAATACCGTACCGTACCGGTGTACCGAGAGTTGCTCGGTACGGTACGGTACAGGCGTACCGAGCGGTACGCCGGGTGTACCGAGCATTACGCCGGGTGTACCGAGAAAGGGCTCCAACGGTCAAATTGACCGTTGAGTATCTGTTATTACCGGTAACGGTCGAAATCGACCGTTACCGAGCTGTGCCGGGCGGTAACGGTCGAAATTTCGGCCGTTACCAAGCTGTGCCGGGCGGTAACGGTCGAAATTTCGACCGTTACCACCCGATATATCTCCGTATCAACTGATACGGGAGATACCAGGCGTACCGCCCGGTAGAGGGCGGTCCGCGTACCGGTACCCTGTCGGACCGGTACGTACCGCCCGTACCGGGCGGTACAGCTCGAAACTGCATACCTTGCGATATACCATGTTCAGAACCCAAATCTATATTAAATAGAGTACAGCTCATTCTGAAAACAAATATCAGAATCTTGATGGAAGTACACTGTAGAGATATACCAATACTGACTGAAACCACTCATTTATAAGCTAGTTGAGATTCATTGTAAAACAATGGAGCTTATGCTAAAGAACATACTACTTGTGATATAAGAAGAGAGATAGGCATGACATACGGATCAGCCCTCTTGATTCTGCATATTTCACAATAAAAGCGAGGAGGAAGTTCAGGTGAAACACCCTCTAAAGTTCCCTCAGGCATAATAACACATCCTATGTGCTGCCACACTCGACATCGAGGATCTTCACACTGTAATCAGCAAATGCAACTGTTTAGATGAATATTTATAAAAATCTAAAGAATAGGTTATCACAGCAAAGAATTAAATGTGCTGGGGATAAAATAATATAAAATAATACCTGGAAAAATAGTAAGAGAACATTTGAGGGAAACAACCAAGTAACAGGAGTCATCAATGTCCCAAAAAAAAGATTTTTGGCTCTTAAGTGAAGAATACAAAAGAACGTAAAAGTTAAACAAATAAGTTATGATCTATCCAGCCAACCTGAACCAGAAAATTAGAACCCTAGAAATCTCTGTAGATAACTAATAGTCACAAAATAATAAACAATTCAAAGGGGAAAAAAATGCATTTAGCAGAAAAACACAAAGTACATCAAATAGAAAGTAATGATAAACTAGAAAAAAGATACAAGATGTGCAAAGGTCGGAAATAGGCAATTTGCTCCACATACTCAGTACAAGCATTCAAAAGTAAAGCATTTTCCTTATACAAAAATTAGTCAATGAAGAAAAATGCATCAACAACTATAATTAAATTGAAGTTAAAATTTACTGATGTTCTGAAAACATAAATGGTGATATTGCTACATCACACAGTCATAACCAATAGATAAGTCATGACAGCATAAAAAAGAAGACAGAAAATTCTGATCTTAACAAATAATTAAGGATGACTGTATTAATTTTAGGACCTGCAGAGGTTAATTTCCTATGTATGTCATTACGACCATTGAAGCTCATTCCAGAACCATGCTCCACAAAAACAACACATCTTAAGCATTGTTTAGGGTCAACTAATTTTGTATATAATATTGTGTAATAATTTTAGGAGTGCAATAATAGGTTATATATAATCAACAATGCAAGATCTTGACTTTCTATGATGCGATAATTGATAACTAAGGTAATCTTAAAGAAAGAACTGATAAGAAACAGCATTACATAC
Organism: Musa beccarii; assembly: GCA_024322285.1. Taxonomy (NCBI): domain Eukaryota; kingdom Viridiplantae; phylum Streptophyta; class Magnoliopsida; order Zingiberales; family Musaceae; genus Musa; species Musa beccarii. Next base: position 12,864,025 of record CM044401.1, read on the forward strand.
AAAATAAATGCATGGAGATAACACTCAAAGGATAATACAAACATAAGGACCCTGCTAACTTATTCATAATAGCAAAAGATGATCAGATCAGTAAATCCTTCATGAATGATGGGACAGTTATAAAAGATATAACCCTGGAAGCAAGGAGATACAACATAACATTATGACACAGCTAACAAAGAAAAGAAGGCATGCAACATTCCCAAAGAAGAACAGACTTCATATGGAACCAATAGCCTTCATGAACAGAAAAATAATTCGGTAAAATACTAAGAACATGACATAATCATGAAAGTGATTTGAATGTTTTACAGGCTCTGTAATTTATGAATTAAAGAACATGATGTCATGTTGCTGAAGATTACTTTTAGGGATACTGAAAACACAAAAGGAGCAACAGTACCTGAATAATTGAATCATTATTTAGTGAGCTCCCACAGGGGCAGCGAACCTTCATTTCCAGACGATAATCATCAATTTCCTCTTTAGGCTTTACCTGATTGAAATCTGTGGTGCTAGTACTCTTAGATGCCAAGTCTGTAGCACCAGAAACTTGCATTTTTCTGCATAGACGTAATCCACAAAGACATATAATTTGAATAAGTGAAATTTGTCATTTATATTCATCTAATTAGCAAGTTGGTCATTCTATGGTTTGCACATTTGATAAAATGGTTTGGCACAAAGACATATAATTTGAATAAGTGAAATTTGTCATTTATATTCATCTAATTAGCAAGTTGGTCATTCTATGGTTTGGCACATTTGATAAAATATTTAAAATGGAAAGGCAACATAGATAAGGACCAAAATTATGATCACCTGTAAGTATCATCAATTATCTTAGCCACTTCATCTTTCCAGAAAGGATTTTTCTTTCCCCAGACCTGTGACTTGGGAACTGTAGAAGGGTTAACACTCTTCAAAGATATCTTGGGAAAAAGAGGAAAAAAAAAGACTTGAGAGGAGGTGAGAGCATAAAAAACCAACAAAAATATATGAAAGAATACTGCCTAGTCAATAGAAGAATGATGTATGACTAAAGAACAATATTTTTGGAACTAACATGCTGGACGAGCAAATACATGTACACAAAGTATCTGAGAAATCCATGTTCCTATTTATATCTGGTTGAGGAATTTCAGCACGAATTGTTATATGAGCTCCTCATCTTATATCTTGTTGTTAAGAACTAAAAGGGAAATGACTGTAAAATTGTAGGCTTATTGAAGTTTAAGACATGCTCATGTGAGTATACATGAGAAATTGAAGTTTAGAATACTATTGTAGGAACACACTTAAATCATAAATGTTACATATGGCAACAGTGAACATGGAATACTTGAACATAATGAAAATTACTGGGCATTCATTTCTTGAAAGAAAAAGAAGAGGAACTAAAAGGCCTGAGTACAAAACTTCAAGTGACAGTAGCTTCAATAACAATCCCTCTTGAAGAATAAATAGCAAATATATGGGCAAACAAAACAACTCTAAGGATGAGAAGACCATTTAAAATTTTAAACAATAACTAGACCATCTAGATGATAATAAGATTATCTCAGAAAGTCAGAAGTATGACAAAGTAGGTAGCACCACATTTATGTTATTTGTTCTGATGAAACTACCATGACTAAAGTGTACATGACTACCTTGTTCATCTGAAAGTAGTTGTAAAATCCTATTCACAAGGTCCTGCATGGCAACAAAAAAAAATAAAAATGAACTACAAAATTAACAGTTCATAAGATATCAAAGCATAAAGGAAAGACAGACTATAGGCTGCAAGATGAGATGGCTAAATATTAACGAATTGAACCACTGGCACAATACATTTACATGAAACTTGTCATATGGACTATTGAGTATATTTAGTATTCTTACCCAAATAGATATCAGACAATCCTCTAGGAAAAGTTAAGCATACAACAGAATAGTAATGCCAATGTCAAAGCAGCAAAGGAATTGCTACAAATAGAATAAGTAATATGAACACATAACCATAGATGTACCAAACAAAAAAATTAGCTATAATGATTTCTATGTACCTTCCAAGTTATGCATCGCTTTCTGTAATGAAAACTATTACTAGCCAATTAAGACCAATTAAGCACCAAAAAAGAAATAAGTTCTCGACAAAGCAGCAAGTCGCTCGAGTTTTAATTATTGGGATGCCCTACTTATCCCAAATGCATTATTCCATGCCCCTACGGCATTGTCATATAACATTTCATAATTTAGCTCTGAGAATAAAGAAATGTTAATGTTAAAATATTTTATTAGAAGGAAAAGAACAAGTGCTGACCTGCTTCTTTCCCTGCTTTGCAAGACCTAGTTGAGTCAGCACATCCTTAAGCTCTTTTATTCTGAAGTATGCCAACTTATCCTGATGTAAAAGGACAGAGACATCAATGCAGAGAACAAAACAGGAAAGCCTTCTAGAGAATCAAATTGGACAAACTATTCACAGAGAAAAATAATTAAACGAGGTTCCTGAACTTAAAAGGGCTACTTTACAAAAATTACAAACTGTATGCATGCACACGTGTATAAAGTTATCCTCCCTAGACCCCACAATTAGCAAGAATGGCACTGGGTTTGCCCTTTCTATGTATGCATATATGATAATTTACTGCAACAAGCAAACAGTTACAAACGACCTTGATGTAATGCATAAAAGTTGCGTTCATGAAGCAATGTCAGAAGCAATCACTCTCCCTTACCACTTACAAGCAATGCAACAAATATAATCTGGAGTAAATTGTAGCTAAAATGTCAATAGAAAACAAAGTCGTAAACACCAAGGTTGAGGATGAAGAAATGATGAATCTCGTTTTTGGCACATCTCAAAACTATTGTCCATCAATTATACTGATCCAAAAACATGGGAGGGGATAGATGGAAAGTTCATCACACAATTATATAATGAACTTTAAAAAAAAATTATATATATCCTTGCAAAAGTTCAACATCATCCTGTTTGGCACATTTCCGTGTTGCTTTTAAAAGAATTCAAATCTATAATCAACAGTTACAATCAACATTAACCCAAGAAGAACATAACTAATGCATTCTCAAAACATAACTTCAGAACAATAATCTAAGTAGCTTAGGATGGTCTCATACCATATTAGATAAAAACTATTTAGCATGGTCTTGGGCATATAGTAATCAGCAAATTAAGTTCAATGCTTGAGTTAAGTACTAGGAAGCTAACTAGAGACCAATGCATTATATATTCAGAATATCAGCAATGTAGTAGCAAAGAGTTAGCAGAAAATTTCATTCGGAGGCCCAATTTCGCCTACGATTCTCGTTTCGAATCACAAACTCAGCTGAGAAAAGGGACCAATTTATGAAAAAGAAAAACCATCTCACACAACGTCATAAACAGACGGCACATGCATTCAAGAAAAAGAAATGGTCCCAGCAAGCAATTATGAAGCAAAAGAGGATGACACAAAATTAACAATACCCTGCAACTGGAAACCAAATCCATCGATCCAAGAGTGGCCACCGAAGGGAGCAATCAGCCCACCAGAGGAACAGCAAGAAGGCAGACAGCGCCGCGATCGGCCGATCTCCGACGCCAATTCAAAAGCAAACCAAAATTCTCTCAATCGAGAGCTACAAGAATATATTCTTCCACCCCACTCCGAAGTCTATCTCACCGAATAGAAAGCCGCGGATTCCCAGCTAGGGTTTGCAAGGGACCAAAAGGATTCACGAAGAACGGCAGACCTGTGGATCGACCGATCAAACAGGAGATTATAGATTGCAACCCTAGGGAAGAACCATGAAAGCGGCCTGCATTTACTTGTCATCGTCGCCGCGAGGAACCGCCCCGTTCCAATTCGATGTTGCGGGTTGGGCGGCGGCATTGCACCGGATCGACAACCCTATGTGCGAGGGTGACGGGTGGGGCCCGTCGCGACCTATCGAGAACGAGGTGGGGGTTTCTGCGCCGTCGGAGAGGACCGTTCCGCTTCGAGATTCGCAAAAGGCCGAAAGACGCGATCGCACCGTCCTTTACGTGGGGGTTCTGCACCGTCGGATCGAAGCGCTCCGCTTCGAGATTGGCAAACGCAGGAACTCAACGGCCGAAAGGCTCGACCGCACTATTCTTTACGTGGGGGGTTCCGCACCGTCGGAATGGATCGCTTGGCTTTGAGATTCGCAAACGCGGCAACTCGACGGCCGGCTTCGGACGCACGCACACAATCGGGTTTGTTCCCGCGCACGCCTCGCCACGCTGTCATATCTCACCGACTTCGTCACGTCGCAGCTTTCTTTGACCGCTATATTGGGAAGCTGGGTTGGCGAACGGCTGAGATCGGAATCAGCAACGATGCTTCGGTAGGACAGGCGGTTACTTCCGTCCGATGATGCTTGTGCGGTCGAGATCGCTGGAGCTCAAGTCGTGGGGTGCGGTTAAAAGTTGGCTGCCTGCCAAACTTGTGAGAAGTTGGAACCGCGTCGACCACCCGCCAGTCTACCAGCACGCGCGGCGACACGTCGTAGATGCAGGAGGAGCCACGTACGCAATCAGTGTCTGTGCGGCCCCAAAACTCTACGTTAATGGGGACAGAGAAGAGTGGAAGAAGGGCAATAGTCGATAAAAATGTAAAGATTATTTAAAACAAATGTATGTTATATGGGTTTGTTATTATTTATCACTCTAAACTTAACTTTACTAAACGAGATGTAAAATGATCGGTGATAGTGAAAAGGAGCTTTTAGCTGTTTACATCAAATTTGGTTACTCTTTTGCTAGGACGGCATATATAAGACATCTAGTTTAGGATTAGCAACTTATTCCATGCTTCAACTAAGTTTTCCAAAACACATGGATGTGATGGGTTGGGACGGCTGAAGAATTGCATTTCAAAAGTTCACAAATTTATTTTTTTACATTTATATAATTTAAAATTAAATAAATAAATAAATGTAATTTTACAAAAAAAAAATCATATGGTGCAAATATATAATAAATAACATATAATCATACAAATAAATATAAATAACATTTTAAAATAAAAAAATAAAAATAAAATTTTAAACTTGTGAGAAAAGGGGTGACACAAAAATTAAGAGGAGGATGATAAAATGAGGGTTAAATTTTGATGATTTTATAATCTTGTATAATATCATAGAATATTTTAATATTTTTAAAAATTATATTGATGCTGAAATATTTATGTTATCCTAATATAGCATCAACATTTGAGCATTTTAAATATAGCATCAAAGTCAAATATAATTTTAAAAAATTATAAAACATAAATTCACATATGAAATGTGCATTGGACCACGAATGTATATTTCAAATATATTACCAAATATGCTCCATATTTTTCGTTTAAATAAAGTAAGGACAAGGATGGAAAATCCCCATTGGGAACGATGAACTTGTAGGTTCTTCACATTCTAATAATTAATCCATCTAATTAAAAAATATTATAAAAATAATTAACCATACTAAAAATTATAAATAATAACAATAATATTTGAAAAACTTATACATTATAATAATATTTAAATATGAATATATCCAAATATAATCATAATGAAATAAATATAAAACTTTAAAAACATTTATAATTTTTTCACTAAAAATACATCCAAATAAATTAACAAATTAACTTTTTTTATATTAATCCTGTTAATCTAATTTCCATGCTCACATATCCATGCAAAATGAATTCCACATAAATATGAAAATATACTAAACGTCAAAAAATTAAAAATAATAATATTATTAAAATTAAAATATATATCAATTACCTCGGAATCATCTTTATTCTTTCTGAAGGATGTCCAACATTTCAAATATGGTATTAATTATTAATTTATTAGACAAACAAGAATAATTTAAAAAAATTAATAGTAAATAACTACAAATTAAATTATTCTCACTCAAATTAAAGTTCATACTACCAAATCCATTCGATAACTAGTTTTGAGACCATATTAAAGTTTATAGTGTCCTTCAAAAAAATTTAGAATTATGTGAACTCACAAGCCTACCACCATCGCTTAAGGCAAAATCAAATACAACAATGCACATCAAAATTACTAAAATATCACTAAGTATATCTTGTAATATATGCTACTTAATCTCATTCGTCTTCCACGTATATCGAAATCAGGAATCCTTGGTAGGAGAGATTGTTCCAAATACTTGTCTGACGTTGTCACCACAAATGCTACTACTGACAAATAAATCAAAGCTTAAGATCAATATCTTATTCAAAAGAGATGACTTCTAATCTAAGATGGGCAATCGAGCTATCAAAATGAAAAGATCGTTCCCCGGATTTAGATTTGTGTTGATACTCCCTCACCGAATCAAATGATGAATTCTACTAATTTCAAATGATGGATCAACGCTATAGATCTTGAAAAATAATACTCAATCAAATTCATGTTAAATCCCATGAACTACATTCCAGTATTTTTTTTAACTTTTTCTAAATATTATTATTCTAATTTTATTATAATCGAAGGTGTCAGCCAGCTTCATCAATTACCCATTGCTAAAAATAAATTTATTACAACTATAACTATTTTACTCAAAAATTACCAACAGGTCACAAACATTAGGAAACAAAATATTTTACGTAGGACAATTAATTCCTGAAAATATTCATGTTGAAAAATAACTTTAATTTGTCACAAATTTCTGTTTCCACAATACAATCTTCTTGTTGATGCATATACTTATATTGACACTCTCTTTTTTTAATAAAAAAATTCTATAAATCAAAGCCGTGCTAAGCATCGAATATCAACTTTAGTTTTGGAATCGAGTATCAACTTAGTGCTCAAAATACTTAATTGGCGAGCGATTTCCTTAATTTTTTTGTTTTGTCTATAATGATCTTAATGCCCTCGATAATCATTTTCAATCTATTCTTAACTATCGAATTCAATACATGGGAAATAATTTTTTCACCCAACAAAATAGAAATCGTAGCATCAGTGGTAGAACAACTATCTATAGTTGAAGTAGTAATCTTACGATCAATGTTCAAATCAAACAAATACTCCATCGATGAGAAATATACAGGAATTAAGTATACATATAAAAAAATTATAATCCTATTATAAAACTTAAAGTGTAATTTTTAATTGAACCATATAAAAATCAATACCTCAAAATTTGACTTCGTAGTGTCCAAAAGTCATCCATGAAACGAGCAATAACAACTAAATATCCCTTCTTTAGTCAATATAAGCTTATATATATATATAATAATAATAATAATAATAATAATAATAATAATAATAACAAGTTGTGCTCAATCAATTATGATTGTTTTAGTCTTCTCAATTTCATAATTTTTTATAATATAATTTATAATCGTGTTTCAAGATATCCTATTATATATTGATTGGAGAGATTTAGAGTACTTTCTATGACTATTATGTTCGATCATCAAAATAATATACTCATGCAATATAATTATCGTTGCGAGCTCGTTAATTCAATGATGATGTACAATGCATGCTTACAAAAGACCCCAGGAATTTAAAACATCAAAATGTTTAAAATATTAGTTTGACATAGTACATCACTAATCACGAAAAGTTTAAACACTCGTCCAATATTTTTTTAATGTAAAAATATTAATATAATAAAGATGATGATCTACAAACTCACTTATCAAATATCAAGAGTTAAATAACTCTCATAAGTGATGTACTAGTCTGCTTGCTAAAGGTTAAAGGTCTGAAATCCCATTTAATATTAAAAAAACATTAAATTTACTTAAATAATATTGAAGGATAGAATTCGAAAGCCCATCTAATATATTTTGGAAGGTGTAGTTAATTTGTCGGCTAAACATTTTATCGTATCAAACCACACCTTGACAAGGAGTTCATACATTTAATTTAAATCAGACTCACGTTGTCTTCGGATCAAACCACGTTGACACGATTGCTCGGACCACGACGTGGTGCTATCGGAAATAGGGCGGCTCCGGAAAGCGTTTTAAGTCACGACGTAGGTAACGGATGGGAGATGTGGCAGAAATCACAGGGAAGGCACTACACGACTTAGTATACAAACCTAACTGGCTCGATCACGTTTCGAAGCCTCCGATTCATCGTGCAGCCGTGTCTTCCTCGACCCTCGGCTTCCTTTCAAAACCCTAACCAAAAGACTCCCGCTATCCTCCTCAGCTCTGGGATGGCGGTGACGCCGGCGACAGGGGCGGCGGAGATCTCGCCGGACCTGTACCCGAGCGAGGAGGATTTACCCTACGAGGAGGAGATCCTCCGCAACCCCTTCAGCCTGAAGCTTTGGTGGCGCTATCTTATCGCCCGATCCTCCGCGCCATTCCGGCGACGCGCCGTGATCTATGAGCGCGCCCTCAAGGCCCTGCCGGGCAGCTATAAGCTGTGGCATGCTTACCTCCGCGAGCGCCTCGACGCCGTCCGCGGCCGTCCCGTCTCCGACCCGGTCTTCGACTCCCTCGACAACACCTTCGAGCGCGCCCTTGTCACCATGCACAAGATGCCCCGCATCTGGCTCATGTACCTCGCTTCCCTTTCTGAACAGCGTCTCGTAACCCGCGGCCGCCGCACCTTCGATCGCGCCCTACGCGCTCTTCCTGTCACCCAGCACGACCGCATCTGGGAGCCCTACCTCGCCCTCGTCTCTCTCCCCGGCGTCCCCGTCGAGACCTCTCTCCGCGTCTTCCGCCGCTACCTCCTCTTCGACCCGTCCCACATCGAGGACTTCATCAACTTCCTCATTGCCTCCCGGCGCTGGCAGGAGGCCGCCGAGCGGCTTGCAGGTGTGCTCAACGATGACAGCTTTCACTCCATCAAGGGCAAGACCCGGCATCAGCTTTGGCTCGAGCTCTGCGACATTCTCACCCGCCACGCCACTGAGGTATCGGGCCTCAAGGTCGACGCCATCATACGTGGTGGCATCCGGCGGTACACCGATGAGGTCGGGCGCCTGTGGACGTCCCTTGCGGATTACTATGTCCGCAGGGGTTTGTACGAGAAGGCGAGGGACATCTTCGAGGAGGGCATTCAGACTGTGACTACGGTTAGGGACTTCAGTGTCATCTTTGAGAGTTATGCGCAGTTTGAGCAGAGCGCCCTTGCTGCAAAGATCGAGACAGCCGAGGAGGAACAGGAGGAGGATGGGGAAGGAGAGGAGGATGGCAGGAGAGACGATTTGTCAAAGCTTACTAAGAAATTCCTAGATGGCTTCTGGTTGAACGATGACGACGACACGGACCTCAGAATGGCAAGGTTTGAGAACCTTCTCTCCCGAAGGCCAGAGCTCCTTAACAGTGTGCTCCTACGGCAGAATCCTCACAATGTGGAGCAGTGGCACAGGTGTGTCATAGCTACAACACAATTCTCTTGTAAACTTTCTTTCTGTACTCGGTATTGCATAGGCATATGTATATAACTCATCCTTTTCCAAATTTCTGATCTCATGATGATGCAGGCGAGTGAAAATTTTTGAGAATGACCCTGCAAAGCAGGTTTTCACCTATATAGAGGCAGTGAGAACAGTAGATCCCATGAAAGCAGTGGGGAAGCCCCACACAATTTGGATTGCCTTTGCACGGCTGTATGAGAGCCACAATGATATTAAGAATGCCAGAGATATTTTTGAGAAGGCTGTGAATGTGAACTACAAGACTGTTGACCATCTAGCAACTGTTTGGTGTGAATATGCTGAAATGGAGTTGAGGCACAAGAACTTTGGAAGAGCACTTGAGCTGATGAGAAAGGCCACTGCAGAACCCTCAGTTGAAGTCAAGCGTAGAGGTATGAATTCGTTTAGAATTTTTATCTTTTAATCTCAAAGAGAGGAGTTATCATGCTTGATTTTAACATGTTTTTATACAGTTGCTGCTGATGGTAACGAGCCTGTACAGATGAAGCTGCACAAATCTTTGAGGCTTTGGAGCTTTTATGTGGATCTTGAGGAGAGTCTGGGGTCACTGGAATCAACTCGAGCTGTTTATGAGAGAATTCTTGATTTGAGAATAGCAACTCCCCAAATTATTCTAAATTATGCTTTCCTTCTCGAGGTAGGAATCTCAAAACATGTACTTTCTACCTTTGGTGGATGTATCTTAAATATTTTCATTTTGACTTCTATAGGAGAACAAATACTTTGAAGATGCATTTAAGGTTTATGAGAGAGGTGTGAAAATATTTAAGTATCCGCATGTTAAAGATATATGGGTTACTTACCTATCCAAGTTTGTCAAAAGATACGGAAAGACCAAGTTGGAACGTGCAAGAGAGCTTTTTGAGCATGCAGTTGAGCAGGTATTTGATAGCTTAATGCAGTTCGTTTGTTTTTTTTTTTGTGCAAGAGTTTCTCTGGATGAATGTTTGGAATTATTTTCTCCTGCTCGTGCGTCAGCTGAGTGTGGTTAATTAACTTGCATTGCTAATATTATGTTATTCATTGCTTAAAAAGGGAAATAAGGAAAGAACTTGCAATGATTATCAATTCTTCAATTTTTTATTCCTTATGTATATGATGTTGGACTGTCTTTTAGATAATTTATCGAACTCACTGTTTGTTCATTTATGTAATGTTTGTTTTTCTCTCATGGAAAACAAACCCAAAAGTTCATAGCAAAACTCCTAAAATGGTATCTCCAACCAGTGATGACTCTGTCTCTTAGATTATTTATTGAACTCACTGTTTGTTCATTTATGCAATGTGTTTTTTTCCTCATGGAAAACAAACCGAAAAGTTCATAGCTGAACTCTTAAAATGGTATCTCCAACCGGTGACGGATTAGCTAGTTTAGTGTTGGTTGTGCAGAATAGAAAGTGTTTTTTGGAATAAATTTAAGGTATTATGCTAGTCAGAACTTTTACTGTTATCATACCACCATTATGTACTCCAGCTTATACCTTTAAACTGTATTTGCTGACATTTGCACTCAAATCATTATCTTGAACTACATTTTCAATCTTTGTTTATTACTGTCCGTTATCTCTTTTGATTGCTAGCAGCTGTCTTCCATTTTTTTGTTGTTTTGTTCCAATGAAAAAGGAGGGGCAGATTGAGTATCCAAACAATGTAGTTCTCTCTGGTTTCATCCTTGACAAATGACAGCAAACATAACCTTCTTCGGTTTCTATTTGTTGATTTGCTGAAGTATGATACTGTAGTTCTCTTTGGCTTCATCCTTGACAAATGACAGCAAACATAACCTTCTTCAGTTTCTATGTGTTGATTTGCTGAAGTATGACTCTTGATTCTCTTTGGGTTCATCCTTGACAAATGACAGCAAACATAACCTTCTTCGGTTTCTATGTGTTGATTTGCTGAAGTATGACTCTTGATTCTCTTTGGGTTCATCCTTGACAAATGACAGCAAACATAACCTTCTTCGGTTTCTATGTGTTGATTTGCTGATGTACGATACTGTACTCCATCTAAGGGATCTCTTATACACTTTTTCTTTCATTTTGTTGACGAGGATTATGTAATGGGAAGAATATGATAACATTGCTAATTTCTTATTGATGATGTTCTATGAAATCAGTTCTACTTGAATGTGTATAAATCTGTATGCTATTCGTATGTTTGGCCAGGCTGAAACTCGTTACGATAAAGTGAAAATTACATAATTATGCATTGCATAGTATGGGGTATGGCTTACTCTTGAGTTTCTCTTTCACTTGTCGTCAGGCACCTGCAAATGAGGTGAAGCCAATATACCTGCAGTATGCTAAACTGGAGGAAGAATATGGTCTTGCAAAGCGTGCAATGAAGGTCTATGATCAAGCAGTGAAGGCTGCCCCTGACAGTGAAAAATTGAGCATGTATGAGATTTACATAGCTCGGGCAGCTGCAATTTTTGGTGTTCCAAAAACTAGAGAGATATACGAGGTTAGTCTTCTTCCTTTCTGCAGAAGCTCATGCAATTCATGAACATTAAGTTAGATTTACCTAAATATTAGCTCAGATGTTTTTAGTTGTTTTCTCTCTCGCCTTCTCTCTTCCAGGAGCATAAGTAATCCATGCATGCAACTTGAGTCAGCTACATGTAAGCTTTTAGACATTGATAAAATGTAATGATAATCATGTTGTTCATTCAGATTAGCAAACCAATGATGGGCCATGATAGTGCTAAATTGAGTTAGTTGAGATTTACATTGCTGTGTTAACTGAAATTTTTGGTGTTAAAAAAAAATGTGTGTGTGTGTGTGTATTGCTGTGGTTGCTTACACAACTGATGAATAACTTCACTGATTAATTTAGATTTTACTTGGGCATAATCTTCAAATGTGAATATTTGCTAATAATGTTTCATGATAACATGCTTCTTTGTGGGACATTATGGCCTCTTGTTGTTGTATGCTTCTTTTTAATTTCATCATACTTTTATTATCTTGGTCAAAATGCACCATTTTCTTTTGTGCTATGGACTTATCCTTCAACTGTAACTAGTTGTCTTTATTTGTCTAACTTAAAAACTGTTGCTGCTTTTTCAGCGAGCAATTGAATCAGGTCTCCCTGATAATGATGCAAAGAAAATGTGCTTGAAATATGCTGAACTTGAAAGAAATCTAGGGGAAATAGATCGTGCTCGTGCGATCTATGTATTTGCATCACAATTTGCAGATCCACGGTCTGATCCTGATTTCTGGAAAGTATGGAAAGATTTTGAGATTCAACATGGTAATGAAGATACCTTCAGGGAAATGCTTCGCATCAGCCGCAGTGTTTCTGCCAGTTATAGTCAGGTAACTATTATTTACTCTCACTTTTTGGGACTGGAGTGTAGTATCCCATCTTACACTGATTTTTGCCGTCTTGCAGACACATTTTATTCTTCCTGAATACTTAATGCAAAAGGATCAGAAGCTAAATTTGGAAGAAGCAGTGGATACTCTAAAGCGTGCAGGCGTCCCTGAAGATGAAATGGCTACTCTAGAAAGGCAATTGGCTCCTGCAGCGGCCAATTCTCCTGTTAAGAATGGTGGCAGAATGGTAAACTTTGTCAGTGCTGGATCTGAGTCACAATCTGATGGTGGTATACGACTGACTGCAAACAACGAGGATATCGAGTTGCCAGAAGAGAGTGACTCAGAGGATGATAAAATTGAAATTGCCCAAAAGAATGTCCCTGCCTCTGTATTTGGGGACCTTGCAGAAAAAGTTGCCAAGGATGAGGACAAGGGAGCTGATGCTGCAGATAATGGTGGCAGTAGTCATCTAGGAGCACTTGAGAGAATAAAGAGGCAAAGGCGGCAATGATGTTACATCAGTAGGATTTTGCCAGTCATGGAATTGAACTCCTGGAATGCTTGACACGTAAGTCACTATAATAGTTGTCACTAGCTGAACTTAAGTTGCTCTTACAAAACTTCTTGATGCACCTTGAACTCTCAAGATAAGTCTCTGTAGCATTTCTTGTTGCTGATGGGGATAATGGCCTCTTAAGTTCAACAATAGGGGGTCTTCAAACCAGTTCGAACTGAATCGTAAAGGGCCAATTTGAACTGAACTGGAAAATCAATTCGGTTCGATTAAGGTAAGCTAGTCTGAACCGGAACTAGTTTGAACCTACCTAACTGAATTGCTTCAAAATCGATTACTCCAGTTCGATTAATCAGTTTTTAATTTCAATCAATTTAAAAAATATATATATTTCAAATGAACCAGTTCTGTTCCATGAATCGGTTCAGTTCAATTGAACTGAATTAGAATCTTGGTCCCACCGGGTCGACATTCTCGAAAAGTTTCTGTCTAGCACCCAATCAAATATAGAATCTTCATGTTGCATTAACAAGGATTATGGTGAGGAAAAGAGGACAACATGGACAATAATGCACATTTGTGCTATGCCTTTGGGTCTTTGGGCCGGATTGAATCGATTAAGGGATTAATGCAATGAACTTGGTCAGACCGATTTTAGCTTTAGTCCGAACCGGTTAACCGAACTGAAGAAAGGTACCCTCTCAAATCGGAACTGTTTACAATCTGCAAACCGAACTATTGATGAACTGGTTTGGACCAAACCGGTTCAGTTCGAGTTTGATTCAGATTTGGTTTGGTTTGAACACCACTATTCCACGGCATCTCCGATGGTTCTTTCTTTCATGAAATTAACTTAATTTCTGCATGAGAACTGAAGATAAATGGTCCCTTATATGTTTCCTCTGTTCATTATCATACACTTTAACCTGTTATGGCTCACTGCAATCTGTTTGGCTTCTTGTTTTTATGCATAATTAACTTTGTTAATGTGCATATGTAATAGTTGATGTGTTACTTCTTGATTTGTCTCTCAGTTTAATATCAAACTGAATGATGATCAGAATAGTCAAATCTGCTCCTGTAGAACCTATTCTGCCTGGTGCCCGACATATATGTCAAAGTGTGCTTTTGCAGCTGTTTCCCTGCACTTTAAATCCAGAAATCTAGTGTATATTTGAGGTATGTTTATTCTCCTGGGTGACTCAGGGATAATGTTGAGGTAATCAAATTTTGAAACATAGGATGCTGATTGTAAGATGTGCTTCAAAAATGTATTTATAACGTGGTTTGAAACATAATGGTAAGTCAGTTGATAGTGTTACCGTAGGTTGTCTAGTAAGTAGGTGAGTTTGGGTAAGTTACCAAATATGTGTTTTAGAATTGAGAGCTTAAAAAGGGGATGAGATACAAGAAAGATGGTTTATGTTGGGTTAGCTTGTAGTAAGCCTAGTCATACCACATTCTGGCTTAAATTAAACCGTTTAAAGATATATATTTATATATATATATATATATATATATATATGTATGTATTTTCTTATCATGTTTTATTTAAGGTATATATGTGGATGGGGGGTGGTCTTGATTGTAGCAAGATTTTGGTATCTATATGGTAAGATTTGGAATTCATTTGTAGAATTTCTGGTTGTTAGGTATTCTGAAATCTTCTCTAACTTCTTTATTTTGGAACAATCTCCAGACTCAAGGTCGTTACTGATCCTTCAAATCTTGGTACAAGCCAATTTGTAAACTTAACGTGTTCATGATGCAGACCTAATTTCTGTTTTTTTTTTTTCATGCAATAGTTTATTGTATGTTGGGAAACCATTAATTTAGGTTCTTCCATTGCATATTTAATCTTTGTTGGACCTTGAAATCCCTTAGTAAGAGGTGATATTTTCTGTTCGACCCACCTCTGTCATCATTTGCTCATTTAGACAATTCTGGTTTCCGGCATTGTACCAAAAGTCTTCAGTGTGTTTTGAAACGTTTCTTGCATATTTATTGCTGATCTGCTTTCGTTCATCTGTCTGCTGGCCGCAGGAGCTATATCTGCTACCATTTCTTCATAAGAGGCAGCGCTGGGAACATCCATCCCTAAAGATCATATCGGAACATATTTACTACTACATTGGAAGGGCACATGCGGAGAATGTAATCAGTAAGATAGCGATGTACTCAAGTGTTCTGTTGTAGATTGTATCATTGGTGTTTTATCTCATCTTCCTGTTCCCGTTTATAGGCATCACCGAGTCTCTTCAAATAAGACCCTCCAAAAGTGCTATTAGATCTCGAAACCAACCCCGGCTTGTGTTGCTTATGTTGATGATTGATGTTTCTGCTGGTTGTAGTCCAACGTTAGTGTTACATATGTTTCTGCTGGCCTATCAGTAACAAGATATGAAGCGATAACATTTCTATTCAAGCAGGTGGTGACAATCTTGCCGATGGATAATATTTACGAGAGGGTGTGTGCGATTTGAAGCTCATTTGTGGAATTGGGTAAAATAATAGGATACGGTGTTCTCTTCTATCATTATACAATGATTTCGGTGGCTTTGGTTGTAAGCGTGCATTCCACTTCTTGAATTAAAATCCTTCTAAAGTTTCCTCTGTGATGTAAAAGTATACACGCAGGAGACGTATCATTTAAGAAGCATTTTGTGATATTGCAAACTGCCAACACATTCTAAAAGCCACCACTGCCGGAAACATAAATTCCTCCGACGGCGGTGTGGTGATAGGACCGATGGCCGTATATTCCTTGGAGTTGTAAGAAGACGCTATTCGTACCACCCACAACTATAATCCCCTTCCCCCATCTTAAAAAAAGGGAATCCAAGACCAAAAAAAAAAAAGAAAAAAAGGGGAACAAACGAGGAGGATGTTCTACTCCTGTTTAGTACAATCATGTGATGCTATGTCTTGGATATGTTGTTCGTTTGGTGGTCGATCAACCTCCAATTCGGTCAGGAGAGGGCCTCTAGGAATTCCAAAGAGGGTGGAGAATATTTGCCGGTGGCAATCATCACAAAAGCAGAAATAGGAGAAGTGTCCTTCGCCGAGCAACCAGTGCACTGTTGCTCCCGGGATCATCCGCCGAACGAATTCGATCATGGATGGTGGCACCACATGGTCGTCCGTCCCCTGTTCGACACATATATAGCATGACCACCATTCTATGTGTATACGAATCGATGAACGAACACTAAAATTGATACCGAGATCTGACTGAATGAAAAGCGAGTAAATTGTCAAAGGAATGTTTTATATTTCATCAAACGACTCGCAATCTCCTAGCAATCAAAGCTTTAAAAATGGCAGCATACTGACAGCATGTTGAGCAAAGAGTAAAATGTGCAGGATATTAGTAGAATAGTGAACTAACTAAATGTAACATTCACAAGCTAATGATCGTAAATGAAAAAAAAAAGAGACGAGAATGCACAGACCTGCCATACGTGTATGGGGCTAAGAAAGCCTGCCTGCTCGTGTTCAACTCCACCGTAAAGTGACTTGAGCCATGGGAGAAGGCCTTTACCCTGATGCTGATTCTGCACTTGAAGATCAGCCAAACCGAAACCCCAGTTTGAAACTTGTAGCATAGCTTCCTCTACAAATGGTTTTGCATCTCCTTGACGGACAGATTCACCAGCATCCTTTTCCCAGAATTCCCTAAAAACTGGCTCTTCCAATAATGATTTGTCCTAGATGCATAATAGCACCATTAGAAATTTCATTGTCTTTCAGGGAAAGAAGCCTACAAATCCAGAAAGAAGTTTCAGAACTATTAAAAGCAAGCAGTGGCTGTGAACAGATGATGCCGTATCAAGTGATGAGCAATTTATGACTCGATATGACATATCTCTGGTATTCAATACCAACACACCTGCATTACACCTTATAAGTGTGAAAAGTCATAAAGAATGCTTGACACTACAACCAGTTGTCTGTTTCCTGAATTTTCAAGAAAAAATGAATCAGCATCTCGCTCCATGCAGTCAGCTGTATTCTTCCTTTTTTTCCCATCATTCCTTGTGCAGCTTTTCAAATGCCTTGATACAGTAAAAATGTTCTCAGTGATTTTTGGTGTAGCTTCATCGGTATTTGAATCAGTGGTACATGTTAAATTGTCCGGACCAACTTGAATTAGTTGGGATTGTTTGTATATGTTGGGCTTCCGAACAGATATGCTATTAACTAATCCATATATATAGACTTTGTGGAATGACTCATTTCCTGTCATGTGGTGATACACAAAACTTCATTTTACACTAACCATGACTTTACACTTTCTACAAACACAGAATTAAAGTTTGGGGAACAAAATCATGACAAACAATTACTGGCCGAGGTTTCTAAGATTAAAGGCATCACCAGAAAAATCTGTGGAAATGGTCATATTGTCATGGCATTTGACGTCATAAAATCAGACCTTTCAAGTTAAAGTTTAGCTAATAAATAAAAACCTCTTTATGTATGACACATGATAATATGAGATGCATCATAGCTTTAAGCTACATAAATTCTACTAAATCTCAGAAAGATGATTTACTGGTGGCAAAAACTTTAAGCGAGGGTATAAAGAAAACTAGGCAAACCTTCTTCCCCAAGGACAATGACAACCACTTCTCAGGCTGACCGCGTTCTCCGGACAGAAAGTTTCTATGGTAAAAGTATGGAAGAAGAGAGGGAAATCTCCGAGCTAAAACATACATCAATCTCCTTTTCATAGTCCACTCATCCCAGGTTTTACGAATCTCTTCTTTGTTCAGGCTGGAGTCATATGGATTGGACATTGGAGCAAACATGGCTGCACCTGAAAGCTCAATTGGGAGACAGATAAGGTGCAAAATAGAACCATTGAGATGAAGTAGATATTATATTATTTTTGGATAAGGAGGTTACCTCTTTCTTTGATATTTTCTACCTAACCAAAAGAAAATCTTACATTTATAAACCAAAGAAAATGTTTCCAACACATCCAAACGAAAGAAAATCTCTAATAACAAAATTACAGATATTTCCAACACATCCAAACTCAAGAATTAAACATGAGATTCTGGATTGATGTGATGGTACATTAATAAAGCTTCTGGCTATAATTACCATGACCATGCAAACCCTCATAACTTGTCTTAGATTTCTTGAACCAAATTCTTGTTTGGTTCTGCTAACAACAGAATCACTCTTAAGAATTATGCCTTACCTTTTGCAATGTTTAATTGACTAATCTGTCTACTAAATCTAGACAAGAAATATACCAACACAATCCCATATTTCTTCAATGCCACCAAAAACTTCCAGCACACGAAATAAGCTAATGACTGGGGCTAACCACCAAAAGATGTGTTAAGAAAACAGTTCATCTAGGTGCTTTCTGCCAGTTCATATTCTGATAGACATAGTATTGTGAAAGAAAAAGGAAAGACATTTATTCATTTAACAGAAATCCCATATTTAATCATCAGAGAAGGATTTCTAATCCAAGAAATCCATACTTCATTCTACACATTGTGACAGATCATTGTGCTTTGCACAAGTAAATGTACAATGTATATATTAATAACATAGTTTGTGGATCACTAAATTTTTAGTTATTTCATATGAAATGAATCCTGGCACAAACGCATAAGTCAAAAAGAGAAAAACTCTCTAACACTCTTTCTGGGAGTCAATCATAACTCATCATATCTAATCTTACCTCTCCTTGTTTCACAAAAGCATACATAGATGTATTTTGATTTGTTCTGTTCTCCGTCTTGCTTCTCCTGGGCTTCATGTAGCACACATCATATCAAATCCTAATATCATGCACCCAAAAGTCATATTTGATTAACGTTGTCAAATTCTGTATATCTTCCTACACTATTAGTTGATCTTTTAGATCCCATTACATAGTTTCCTGTTTAGTTAAGTGGTCTAAAAAAGACAGCTCATTTTGTCTTCAATCATTCAGACATGCCACAAAGACTGAGCGGCCTTGTTATAACTGCTATTGTCCCAATCCAAGAATCACAATTCTGTCAAGATTTTCTTATACCAAATGTTGGGAAAGAAATGGTCCTACCATTGTAATCGGATATGTCCTCACAATTTGTGGAAAAGGTAAACAGAAGATAAGAACCATGCTTCTTCCAACACTTCCTGCTATTAAAAGTCCCACTGTTATCACTATATCTCACCTAAGATGTTTATCTGAGGCAAAAATCTAACATAAGATTTTATGAAAAGTGGACATATGACAGAACAATTGCTCCTAATCAAATAAGTTTTTTGAAATTCCCAAATATTCCCTGCCAAGATCTTGAGCTTTACACAAACCTTTTCTCATCAGCCAGCATAAAATAATTTGTGGTCACATATCATCATTGATCATCCAACCCTTTCCTCATCAATGAGGTAGGCAAAAGAGCATGACCCAAGACCAAGAACTCTCTGTGGGCACACCTGGCAATCTACTAGGCATCCACCTAAGTTGGTGCTAAGTCGATACTAGGTAAGAAAGTAGCTTACCCAAAACAGGACTGTTGGTTGCTGGAATTCAGAGAGAAATCATCTAAAATTATTATAGAATATAGACTGAGGAGTCTTGAAGAAGAGGGAACAACAAGCTGTAGTTTAGGGATAAGGATCGTTGGTCATTTCAGACACAAAAGGAACCAATAGCTTAACTAAAAGCCTGTATTACTTGCTATAATTGCAGAAAACTAGTGCTCTGCAGTAAAAGGATAAACCATGGTAAACCACATGGAGGCTTGTACATCTTATGTTAGTATACCATAAACAAGGTCGGAAACTTCAGATATTCATTTGAAAAATAACCACAAAAGTCACATTTTATGAAAGTAACTGACTGCTCGTACAAACTTCCGTGTCTACAGATGTGATAGGGTAATGTAATAACTGTGCAACTACTATACAAACAAAACACACCTGCTAGTCTGTCAGGAATATAATGAACAGCTGCCCATGCATGCATGGCACCACCTGAATAACCCACTACCCAAAACTTGTCCGTAACACCAAGAGCATTCGCTAAATGGAGCATATCCATAGCTGATGAGTTGAGATTCCGAACGGGATGAGGATCACTTTCACCAAAACCTGGAAGATCATAAGTGATCAACCGAACACCAAATTCCTCTAAAAGAGATTCTTTAATGCCAGGTATTCCTATATAAGAAAGTATAGAATGACAAGTCAGTCTAGAAAATTGAAAAGTGAGGCATGCATAAGAGCTGATTACATTATATGAATAACATGATGAAGGAGGAACAAATTGCACCTGCCAAACGAGAAGAAAGAAACGCATGTGGAGCAATCATGAAAAATCTAGCTCTTTCAGCCAAAACTCCTTTCTCTTGATATGCCATATATCGACCATCTAGAAGTTGGATGCGACTAGCACTTGGGGGACTTACATACAGTTTCTTTGGCGCTTCAACAGAAGTCTCATTTCCATTGTTTACACTTAGTACTGCACAGGATTTTCAACCACAGTTGGAAGAAAAAACAAAAAGAAAGATAACATGATGTCTAAAGCCAAAAAGCTATAAAACTACAGGATATTAAATGGATTGAATGGAATCCACATGCATATCCTTTTTTCTCTCATGATGCAAAACTAGACAGATAAAATGCTTCATTAAAGATGAAATCATCAGCAGCAATGGAGTGAGAGTTGTACTAATTAGCATTAGTCTAAGAAATGAAGGCAATTGCAAAGTTTTTCTTGCATTTGAAACAGAAAAGAACCAGATTATACTTGAAAAAAGGAATTAAAATACATTTGGACGAGCAAGAGATCCCTAGAGTTTGTACCCGCATTCTTTTCCACATATGATTGCCACATTGCGATCTTCATCAAAGGGAAAAAAAGAGGTACAGCTAAACACAAAAAGGTCGTTCAGTGTCAAATACCACAGGAAAGGGGGTGGAATCATCCAATGTTTATGATCAAATACACTTCTAAACTACCACTATCTACAATGATCTTTGCGCAGAAGTGGAATCATCCAATGTTTATGATCATATACACTTCTAAACTACCACTATCTACAATGATTTTTGCGCAGAAGTTGTTATTGGACGAAGAATTCCTTCTTCTTCTTCTTTTTAATTCTGACACAAGTAATTGTTAGTAGAATAGTAGAATGCATGAAGTTTCCTGATCTGAATCTCAAATTAGATCCTTGTAAAAGCTAAACTAAGTCTCATCAGAAAGCAAACATGATGATGTGCTTAGTGTTTACCAAGAAGCGCGAGGAGAAAGACAGTGATGACGATGGGCCAAGCGTGCGCCGGATCCCGATCCTCGGGCAGGTACTCGTTCGTGAACTCGAGCCGCCGCAACACCGCATCCCAATGCCCCCTGACCTTCTTGCCGACGTAGGTCTCCCCCACTCCCCCCAGACTCTGCTGCGCTACATCCCAAAACCCGCAGCCGAGCTCCCGCAGCATCTCCCCCGTGGCCACCACGAACCCCGTCACCTGCTCCTTCAAGCTCTCCTCCGGCCCCGCCCCTTCCTCGTACACGCGATAATACCCCTTACCGAGAACCCTCCCGCCCGTGTCCCCCGCGTCCCGCTCCTCCTCCTCGGCCACCGCGGCGTCGGCGGCGTGCCGGATCCCGGTGTCCCCGACCAGGCTGGCCAGCTCCTCCTGCCACGTCATCCGCTCCGCCACCACCGCAAATGTTCCTCACTCGTGGGGATTAGACAGAGAGTGAAAGATTAGCGTGTTTAAGAAGCTCGATCGCGGTGCAGCGGATGGACGGGTGAGATTTCACGGGGAGCATCACAGGGCCACGGGTTGTTGCGGCGACGGAGGACGACGACCGCCGTTACCGGGGACGGAACCCTCTTCCTTGCGATCTCCTGTCGTTGTCCTCTCGTTTGATGTCACCAATTCGGCTTCGGCTTCGGCTTCGGCGTGCGTAGAAGGCGAAGGGAGAGGAGGGGGCGAAGACGCGAGAGACGCCAATTGTGGGAAACGATCGGACGGTGGCGATGCGTGGTACGGTCGGATATCGACGGTAAAAGTCCGTCCACGTCGGGTTGGGTTCGACGCACGCGCGTACCACCCAGTACGCTTTAGTCACGTGCCGCAGAGGGACACCGGGGCCCACCGAGGTAGCAGCAGGTGGGACCCTTCGAGGATCCGGTGAGCCGCGGAGACGGTCGAGGGTTGTGACTGGGGTACGTGTCCCGTCGCGAGACGTCTCTCGACGGAAGCCCGTGTTTGAGGTGGGGCCCAGGGGCGGTTAGGGAGATGGCTGCGGGGAACAAGACATGGGATTTTCGGCGGTCCGAGGCGCGACGAGAACCGAGCTGCCCATGTCCTTTCGACAGAACACCACGCAGCGTTTTTCCACCAATCACGATGGTGCCAGCTGCCCTTTATGTCGTTTTGTCCAGAGATAGATACGGTAAACAAGAGAACCAAGGCAAGGTGTGGACACCACCATGGCATCTTTGCCAAGGTGACGTACCTGCCTGGGAGAGACATTCTGTAAAGAATGTCCCTTTCAAATCACATATGTATCCCTGTCATGACCCACAGAATAAATGCTTACACTGTTAATTCCATCTCAGACCATTAAAGTATGATATCGTAGACTAGCCGACTCCATGCAGTGCCATCAATGCAGAACAATCCCTGTAATGAACTCCCACCTCTCAATTATTGTGTTGCTACATGACAGAAATATGGTAGCCAATCTCTCTCAACTTGATCCACCAACCACGTGAAAGAATACCAACTAGTAATGATGATTTACTATTGCTTGGGAGGAGCCCAATTGGGTCTTCCCCAAAAGAAAGGAAATAAAAAACAGAACTAACAAGAACATCTTCTTTTTCTTCTCTCATTTACACAACCCCTTTTGGTTGATCTCCCGAGTTACCTTTTAGCTTTGGCTTTGATGGTGGAAGCGCAGAGGAATTGCTCTTGGGGTGTAGAGGTGCCACACCAGGATCCTAGAGCAGTCGGCAGGAAGGCACTTCAACTTGGTCTCATCTTCCAGGATGACTTCATGCACAAACTTGATTGAATCCTGAAATTACACATCACAATGTTTTAGCGACAAAAAGTCAGTAGCAGGTGAGAGAGCTTTCCTGAGTTGACCGGTCACCATCCACTGGGACAAAACCATGTTACTAGTCCTGATCGAAGGTCCCCTGTGCTAGACTATGTCCTTCATCAGAGAAGGCAGAAAGAGTTGGTAAACATCTTCCAAGGCTAATAATTGAGAAGGTTGCTATCGATTAGGTGATTGATAAAGGTTGGGAGTTCTATTGAAGTCCTTGTAGTTACAAAGATGTTGCTTCCAGAGACAGCTGGAAAGAACATTATGTGAAAGAGATGGAACTGATGCATGCAAGTATAAACGTGGTCTTACTAGTCATTGACAAAGTTCCCCAGGCTAAAGCAGGAAAGAGATTGTGTAGTAGATGTTATCTATTTGCTTGAACTGCAGACCAAGGCAGAAATTGCGGTTTGATCTTATAAATAATGAAGCAGAAAAATTACTTGAAGCTCATGAATTAAACGCCAACCTGCGAGGTGTCAGGCAACGAAGTAGGGCGACCCCAGCGCTCAGGATCCCAGAGTATGGAGCTATTGAATGCAAAGCCAGAAATATTAATCTTAGGAGGTTTAGGGTTCATGTCAGTGCCAGTCAGCAACAGCCTTTTGTCATTGCTCAAGTCCTTCAAGATCCACCCTTCAACCCTTGATGCACGACAAACTGGGCCGTCCACAACCACTCTTTTCCTGTTTGTCGACACCATTGCCACCGGCCATGTCCCGAAGACCCTGGAATTTTGACTCGAGAGGTGTTAGTGCTTCAGAAGGCAACAGCTCTAAATTCTCTCATTTTTTTGTCCTTTTGGGACCAATTCAGTGAGTTTCTCTGAGATGAATCGGTAGAGTTGGATTTCTGAGTCCGATTGCATGGTTTGAAGGCCAAATCAGACAAGAAATGAATTCAGAGATGGAAAAGAAGAGGGAAGACATTCAGACCTTTTTTTTTTATCACTCCAATGTCCTCCCTTGAAATTAAAAGCATGAGTTTCTTGGAATTGGAATTCATGGAAGTTTGTCACCATGCATTTGAATGAAATGAGTTCCCAAAAGGACAGATTCCCATGAGACCCAGCTAGCATCCATTCAGTCAAAGGAGTTGAATGACGACCACCATCGATGTTGCCGACACGAGAAGAATGTACAATAGAGCAGCATGGGCAAGACATGGATTAGGGAAGAAAAACTAGTAAGATTGGCTGGAAAATACTTTAAAAGTTTTTAGTTTAATATGAAGGAAGGCAACTTCCGTAGTGTAAGTTTTGTTCTTTTGTTGTCAATTGATTACAGAATGGTATTCTAAGATCAGAGTTGAATGTAATCAACATTTCTTTATTATTCTTCAATGCATATCCTTTACATAACTATTTCTTGAACTCTACTTATGATCAGAGTTATGCTCGACGTTAATTCAGGAAAACCATAGAGCGAAGATATGGAAAGAAGTGCGAGAGAACGTCAAAATTGATGAACCAAACAACTTTAGGGATCTAATTCTCATGAGTATGAGATAGATAATTGGAAACTGATGGATCTCATGGATCGAAGCCTCCTTGAAAACGAGACAAGAGAAGAAAAATGAGAGAAGAACATCAAACATGTGGTCAATTCTCCTTATTTTTGTCCCCATGAAGAAGTATTTAACCCAAATAATGCAAGAGGAAGGGTGAGATTTGGGCTGAAGGGTAAAGAACGAAGCATGCCAATTCTTCATATTCTTAGGAGAAATTAGCAAAGATCGGAGCTTTTCATTGAATGAATGATTCAATTTGCGGATGAATCGATACTGATTCCATCTTTTGGTTCCTATTCCTATTGAGTTATGAGCTATTTCTGGTGCCGCTAGTTAGTTCGTGCTGGGAAATAAATGAGGAGAGGAAACAGAGCAGAAGAAGGGAAGAATGGTCATACTCGATCTCTCTAATCTCCTCGAAGAATCGGAGATCGTAGGCGTTGGATGCGCCGGCGAAGTGGACGATCCCGGTGAGGCGGTGGTACTCGACGTGGCTGAGGGCGACGTTCCGCTGGTGGTCGGCCTCCGCCGCCGGGTCGGTAAAGTTCTCCTTGAAGGTGAGGTGCCTGTACATGACGCCGGTGGCCCGCAGCAACGCGGCGGTGGCGGGGGTTTCGGCGTAGGCTTGGACGACGATCCACAGCAGCGGCGGCGGGACCAGGCGGAGCGTGTGCGCCAGCCGCAGCAACAACGCGCCCTGGAACCGGTCGTCGGCCCGGGTCGTCGTCACGATGATCAGCAGACGCCGGGACGGCGGCTGCGCCTCCACGGACCCCTCCGCAGGCGGTGGCGAGTCGTCGCTGTCATCTGCGGGAGCCACAGCGGCGACCGCGGCAGATCCGGGGATCTCGATCAGGCTCCTGTTGACGGCCTCACCGCCGGGCTCGACGATCTGCTCCACGGGAGCGGCTGGGAGGAAGCCGATCCCGGTGACGGGCTGGCGATCGGCGCGGCGGTGGGAGAAGAGGGTAGCGGTGCTGTGAGGCGCAAAGCCGGTGAAGAATCCCATCACGAAGCATAGCGCGAAGTGCACCAGCGCCTTCTTCCACAGCTGAATCCTCTTCTTTGATCGATCCATCGATCCCATTTCGCTCGTCAATGCCGCCAAGGCGTATCACTGAGAGAGAGAGAGAGAGAGAGAGAGAGAGAGAGAGAGAGAGAGAGAGAGAGAGAGAGAGAGAGAGAGAGAGAGAGAGAGAGTTAAGTGGGAGGGGTGGAAAGAGGGTTTAAAAAGGGCGGGAGGGGAAACGGTAGTAAAGTGAAAGGGAAGGGTGAGAATAATTGAAGGCGTGTGCGTGTCGATGGGATCTTCTCCTCCGTCGCCGATGGAGAGCTACGGCTCGAAGTCACCGCTTCGACGCAAGGCAAGCGAAAGACGACAAAGGAGAGGAGGACCGACTTGATCGCGGGTCGCTGTGTGTTAATAATGATGAGTCAATGCGTGCTCGCGGGAGAGGAAGCGGAGGGATGGTGATGCTTCAAAAGTCGTGCACCCAATTGGGTGTGAGCTGTGAAGGTATGCATGTGGTCGCCGACTCCGTGTTTATTAGTGACTAATGCGCGCACACAGACGCCAGACAAGTTGGGATGGGGATGCGTTGACCAGACTTTGGAGGTTGATTAGGGCCGGCGTTGGCTGATCATTTGCACGTTAGTCTCTTAAGCTATGACTTAAACTTGCCTGCATCCACGCATTGAGACCCAGTCATTTTCACTGCGGTCTCTGTGTCTTTGTCACTGGATCACGTCTAATCCCAGCAGATTTTTAGGTGATGTTGAATTGAGGTAAGCTCAATTGGACGGCGTTGACTTGATTTATTTTGGCCATCTGATGTCGACCGAGAGAGGATTCAGAACATATTCGATCTATATATTTTAGAATTATTTAAGTGAAGCCTTGCAGCTTTAGATGGCGCGGCCCACATGTGGCTCGCTTCAACATGCGATTTTGGGCCAAGTCGGTGCATCTAATCGGATTAGCGAGCGTCATTTAGCCGAGTAAGCTCACGTAAACAGTCGTAGCGGAAGTCTCATCGACGAATGACTTGGCCAAAGTCGACTTAATCTCTCCGACTCAATGTGAGTTTATGGAATTCACCGCTTCGATGCTGACGCCACTGACTTTGACTCGATTCCACCGCACATTTGGCACTTGCATCGATCTGCTGACACCGCCGTCTCTGACTCCAAAGTTGTTTCTACCGCCCGTTCGCTATCACCAACGCTATCACGATCACCCGGCACCTTCTACGTTAGCATCGTTGGATCATACGCCGTGTTATCCGTGGGAACAAATACGAGTTCCTCCAATGTGGCATCCAACAGTTCTATTGACTCATCTGATCAATAATCAAACACACGTGTAAAAAAAATCAATGCAAAAGTCACTGTTGGATGGCTTCACATTAAATAGCAAATCCGGAATTGAATCAATTTCTTGGCTCAAATCTCTTTCTATGACCTTTGTATATAAACTTTGGAAGAATTTTTGTCGTATTCTTTCGACTTTTCTAATTCTTCTAGATTTATTAGAGAAAATTATAAAAATACTTAATAAATTTATGCTTTTTTTCATCAAAATCTAGAGATATATAATAGATATTTATAAAATAATAAAATCTTTCTCTCTGATGATTTCTAAGATTAACTTGTTTTTTTAGACTCTTTCATTCAAAAAAGTTTTCTATATTTAAATTTTTTGTTCCCTCTTAATATTATTTCAAAGAATCCAAAAATACACACTACCCTAACACATCTGCCATATAAAGATTCAATTCAGAAAAAAAAAATAGAATTACTAGACTGGATCAAGTGGTCCATCCTTCGATGAATAATTTTTTCCTCCTTAATCTGCTTAAAAAATAATAATTTTTCTTTAAAAAGGTAAGTGACAAAAATAAGATTCGAATCAAGATCTTAAAATATTTTTTTAATAAATGAATCTGATATACTACCATCGTATCGATCTTTGAAGTATAGTAAATTTAACTTGATGATTGCAATCCACGTGAAACATGTTTATAATGCCTTTTTATTATCACCAATCTCCCCCAAAGCTCTCTTGATGTGTCCGTGAGGCATGCTAAAGGACAACGCAGGAATCAAAACTCATGTGCCCATCATATTGATGATTATGTACGCATATATTTTATTTGTAATTATAATTAAATGTTTCTTGCAACACATGTTTGCCGATAATGATTGCCATGCTGTCAGACGTTACATAAAAATCGATGTCGAGTAGGATTGTCGACGTATTTTTTTTTTAACGCTCTAAATTAGTAACAAAACAAAACGACTATTTTTAATAATAATAATAATTGAGTTCGATTAATGTGACCTAAAGTGTTTTTATAATCGATTAAATTAGGCAAGTGTGCATGTGGTTTAATCATTGACCAAATCTTGATCCAACTAGGTTTCATGTATCGAGACGAGATACGATTGTGATGAATATTTTCCTAAATCTTCATATGCTTGTGCTTTTATATTATTAGATACTTTAGACCGTAATCATCTATATGTTTAAAAAAAATTTAATATTTATTTTGTCAAAGTTTGAAAATTCTGCATATATACATATACATATATATACATACATATATATATATATATATACATACATATATATACATATATATATACATGTATATATATATATATCTCGTTAATATGCGAATGGAAACCGAAAGTACGGCTTAAGCACATATCAAAAGGTTGCTCGTGGACGTATACATGTATAGCTCGAAGCGTTCTCTTCCGGTACACTTACCGATATCATATTCCGGGCCACATAACATACAGCCGACCTCTATATATATCGATCCGCGTTCACAGCAGCCCCCACCTCGTGCACAGCTAATCCACATCAGCCTCTCCTTCCCGCAGTCCCCACTGTGTCTCGTTCCTATGGGCTCAGCTAGTCCTCCTCCTGCCGCCGGCGTCCTCGGCCCTTGCGCCGCCTGCAAGGTCCTCCGCCGTCGATGCACCGACAAATGCATGCTGGCACCCTACTTCCCTTCCACCGATCTGCGAACCTTCACCAATGCGCATCGAGTTTTCGGCGCCGGCAACATTACCAAGCTCTTGCAGGTTAACGAATAAACCTCCAGGTTAACGGTGCACCGGTTGCATCTCTGTCTTGAATATGTAGTCGTTAACCATGACGCTATGGTGTTCGAATTAATGCCCCCGACTCTACCGGCTCCTCTGACTTGGACAAGGATCGTCGCATCGACAGGAAATCCCGCAGTGGCAGAGGCAGGACGCGGCGAGCAGCATGGCGTACGAGGCGAATGCCCGGATGAGGGACCCGGTGTACGGGTGCACCGGCGTCGTGTTCCGGCTCCAGAATCAGGTGAGCGAGCTCCAAGCTCAGCTGGCCCGGGCGCAGGCGGCGGTCGCCAACCTGCACGCCGAGAACGCGAACCTGACGGCACTGATCTGCGCGCGAATGTCCCAAGCCCTGCAAGAGACCACCGCGGTGACCGCCGACGGCACCGCGCCCGCTCCTTACGTCTTCCAGAACGATTCCTTCCTCCTCGACGGGAGCAGCGTTCCGGGCTACATTTGGGAGCCACCTCTTCGGACATGAGCTGCCGTGGCACATCTCAGTAGCAAAGGAACGATGAACAACACGCTGTACCGAGAAACCTACATCGAGTTTATTCCTGTACTTCATTTGGAAGCATAATTTGGGTTAATATTGTTAGAATTTAACGTCAACTTATAATTTAAATTTGATTAAACATTGAGTTTTAGCTTTAGAAATGGAGATAGAGCAAGTGGTTGTTTCTGCACTGTTCATTAAGCAATCCGATGAGCTGTACCGTGAAGAAGAACAACATGGCTTGTACGACCGTTCTTCATGCGCTGTTTCCATTGGGTTACAACTGCAGGCCGGTAACGAGGAAACTGCCCGTGCTTGAGTCAATCATGCATGGCTGCAGGCCAAGTGGAAACACGGCTTCACGGATGCATGACGGACATCCTCGTGGGATAAGGATGCGAAGGTCTTTGGATAGGAATCTTTTGCATAATATTTATCTTTTTATTGTGTCGTATGCTAATTTTTCCATAACCATGTGTAAGAAGAATACTTATCTCTAATCATAACTCAATACATGACCTTTTGATTAAAAAATATAAAAATCCTCAATTATCGACCATCAAATCAGCACCCGTTGAATATTCTCTCAAGTAATTAGTAGGTAAATCTAGATTGATTATAAAAGTAATGATCTATTTTTTTTCTTACTTTACCTCAAGCTTACTTTAACATCCAATGAAACATATCAGGAGCTCCATCCAACATTGGTTTGAAGTATAGGTCGAACCCTAAATCGAGCCGCACACCACGCGGATCAAGTGCATAAGTTGAGCTTTAATGAGTTCGATTGATCAACATTTCACATCGGCTATCGATTTTTTCTCTATCACTATATACCTTAAAAAATATATATTTTTGACAAAAATTAACAACCAAAATGATTGGGCTTAGAGCAAATTTGATCTATTGCGAATTGGATTCGAACTTACCAGACTTGACTCGCCTTTATGTTACAACAAATTGAGTAATTTACGAAGAAGGAAGTTGCCAAGATTTTGACAAATGCACAATTGATTCCACGCCCAATTTGGCAAGAACATCAACTTAGAGCATTGTTTGATCTCGATAACTCTAAGATTGCAACAATTGATTTCATGATTAATTTGTGACGTTAAGTAATTGATTGATTAAGAATCCAAGTCATTCTTTGGTTTTTTTTATTATCGATTGATTAATCATCTTAAATCGTGTCCGTCCAATCTCATGGATTTGCGAGCATTGGGTCCGCCAATGTGATCGGATTCCACGGCCGTACCCGAACTTGCACGTGCAATCGAACCAAACCACTTCCGCCCACCGCCGATTCGGTTCGGTTTGGCGGCGGGGGCGGCGGCCGCTGAGGATCGTACTCGAACTCAGGTGACGTCCGCGGCGAGTGACAGCACCCGCAGCCGCAGCCCCGACCCACCGATTTACCTACCACGAGCGACCTAAAGCCAATGCGGTAACTTCACGGACGGTGACCTGACTTCCTCGACCCTATGCCCATCTGCCCTCGAGAGTCTTCTCCCCTCGACGCAGTTCAACTCCCTCTTTCGATTGGAACCGGCGACATCAAAACGGAGGTAAAGATCTAACGTTCCTAGTTAATTCCTTTTTAATGAGCCCTTCCGTTCTCTGATCGATCGGGGTTTATGCTCGCCTCTTTCCCTCAGATCGATCTGTGATATTTTTAGGGCTTACGCTTCTGCTAGTTTGAATCGATGGGGCACTCGAGTTTCTTCTAGGGTTTTTGTTCTTTTTCCGTCCACATGGAATCGAGCCCCTTGGCGAACAAGACAGGAGGCGGCAGCCTCGATCTCAACTCCATCGCCACCGAACAGCCGGAAGCCCTCGCCAGTCCCGTGGATTTAGGTT
Source organism: Musa beccarii (assembly GCA_024322285.1). Lineage (NCBI taxonomy): Eukaryota > Viridiplantae > Streptophyta > Magnoliopsida > Zingiberales > Musaceae > Musa > Musa beccarii. The sequence goes on from CM044401.1 coordinate 12,895,360, forward strand.
CGGGCGCGTTGGAAGTCGGAGCGAGGGATGATGCATCCGCTGTTGGGCGTGGTAACGTCGTTGGAGAACAAGCGGAGGAGGTTGGTGTAGAACAGGATGGTGTCGAGAAGAAAGATGGTATGGCCGGTGAAGATGTGGTGCAAGCTGCTGGAGGAGAGCGCGGAAATGGATATTCTGGCGCCGTTGATGTTGGCGATGTGAAGGATGTGGTCGAGGGCACCGATGGTGAGGTCACAGAAGATAGAGGAGAGGGTGCTGAAGCTGAGGCCGGTGAGGTTAAACCTTGGTATGAAGACGCCGATGTGGTTGATGAGAAGGCGACGATCGAAGGGGATACTGCTAGTCAAGAGATGGCTTCCAATGTTGCTACGGAGGCTGGTGGTGGTGAAGATCAAGATGTGAAGGTCGGTGAACAAGAATCGACAGCAAGGAGGAAGAGGGGAAGGCCCCGGAAGTTGGTAAACAAAGGAGACTCTGTTGGTCAAGATGTTGGTAGTAAAGCTGGTACCGATACTCTCAGCGGTGAAGAACAAGTATCGTCAGCAAAGCGAATGAGGGGAAGGCCGCGGCGTGCTGTCACTGCATGTATTGATGATGCTTATTATCACTATCACTTTCAGGATGAGAAGAAGGATCCATTTGCTGCTTCTAATTTGGTGTGGGGTAAGGTGAGGAGCCATCCCTGGTGGCCCGGCCAGATTTTTGATCCTTTGGATGCGTCTGAAATGGCATCCAACATTCAGAAGAAGGATCATCATCTGGTTGCATATTTTGGAGATAGAACATTTGCTTGGTGCGATGACTCAAGGTTGAAGCCTTTCCAGACACACTTCTCACAGATGGAGAAACAGAGCAGCATGGATGCATTTGCAAGCGCCATCAGTGATGCGCTCCAAGAGGTGTCACGGCGTATTGAGTTGGGAATGACATGCGATTGCTTTATGGATGAAACTTATGCTAGGGTCAACGACCAAATGGTTGAAAATGCTGGTATACGGAAAGAAACATGTATCTCTGCCGTTGACAAGTCTTGGATCGTAAGCTCCTTAGATACTGTCAGACTCCTCGACCGCATCCAAACATTAGCACAGTTCCCATATGGAGCAGTTGATAGGTTGGAGCTTGCGATAACCAAGTCCCAGTTGAAGGCCTTTTATCGCTCAAAGGGATATCCCGAACTACCTGTATTCGTTTATGGTGAAGGACTAGGGGACAACGTCGAAGGTTCACCAACTAAAAGAACATATGGTAAAGATGTTGCTGATCCCTCAACACCAACTTTGTCAGACACTGCTTCCAGAAAGGGGAAGTCAAGAGTTGGAGGGAGCTCATTCAGAAAAGACAAACATATAGTTGAGCATGGTAGAAAAAAGAAGAGCTTGTCTGAATTGATGGAAAAGAGTAGCGAACATCATGATGCAGATGGTGAAAAAAGTGGATCCGGAGGAAATGCTTCTTCTCTTTCATCTCACAAAGAACTTGAGGTTGCTGATTCTGATGGTGCTGAATCTGGGAAGAGCAAGCAGAAAAAGCTTGACTCTTTAGGGGATTTGATAACTATGTCGCAGATTTCCAGGTCCAAAAAGCAGCCCAAGGTTGGAGAATGCATGCGTCGAGTGGCGGGACAGATGTCAGGGCCACCCCCTATGCTTAAATTGAGTGGTAAATCAGTAACAAAAACCTCAACCATATTGAGCCATAGAAAAGGTGGCATTCCAAAGGACTATTCCTCCCCAGGTGAGATGCTTTCACAGCTCTGCTTAGTTGCGAGGGATCCATTGGGGGGGTATGATACCCTGTCTTCAATGGTGAGTTTGTTCACTGATTTTCGAAATGGGACCATTCCCAGTAGATCAATGGATGAAAAGCATAAAGGGGCAGTTGCAGGTAAAAGGGATAGGAGAAAATCTGCAAGTTTCCTGGCAGCCTTCTCGGAAAAATTGGACTATATGCAGGATTCGTATTGGTCAGACATTATTGTAAGTGATGAAGAAAATTTAGTATCAAGTGGGCAGAAAAGAGAACGAGAATCTCAGAGAAAGCGACAAAAAGAGCAGCAGCCTGAAGATGAATCAGCACTTTTACTTACCTTGAGTTCCCTGCCAGATACCAAACAGCATTTACGGGGCGATTCCACAAATACTAATAACGCGAAAGAAATGCAAGGTGCGAGGACCACTGGAAAGAGTTCACTGGATTGTTCCTCAAATCCTAATAGCAAGCAGGAAGTGGAATGTGAAGGACCCACTAGCAATTTGCAAAATGATGTTGATGAATGCATGCCGACTGCACTGGTTTTGACCTTTAGTGAGGCATCTTCTATTCCTGCTGAAGCTGATCTCATTAAGTTATTTGGGCGATATGGGCCCCTTATGGAAGCAGAAACTGAGGTTACAAAGTCAAAAAATCATGCTAAAATTGTATTCAAGAGGCGAAGTGATGCAGAAGTTGCTTTAAGCAATGCTGGAAAATACAGTATCTTTGGGCACACCCTTGTGAGCTACAGACTTAGGATTTTGGAGGCAGAACCAAAAGCTTCTCTGAGTAGCACGGCACTCGGCGAACAAGATGCCTTGCCTGTCGCCTGATGCAAATGTTTCAGGTGCGGACATGACATCCTGTATATATTCTGCATCATCATTTAAATGTTATGCTTTAAGTAAGGTGTTTATCTAACTATTTTCATATCTTTTTTTAATCATAGATAATAATGGAGCTATTCAGAGAACATGAATGTTGAAGTGAATGCATTATTAAAATGAGCTGCTGACTTGGGTGACCAGTTTTTTTTAATATTGTTTTAGTTTGTTGAGGGGTCACAATATCCTTGTTCTGTGGAATTTATATGGTTTAGAGTACAAACGCAATGATGATAAGAGCCAATTGTTGATCATGTATATAGCCATCTTTAAAGTTCTGAAGTGACATTTATGCTCTAAGCTTGTTTGGTTTGTGTTATTTTCTGTTGCTGAAAATGAACATAACAAAGTTATAATGTAAAACACAGAGCTACTATAACTGTGACTTGGGAGTTGGTCTTTTATTTTGTTCTGGTAGTGAATATATTGCTTCGATCCCATGCTTCTTGTTGTCACCAAGAAGTGGGCAGCCTCTGAAAAAGTTTTCTTATGCTGATTCCTAAATTAAGGTCAACGATTATGCATCTACGGATTATATGTGACCTGCATATTTGTTGTTCTATCTTCTACCTTCTGTTATGGTGGGTGACCAAGAATTCTTGTATTTGTTGTTTCTGTACTGTTAGGCATTCAAATTTATCTTATTGCATCGTTAATTTCTCAAGGTACCAAATCGCTTAGCTTACTTAATGTTCCTTTTGATCTGTGGTCCTCGGGTCATTTGCATGGTTTGTTGGGCATAAAATTATTAGGTTTCCAGTTATATGGGTTTTTCCAGGTGATTATTGCCAAATGAAAATATCTCATCTTCATATTGTGACGTGGTCTAATTACATTTTCGTTTGGCTGCAAACCTTTTATTACGTTGCTTGCATTGCCTGCGTCATTCTGTAGTAGTAGTGTTCATGCATTTTGACTGTATGAATGGTTGGTGACTTTTTTACCTGATGCATGCTCGCTTTGCTCCACGCAACACTGTGTTGGCTTTTCCATATTGACTTGCAAGTTCTGTTCGTGCTTTTCCAAATAGTTGTAGAACAATGAGCGAATGGTCATAGAACGATGTGCTCAGTATTGGCTACTTGTTTGGTTCCCAAGCTTTATATCTACATCAGTTTTTGATCGTGGCTACATTTGAAGGCTGCACTTTGATCACTGGTAGCCTGCTTGGAGGCTCGATCTACCGCAGGCCTTTGACCCTGTGCTAATTTGTATGTATCATGGAAGCCATCTTAAAATGCTCATGCTTTTGCCTCATCGTATGTTTGGGTATATATCTTGTTGTATATGTGTTCATCGATTTGGTGCTTTTGACTCGGGCTTATTGACAGGATACATATTTCACATTTTTCTTTTAGTGAGCTTGATAATGATCAAATTATATATACGTTTAATTTGATGTAATATTAGCGCCCTTGCTTTCTTTTTCGGGGGTGGTTTGTTAGAGAGCGGTTCCGCTGCCTCTATAAATATAACGTGGTAAAGTCTCGTCCTCTCCCAATTTCCGACCCCCGTTTGTCTGCAACGTCCGATCTGAATCTCTCGCGCCTAATCGAGACGAATGAAGTAAGAGGTAGGAATCGTCCTCTCTTTTCTTGTGTTTCCGCCGCCGGCACCGACTTCTTTCTCCTCGAACGATCTTGGAATTCTTTTCGCTATCTTCGGAATGCATCTAGGGTTCTGGCGGCGAGCAGCGGAGGATGAGAGCCCGGAGAAGGCGGCAGGAGCCATGCGAGCGGCGATCGTAGCCAGTGGTCGGAGATAATGGATCATGAGGAAGGCGCTCTCACCATTGCCTATATCGTGATGTTTTCTTGCCACTGCTATCGAAATGGTACCGTGTCTTGGTTGAGATCTCGGCGTCATAATTGATAGCGTAACCAGTGACCATTTCGGTCTGTTGTTTTCTTGTTCCCCCGTCATGCTTATCGGATGGATCTCATAGCCGATGAACGCGGTGCCGTAGGTGGGTGATAACCATGTGCTCCAAGGAAGGCGGTCACCATTACGTCGCAATAAGAAGGATCGGAGGTCTGCCAAGGCCGGAGGAGGGCTCTTGAGGGAGGAGTGGTGGAATCTCCACCTGGTTCGATCGAAGCACCAGGTATCTTTGTGTGTGTATCCGTCGGCGTTTTTCTGCCCCCTCACATAGCTATTAGATCCGAGTCTCATCCGTGGCTGCAATCGTGTTGCGATAAACATATGATAATGCCATGGGACGGTGTGTCCGATGGTGTACTCTTTTCTCAGGCCCGGAAATGGTCCGCCGGGAGGGAATCACGGGATCATCTCAATTTGATACCAGCACGACGAGGGATTCCAGTTCTAATGTTTCCTACCAGGTAACTTTTATTGGCATTTTATGTCTTTAAGTCTTTAGATATAATGGACACTGATAGAAGATCTAAAAGATAAACCCTATAATGACAGCAACACTTTTCATAGTGCAAACCAACCCAATGCTGCATCTCTGGACAGTTATTACGAAATTGAACTGAGAAGGCATTGCTGGTCATTAATTACGAAATTAAAAGTTCTTTTTCTTTGTGTATTTATTAGCGGTTAGACCTTATAGGAAGAATGGGAATGTTTCCATGTGTTTGGTCTGGAGTGAGTGAAAGGTCCAAATTGGCGTACCATCAATCAGAAAGGTGGGGACATAAAAGAAGGCGAAAACAAAAGTGATATTATATTTTAAATACAATTTCGCTATGTATGAAGCATCATTTTCTTTCATCTGATTGTTAAATTTTGTCTACAAGATCTTTAAACCATATAATTATTGTAAATTTCTGGCATCTTTGCCATTGTGCTCGATCATCCTTCGATCTTTTTTGACAGTCGTCAATTAACCTGACCTGTGGAAAGACTATTAGATCCCACTCAATAGATCGTATAACCGAAGAAAATAATGCGCCGGCATAGGGGTAGGAATGTCTTACTCTATTTGTTGGAACTGCTGAGATTTGAGACTTTAAAGAATTGAAGGAAGCTTTGCACACTTAGAGAGCTCCATGTCGACGGACGGAGTCGCGCCTTCCCCTTTCAGTCCTCGTCATTACCATCTCGCTTCTCTTCTTCTCGTTCTCAAATAAAATAGCGAGGCATTCTCTAGCCTCTCTCAGATCCACCTCTCTTCCCCATCTCCCGAAGCCTCAACCCTGGTCCCAATTCTCCCCGCCTCTCCAAGCTCCAAGAACCGATCCAAGAAACGATCCGCCCGGTCCAAGAACCGATCGGATCGGCCGGGATCCATCCGAGGATCGACGATTCCTCTGCGTCGATCTCCGCATCTCGGCGTAGGTCCGCCGATCCCATCGCCGTCACGCGCCCGATCCCCGCAGGAGGAGCAGCGACCGAGAAGGGGCGGAGGAGATGAGCGCAAAGGCGGGCTTGTCGCAGGCGCTGGCGAACGGTCGGTTCTTCACCGTCGGGCTCGTCGCTTCATGGTACTCCTCCAACATCGGGGTGCTCCTCCTCAACAAGTACCTGCTGAGCAACTACGGGTTCAAGTACCCCATCTTCCTCACCATGTGCCACATGACGGCCTGCTCCCTCCTGAGCTACGCCGCCATCGCGTGGCTCAAGCTCGTGCCCATGCAGCTCGTCCGGTCCCGCGTCCAGTTCCTCAAGATCTCCGCCCTCAGCCTCGTGTTCTGCGCGTCGGTGGTCAGCGGGAACGTCTCGCTCCGCTACCTCCCCGTCTCGTTCAACCAGGCCGTTGGCGCCACCACACCCTTCTTCACCGCCGTGTTTGCTTACCTCATGACTCTCCGGCGGGAGTCGTGGATCACGTACATCACCCTCATACCTGTCGTGACGGGCGTTATTATTGCCAGCGGGGTGAGCTTTCTCGGTCATATTAGGATGGGCATAGTTTTGTGTTTGTTGATTGCATCTGCTCTTTTTTGACTTAATAAAATAAATTCCATAATTCAGCAATTGGGTTGCATCTTTTAGTGAAAAGGTATGGATCCAGAAAAAGAAGATTCTTATTAACACTTACTGATCTTATGCAATTCTAATGAGATTTGCCATTTCAAGAATGATCGAATCACATACAATTTTGATTATTTCATCTTCCAGCAGATATTATACATGGATGGCATAGTCAGCCTGAATTGTATATTTATGGATTATTTCTATGTGTAGGAATAGGTAGAAAATTGCCATTCATGTCTTATATTTTACACTAATTCATAATTAGATATTTCAATCATGGTTTGATAAACAAGTGTGAGTTCTTGTTAAGATGACTTTGGTTTTTGTAATTGTTTCCATCTTATATATGTTTAATCCCCTCATTTTTCAGTGTCGTGAGTTCTAAGACGAACATGTTCTCCATGATCAATAGGATATCCTTCTCGGTTCCTCCTACAGAGCTTTAAGTTTCTTGACTAGCTTGTTCTATCGAAAGATTGACTTGCATAAAAGTGTGACAATATTTTTCTGATGGTTGAGCAGTTTTCTTCGAGATTGTTAAATCCACCTTTATTGTTAGATCGATTCATATTGATATATGTAGGTTTGCTGTGCCTCAGCTACTCGTCATCTGAAAGAAGATTATTCAGTTGGATTCCTTTCACTGTTGTTAATTAGAATCTTTCTGTGTGTCTCAGCTTCACTAGGTGTGTGTTTCTGTTGAACTAACATTAAGCTTCTTCTAAGCTTTTGATTGACATGGTAGGAAGCTGACAGCTGTGTTTTTTTCCTTTATAATAATACTATGTCTTGTTTTTGACAGGCTTCGTTTCTCTTCTAGTAATATTTTTGCTTTGGCCTCAGATGACAGCAAATGTTAGACATTTATGCTACCTGATAGCTATTTAACCTCTATGATGCAGGGACCTGAGTTATTTCTAGAATGTGCCAATGGTTGTGCAAAGGATTAGTTCAACATGTGGTTTCTATACCTAATGTTCTTTTCTTTGCTAAATTAAAGATTGGAAGATGTGAAAACTGAGACCCTAATGGTTCAACTTTTATATATAGGGGGAGCCAAGTTTTCATTTGTTTGGTTTTATTATGTGCATTGGTGCCACCGCTGCTAGGGCACTTAAGTCAGTGTTGCAAGGAATTTTGATGGCTTCTGAGGGGTGAGTTGTTTATTTCTTTTCTTCATTAAGATATACAATTGAGTTATTAGTGTGGCACAAATCCTTGGTTGAACTTTTCTAGTTTGTTTCCACCATTACATTCTTCAAGTTGATATGGCTTTGTAATTGGAGGCTCTTACGAGACTTTGATAATATGAACATATGTTCTTATGCCTTTTTTTTTGGTTTTTTTTTTGCATGCTTTGCTGCCAGGGAAAAGCTTAACTCTATGAATCTCCTCCTATACATGGCTCCAATAGCAGTAATTTTTCTGCTTCCTGCAACAATTATAATGGAGGAGAATGTGGTTGGAATAACAATGGCACTTGCTAGAGAAGACTTCAAGATTATTTGGTACCTCCTGTTTAATTCTTCGTTGGCATATTTTGTGAACCTGACCAATTTCCTGGTCACAAAACATACCAGTGCTTTGACCCTTCAGGTAAGCTTTGTCAAATGTATCATTCTGCATTACTTTTTTATGTTTATTTTATTAGTTAAATTATCAATAAAGTATGTGATTTATTAAATTTACTTTGTCGAATCTTGACCGCCCTCCCTGAGGTTAAATCCTACTTCAACATCTTCCTCAAATCGACAGTGTACCAAATTGTGAAGATTCTGTAGAACCTAGTAATCTATGCCTTTATCTTCAAGCTCCACATTACATTTTTTTTTAATTTTTATTTGAAACTTTACCAATAAAATGAATGTGGCATTGTGGAAGACTATTAATAAACAAATACATTGCATGCCTTGTAAAAAATTTAAATTATGCTCTTGTTGGCTCCAAAATTATGCTTGTGGTAATTACATTATTTTGTCTGCTGGCTCTTTTCTAGTTCACCCAGTGTACTCAGACTATCACTTTTGTGTTGCTTGCATGCTTTATATTTTGGTAATTTGATAATGCATGCAGGCTTCTAAAGTGGCTAAGCATTGCATTGCAGAACTTTGTTTAAGCAGAATTCTCTGTATTGTACATTGCTAGTTTAATTGTTGATATTTGTCAATCTTTATCATTTATAATTTTACTTACTTGATCAGTTTGTGTTTTTTTTTTTGAAGTGGTTGTTAGAAAGTGGAATCGATGTTTTTTAAACAACTCAATCTCAACCCATAGTAATTGGGTCATTTCCTAAATGCCACCAAAAAAAAAACAAAAAAACAAAACAAAACAGAACAGAACAAGATAGGCCATTTTGTAATAAGATATGTTGAAGTACATATTTCGATGAAGTTTTAATGAACTGACTTGTGTAAATTTTACACAAGTGTCCTACTCCCACTAGTTCTTTCGAACCTTAGAGCTAAGGAGCCAGCAATTATGTTTGACTCTAATACCCCCAAAGAAATAGATGGATTTGCTGGAATAAACTGGCACCAACTGAAACTAGCCATGATTCTGTAGAACCTAGTAATCTTTCCTCAAATTGATATTGTACCAAATTGTGAAGATTCTGTAGAACCTAGTAATCATGGCTTTATGTTCAATTGATGCATCACTCTTTCCACATGATGTTCCAGTGTTGTTGATCGGTTGGGGACTTCAGGAAATTTATTTATAGAAAGAATGGAGGTTAACAAATAGTAGACTGATTAAAATACTTTTCTTGTGTACATCTTCTTAATGTTTTTTAGTTACCATTCCAAATTACAAAGTTCTAAATTATTCAAAACTTTTATTATGGTCTTTGTGTTATTTTGCTGACCAAATGATGTGTAATGTTAATTATTTTTTTTTTCAAGGTTCTTGGAAATGCGAAGGGGGCAGTGGCTGTCGTCATCTCCATTCTGATATTCAGGAACCCAGTGTCCTTTACAGGAATGGCTGGCTACACGCTTACAATCATTGGTGTGATCCTTTACAGTGAATCTAAAAAGCGCAACAAATAAAATGGTGTTTGGAGGGGCAGGACGATAGTTGAGCTCCACGTGACCCGGTGGCAAATGCCATCACTGGGGTTGGGATGTTACTCCACCCTGTTCAGTTACCGTAAACCTCGATGGATCCTCCTCTGTATCAGTATAATGATAGAGGATGAGCAAATTTGCAATAAGTATAGATGGCGTTTCTGCCTTTACAAAAAGGTATATAAGAAGGAATCTTTGACCCTTCGTTTTCAAACATATTTATAGGCTACATGCTTCGCAAAAGGTTGAAACTGTTTTTGTTTTATATTATTGCAACAATACATTTCTCAAATCTGACAACAGTTGTTTTTGCTAAAAGGACAGTCTTTGAGGCAACTTTGTTCAGGGTTGGATGGTGCTAGAATTGCTCCGTCAAACACCACAAAGCAGCATCGAAGCAAAATAAGTGGCATTTTTGTAAAAATAAAGAACCAACCCATAAAATAAAATAAAAAAAAAAGACATGCCTCCCCACTTGTCAAAACGTACCTGCCCAAAGAGCCTCCCATGTCTGTCCGGTGGCCTATGCTGTTCTCTCTAACTTCGCACGAACACGTGATTCAGCCTCACTAGGGTCAATACCGCAGAAAATCAAGAAACAAACGGAAGCCGAAATTTACAGCATATCTTAGAGCAGGAATGACTATCACACCATAATGAGCAGTCAACTCTAACCTCAATCGCCATTTCCGCCATGATATCACTCTCAGCTCAATCTAACTTATCCTGTAAGCTGATTCTAACATTCATTACATTTCCATCGAACTCCAATCCTGAAATCAAATATCATGATCTCACACAATGGTTAAATTTATTATAATCCCTAATATCAAGTCCACTCTCATCGCCTCCTTTGAAACTATGTACACCAAAATGCTTATTCTCTCAAGTAAATGAGTATATATATATATATATATATATATATATATATATATATATATATATATATATATATATATATATATATATATATATATATATATATATATATATATATGTATATACATATATGTATATATAATATATGTATGTATGTATATATATATATATATATATATATATATATATATATATATATATATATATATATATATATATATATATATATATATATATATATATATATATATATACACTCATTTACGTGAGAGAATAAGCATTTTGAATGGTATAGAAGCTACCTGTGAACGTATCCGAATTCTGAAGACAAGGAAAAGTACTAGACATGGACATTGAACTCAGAACAGAACATCGTGAGTTCAATGGTATAGAAGCTACCTGTGAACGTCATAATAGCCAATAAGTGAGATTAGAAGATTTATTTAGGACTGTTCATAACTAAATCATAGAAATAAAAGTGACTATTGATATCAAATCTTGGATAAGCATTATAATTCATACCATCTGCTACACTAACAAGAAGAACAAGACATCGAAAAGAATACATCAGATCCTAAAAAATCGCCCATTAATTCAACGACGTAAAAACTAAAAAAAGGAAAAGAACATTCAAATGGCCTCCTCAAGAGCAGCAACATTCATGAATAGATGAAGGCAAAAAAAAAAAAAAAAAAAAAAAAGGATGCCATGGATGGAACAAAGCTGAAGATCTCGAATCAGTGAAACCCGCAGAAAGAAAGCAAATCCCAGAGAGGACGCAAGAAATTTAAAAACAGTCCAATCAAAAACAAGTCACGGTAGAATACTTAAACCAAGTTGATCGAAATAGCCCAAAACCCGAAATCCAAGAAACCAGCCATTCAATCAACTAGATAACAAAGAACCAAAAAAGCTTACCAGGAGTCACAGTAGGTACCATGGATAGATCGGTAAAAAAAAGTCCAAAGATATTGAATCATTGAAACCGCCGCAACAGAAGGAGAAATCGTCATCCGGCGATGTACCGATCCCAATCCCAGAGAGCCTCTCTATGGTTCAGATGCTGAGAGAGAGAGAGAGAGAGAGAGAGAGAGAGAGAGAGAGAGAGAGAGAGAGAGAGAGAGAGAGAACGCTTGAAGCGGTCTTACGCAAGAATACTTAAAAACAAATCAATCAAAATAACCCAAAACGACCAATCCAAGAAACCGCCCATTCAATCAACAAAATAAAACAGAACAGATAGAATACAAGAAATCGCAGCAGGATTCGCAGATAGATCTGAAACAAAGAGTACCTAAAGATCTGGAGTCGACGATCCCGCCAGAAGGAGAAGGGGACGATGTATCAGTCGGAGAGAGCATCTCCATGAACCAAACGCAGAGACAAAGAACGATTGAAGCGAAGACTAATTAAACAACTCTATCAAAATAACTCAAAACTATCAATCCAAGAAATCGCCCATTCAATCAACAAGATAGAAACGGAACTGATAGAATACCAGAATCCGGGACGATGTATCAGTCGGAGAGAGCATCTCCATGATCCAAACGCAGAGACAGAGAACGATTGAAGCGAAGACTACTTAAACAACTCTATCAAAATAACTCAAAACTATCAATCCAAGAAACCGCCCATTCAATCAACAAGATAGAAACGGAACTGATAGAATACCAGAATCCGGGACGATGTATCAGTCGGAGAGAGCATCTCCATGATCCAAACGCAGAGACAGAGAACGATTGAAGCGAAGACTACTTAAACAACTCAATCTAAATAACTCGGAACTATCAATCCAAGAAATCGCCCATTCAATCAACAAGATAGAAACGGAACAGATAGAATACCAGAAACGGGGACGATGTATCAGTCGGAGAGAGGATCTCCATGATCCAAACGCAGAGACAGAACGATTGAAGCGAAGACTACTTAAACAATCCAATCAAAATAACTCAACCATCAATCCAAGAAATCGCCCATTCAATCAACAAGATAGAAACGGAACAGATAGAATACCAGAAATCGCAGTAGGATTCACAGATAGATCGGAAATAAAAAGTACCTATGGATTTCGAACAGTTGAAACCACCGGAAGAAAAGGGGAAGGGGAGATCGTCCTCCGGCGAGAATCAATCGCAGAGAGCTCCTCTATGATTCGAAATCGAGAAAGGGAAGAGGGGTTCCAGATTCCAACGACGGAAGCCGGGATCCTGTGTGGTTCGTTACGTATATATAGCACGCAGCTTCTTGTTAAGCAACACCTCGCTTATCGTCACGTATACGCTTTTTGACAAGTGGAGGGCGTAGCACGATGCGGGTGCAGTTAACAATGCTCGATGACTTGGAGCGGGAACATTCGTCACGTGAAACCCGCCATTATTTTTCGTTCTCTTTTTTTAATGCAATAAATTCGTATGCAACTATGCAAGAATGACCTTAAGTAATATTTTATCTTTAAAATAATAATTGATGAAAGTGTCTGTTAAGTTAATTTTGAATTATTCGATTCGGAGTTGGCCAAGTTTTTTTTTTTTTCACTATTCTCTTGTCGATCTCGGTCGGCACCGTGCTTTTCTTGTCGATCTAGGAAGTTCTTTTATAGTGAACACATAATATCATTAATTATATGATTGATATTGATTATGAAAAAAGTAACATGCTTCTACCGAGTCCAACTATGATACATCAAATTCGGAATACAATAGCATCTAACCGATTCTATCAATCGCAGAGAGACATGTAAAATATTTTGTATTTTATATTTTTTTCTTAATTTAGGACCAAAATTACTCGATTGTCGACTGTCCTATGTTGCTTAAAATATCTATTATCCATACTTCATGGAGGTCGAATCATTCTTATTAGACGTGCTGAACTAGGAACAAAATGGCAGCGATTTGGCATGAGACGGACGGCCCACATGCTCCCAGCCACACTGAGCAACGATCAGGCCATGCATGGGAAATCACACCACTGCGCACAGACAAATCATACTTCTAATGTCATGTCACTAAGATTTGTCGCCGGGCTCGGAGACGCTGAAATCTTAGATTTTGTGCAGTATTACCGTATCCGAGACTACTACTCCACCACCATTACCCTCCCACATGCAAAGATGAAGTTATCCATCCTCCGATTCCCACAATGTTTATCCTATCAACACTCGGGAGAAACAAAAAGAGGAACCATTAGATACTGTAATTTCACGTACAGGAGAGGACCTAACATTTGATCCAAGCATGTTTTCGGACGTCTACAAGAGGGAGCTGTTGATGAGACCATGCCAAGCTGAGCCAACCCCGTTCCAGTGATGGTCTCGTCCGGAGTCCGATGCCGTGTTGAGATCCTCCCCAACCTGCCACTGCACACCCATCGACATCGCATCATCCTCCGATCCGTTCAATACCTTGCAGCAGACTTGATTAGCAGTCACAGCAGTAGTTGCTGCTGTTGTTGATGTTGTTTCTCCACCCAGGCCTGCATCAAAAGGCAAGCCCAGACCCTGATAGACATCGCCGATGCCACTATACCCACAGTGGGGGTTGTGGAAGCCAGTCGGATCAGTGGTGTCAGTCTTCAGAAAGTCAAGGAACTCTGCGGCTTCTCCATGAAGGGCGGTCTCATGGTCATCCAGAAAATGCCCAGGGTTGCGGTGGGCTTCCTGGAGCTTTGCAAATGCCAGGATCAGATCATTCGGATCATAAGCTAGGAATGGTGGTAGGGCAGAACTGGAAGCCAGTGATGTGCTGGGGTTTGTGTTGAAGGATTGGTCTTGTGGCCTCTTAGAGGAAGAAGACTTCTTGTTCTTTCTACAGCCGCCGCCAATTGGGACGTTTCTTAGAGTGCCTCCTTTGGTCCAGTACCTCCGGCAGCCCTTGCAGAAGTACCTGGGCTGGGCGAGGCTGTAGTTGTTGTAGTAGCAGAACTTGGTGTTGGCGGACTCGCACCTGGGGCACTTTATGGTTTGCTCTGGTTGTGGTCTGACCTTCCCCTCCTGCTGCTCTGCCTTTGTGCGCCCACCGAGTGCTTCTTCCAGCGGAAAGCTCGCCATGGCTACCTGTGAGAGATCAAACCACGAACTCCAGCGTTACGGTATCCATTACGACACAAGTATGACAGGGGAAACAATCGATAGAGTTAAAAGTCATGGAGACCCCTTCTCGAGAACATCCAAATCAGATAGACACACTCTCGACTCAGTTAATATCTGAAAGATCAGGAGCTAAAACAAAGAAGGAACACAGTCGCATGTTTGCAGTGCGTCTGTGAGAGAGAGAGAGAGAGAGAGAGAGAGAGAGAGAGAGAGGGATGAATCGTACCTGGTGATTTGCACTAGACACCTTCATAGATTTCTAGCTCGCTAAAACTATTTAAAGATCAGAAGCAAAGCCCAGCGTAAGGACGAACACCCTTCCTCGCACAAGCATAGAGGAAGAAGGGACGTGAGAGAGAATGTATATATATCTGATTATTCTTCCATGGACACGCAACCATGGACACGTTTCATGGCGCCTCCAGCGGAGGGCCTCTCCAAAGGCCAAGCCGGTTTCTACCTGAGCATGAGTTGTAGCTCATGATGATCTCTCTCTCTCTCTCTCTCTCTCTCTCTCTCTCTCTCTCTCTCTCTCTCTCTCTCTCTCTCTCTCTATCTAGCCCATGTGGCACGTTGACCGGTCAAACATGGGCGCGTTCGTCAAAGCAGTGGGAGACCAACTTATCCGGCAAGGAGAGAAACGACGGCGGAGCAGCACCCATCGCTTGTCCCCGAAGGGGACGAACATGACGGGGAGTTGTCCGAGCCGTCAGATCAACGAGGTGCTCGTGGGGTGGCGGAGGCCGTAAGAGAGCAGCCAGCGGAGGTTACAGCGCGACGGCCTCGTGAGTGGCGCCGGCGGTGGGCCACAGACGCTGCTCGCCCCTGCCACTGCGGTTGCGTCCCGAGGAAGCAAAAGGGTCGGAAGTCGGAGGGGTGCAGCGGGAGCAGCACCAGCGCAGCTCCTCGGGCCGCGAGGGGCGCGTGCGACGGCCAGAAACGGACGAGCGGCCGCCGCCCTGTCTCGAGGAGCTCGTGACGACGTCACCCGGGTTTCGGAAGCCGGCCGGCCGGCATGTCGGCTGCCCGCGGATTTTGCTTCCATTTAGGACGGTAGCCGAACACAACACTTACCCTTCACATGTATCTGTGTTCTGATTGGAGGCGTCAATGGGTCCCACTTCCACCGGCAATCGTGTGTGCGAGGCGGCAACGTTAAAATGACCTGCCCAACGTCACCCGCGTATAAGTGCCGCGCCTTCTGGCACGGCACACTGTTTGATGCGCTTTCTGTGGGTCCCATGTGTTAAAGGTTGGATCATACGGTTTACCGTCGGTCATTGCACTGATCGCATCGCTTATTTGCATGATCTGAGTTCTTTAGACCACGAAGAAATAAAATAGAAATCAAGTTTTTAGTTATTTCCGCATAAGTTACCTTTTTTGTTTTATTTTGATAGAATATTTTTTTTAGAAAATAAAAGTATCTCTAATCTTCTCTCCGTGTGCAAAAAACGAGAGAGGAGCAGCCCCATGAAACAGGAACAACGACGAGGCACAGTAGTTAAGCTGATGAGAGGTTTCACGGGCTTACGAGGATGACGATAAACAGGCGTCAAAATAATTTCATCTTTTAACAAATAAAAATATTTAACAAAATGAAATAAAAATAGAATGCTCTACGAAAAAAAATAAAAACCTACGATTTTTTTTTGAGACTTTATATATATAATATGCACAGTAATTATAATATTGTATTTTATTTTATTCCCCTATGATGTGGCCTCCTTATCATCAAGACATTATTTCTGCCTTTCCCAAGCGATCAGTATGAGGAAAGATCGTGAAACAAAACTCTTAAGAAGGTCACATGGAAAACGTGATATAGCTTCTTAAATTCGAGTTTTTTTTAAGATCAGCAACCATTCAATTGGGTTCACTTCAGACTGATACCGTGCCCTTTGTCGACTAATTATTCTAAGCAGGCGAAGGTTTTCATCTCAATCGTCAATAACCTAACTTTGTTACGTTTATGTTTTGATGATACGTATAAATTTTGACACTTCCCAACTTTCTCACCTACTCCCTACAATCATCAAAATGAGGTCAGTTTGCTTATCTCAACCTTCCGAGGTGGACTCACAAGAACCACTTCTTATCGATCTTACAGTTGAGAAAATAAATTTAGTTCCACTCGATGACTTGGTTCGACTTCATTAGTTTTTTTCTTCCGAATAAACAATAAAAGGATTATGCCTTGCCTCACTTGAAGAAGTAAAGAAGTCTGACTAGAAACGTCATTCAGACAGTCTCCAAATGGATATAAATTTTTTTTTTATTCTTTTGATTATACTATTGATATTATTATCTTTCTCCTTTTTTGTTTTCCTAACTTAAACATCGGAACAATCGAGTTAATACACCCCGGCATAGACCTATTGTGTAAGGTCGTCAACATAGTCCAGAGGCACAACCAAAAGACTATCAAATTTCTTCGCTAGAAGACTAAGTTGCTCCCAATGAATTATTTTTCTCTAGCTTCCTTCGTTTATTTCTCCATACCTATTCCTCATGTCAATAGGGAGGAACCAACAGAAGAATCCTGTACTTTCAATAAAGAACTAATCGATCTAACTTATCAGTTTGATAAACTCTGTGTCAACACATTTCAACTCTGCGTTAACACAGTTGATAAACTCTGTGTTCGTTTATGCCTGGTGCAATCCCGACTTAAAGTTTCGACGAGTCAACAGCAGTAGTTTTTTTGTTCATGTGTTCATTTAGGCTGAGGTCGTGGGGAGATCGATATTAATACTCCTAATCGTCACTCAACGATCAGCTGTCGGGGTCGTGCATGTCTGATGGACGGTTAATATGCTTCGACATTGGAGTGAGCTACAAGCTACCCTGATTGACTCCGAAGTCACATACTATTCCACAGATAGTTGATTATATTAGTAAGATGGGTGTCCTCATCGTCATCGTTTGCGTCCATTACAAGCGGAAATTTAGGTGACAAGTTCTTATCCTCTCTAATCTTCCACCAGAAAACCAAAACACGTCACAGCTCACAACCGATACCGATCGGCCGTTGAACCCGTACGTCCTCCACCACCGTTCGATCCGAGACGCAGCGGATCCCATCCGTCCATGCCACCACGGTCTTCCCTCCCCCTTTTCCATTTCAATCGCTATTCTCCTTCTCTCTCTTCCTTCCCCCAGAGAGCAGCGGAGAGGAACCCAATCGAGATCGGTCGCTGGTTGCCTCCTCTTCCCCCGTCATAATACTTCGTGAAACATGGCCGGAGCTCCGGCGAACGAGTTCCCGGTGGCGCTGACGCACGGAGGCCGGTATTTGCAGTACAACATCTTCGGCAATCTGTTCGAGATTACATCGAAGTATCGCCCGCCGATTATGCCGATCGGGAGAGGCGCATACGGGATCGTCTGGTACTTCGTCTTCTTCCTATTTGTGTTCTGCTGTTGCTGCTGAGATTTGGATCATCCGCCGTCGATCGGTTGATGACTCTGTTGTCGATTCTTTGTTACAGTTCGGTGATGAATTCACAAACTGGGGAGATGGTCGCCATCAAGAAAATTGCCAACGCCTTCGACAACCACATGGACGCGAAGCGAACGCTACGGGAGATCAAGCTCCTCAGGCACTTGGACCATGAGAACGTAAGCCACCAAAACCCTATCACCGTGGAAGGTTGTTTCTCTCATTCTCTTCTGCATCAAGCTTCCACAAGTTCGGTATCTCTTCAATCCAAATCACAGCTCCAATTGGTGGTATATCTAATTATCCACGGCAGCTAATTTGAACCGACTGTGGTCTCCAAATGAATTAAGTTTTTCGCAATTCAAGCCTTTTAATCCTGTTTTTCTTCTTCTTCACAGTAATTTTTGATGTTCAACTACTTTCTTCTGTGTTATATGTGATGTCTAAATATCTTTAAACCCACTTATAATATGCAAACCTAGCTTAATTCTCAGGTGCTTTGAGAGAATTATACTTCATATTTGTTATATCCCCAGAATTCATGTCTTAGATTTACCAAATGTTCAAAAACTCGAGAGTTGCTTGTAGGATTGATATGTTATCCCACTGAACTGTTCTTGACAGAAATCTGCTGTAACAATGTAGAGCTATTCCTGGCTTCAGCTTGCCCCATTCGGTATCTTAATATTGAAAATTGTGGATTAAGGATGTAATCGCCTGCCATATATTGTCTCTGCTAACTGTGATCTAATGGTTTCACAAACAAATCGGCAGGTTATCGGAATTAGGGATGTGATTCCCCCACCGATTCCTCAAGCGTTTAATGATGTCTACATCGCCACCGAGCTCATGGATACCGACCTTCATCAGATAATCCGTTCCAATCAACAATTATCGGAGGAGCATTGTCAGGTAATTAGACTCGACACCAAAGTAAGCTTGACTCGTTCAATTCTGATGACCAACTGATGGCTTTCTATTGCCCCAACTGTGCAGTACTTCTTGTATCAGATTCTTCGTGGATTGAAATACATACATTCAGCGAAAGTTATTCATCGAGATCTGAAGCCGAGCAATCTTCTGCTGAATGCAAACTGTGATCTTAAGATCTGTGATTTCGGTCTCGCCCGCCCTGCTTCGGAGAATGAGATCATGACGGAGTATGTGGTGACCAGATGGTACAGAGCGCCCGAGTTGCTGCTGAACTCGACAGACTACACTGCAGCCATCGATGTGTGGTCCGTGGGTTGCATCTTCATGGAGCTGATGAACAGGCAAACCCTGTTCCCGGGAAGGGATCACATGCACCAGATGCGTTTGATAACGGAGGTAGTAAGATCATGGATTACTCCATGAATCCATTGCAGCGTCGTTCTCCTCTACCGCTTCCAACTGGCATCATTCTTTGTCTTCAGATTATTGGCACTCCAACGGAAGCCGAGCTTGGATTTCTTCGGAGTGAAGATGCAAGAAGGTACATGAGGCATCTCCCTCGGTATCCTCCTCGGTCATTCGTAGGTCTATACCCGCATATCAATCCAGTTGCCATTGATCTCGTTGAAAGAATGCTGACATTTGATCCCACCAAGAGGATTACAGGTATCCTTGCCTTCGATGCTTCTGCATCGTTGAGTCTTTATCTTTGTCCTGCAAATAAACACGAGTGCTTGTCATCTGAACTTAATAAAAGACTTGATGTTGTCGTAGTTTCGAGTTGGCTTGCTCACTCTGGCCTCTCATCATTTCTGCGCAGTCGAAGAGGCACTGGATCATCCGTACCTCGAGAGATTGCACGATGTTGCTGATGAACCCACTTGCATGGACCCTTTCTCCTTTGATTTTGAGCAACATGCCCTCACGGAAGAGCAGATGAAGGAGCTGATACACAGAGAGTCTATAGCGTTCAATCCAGACTACTAGTGCCGAGGGAAGTCGGTTCATTTGAAAATTGTCATCGGCCGGTGCTGTGTATACTACGAAGCATGAAGAACTGGTGATGTGAATCTATTTTTTGCATTCTTTATGTTGCAATAGTGTGGGGTTGTATATTTGAAGAATTGTTACTGTGTTTCTCTGCTGACTGATATTTTTTCTGGGTAAAGATCCATGAGATCACCTCTTTATCTTTTGGCCATTTTTATTCTGCTCCTGTTCTGATGCCTCTCATACGTATGTACTTGATATGGTGCATATTCTTATGCCAACAATACTTGTTATGTCAGTGTAAATGAAAACGACAGATATCATCCTTACTATAAATAAAAGCAGATATGAAATGAGCTCTCTTGCCTCTCGTTGACTTATTCGGATATTATTCATTTTAGACATTCATACCCGTATACAAATATGATCGGAGACATTCATATCCATGTACAAATATGACCTTCTCGTCACATCGGATCACTGTTTTCTCACGCCATCAGTAGACTTATTAGTGATTCTATTGAAGCAGAATTAGTGATCACATAGAGCAATGATTCCGTTTGTTGTCAGAGAACGTGTCGATGGACTATTGGACGAGGCGACCCGAGCGTCAACATATCGCCAGAAGCTTCTTTCCGACGTAGTGTGAATCACGTTCAAACAAACGAAAAGGTCGACGTGACGCAACCCGAGTCCTCCTCAAGTCTCAGACCGCACTCTCTGCACATCGGTAGGCAAAGTGGCAGGTGGGTTGGTTAGGTGGAAATTGTTGCGCACGTGGCGCTTGCCGGATGGATGACGCTGCGGTGGTACCACCGACTGCCTCCGAAGCGGCTGTGAGGGTCCTTTTAAGGGTTCCGGGAAAAGGTTGCCGCAATGGGAAACGTTCGAGGTGGGGCCCATTGGCGGCGGTGGCAAGAAAACGTTGGGAACACATTTGTTTCTCGCGTTCCCATTAGTCCATCAGCGGATATTTTATTTATATATATATATATATATACACGTTTTCTTTTTCCCATCGTTTAACGTTCTTCTGTCTTTATCTTTCTTCGGTTCCACTTGAAATAGCGAAGAATCCGACTTGGTGGAGTGGGTTGCGATCGAGAAGAGGTCGAATCTGATCGAGGACGGTTGATCTTTTTCGTTCTTCTTCTGACATGAGTCGGAGAGGAGCGATGCTAGCCCTCAACTTGGCATCGTCCTTCGACTCGACATCTCTGGAAGCGAAGTCCGGCCGCCAGCAGATGGATGATTCGGCGACCACCGATTCATCCGTCCTCGATGCCAAGGATTCCCGCTCCACCCGACCCGCGGCAGCGTACGAGTTCAGTATCTTGAAGGGTTATGTGTCGGCAGAAGGCGAGAACGGGGACGGGATCGGAGCCCCGCAGCAGCCTGGATTGGTCACCAAGCAGCTCTTTCCGCTGGCGCCGTTGCTCACTCCACATCAACCGCCTACCAAGAAGAGTCGCAGGGGGCCGCGGTCTCGGAGCTCTCAGTACCGGGGCGTCACGTTCTACCGCAGGACGGGGAGATGGGAATCTCACATTTGGTTAGCGTCTTTTCTTTGCCCTTTGAATCTTGCTTCTTCTCCCCCAAAATTTAGGCGATTTGTCATCCGTTTGCTTCTCTTTGCTAGGGATTGTGGGAAACAGGTGTATTTGGGTAAGCAGTTCTATGTTCGATTGATCTGATCGGAAATTTTCTGTTGGTTAACTGTTTGTTTTGAATTTGATTGGTCGATCCTTAACAGGAGGCTTTGACACTGCTGAAGCTGCAGCAACGTGAGGATGGTTTTATTGTCTGCTTCTGTTCCTTTTGTGTTATGCCTATTAGCTATTTAGGCAGTGGCATTCTACTTTCAGGACATATGATCGAGCTGCAATTAGGTTTCGGGGAGTCGATGCTGACATCAATTTCAATCTTAGCGACTATGAAGAAGATCTGAAGCAGGTAATTAAATTCAAAAAAAAAAAAGTACAAACGTATTTTGGATGCTCAACTCATTTTTCCTTTGTGGTTTTCTTTTATCAAATTTTAGCTGAAATACCTATCAAGGGAAGAATTTGTGCATTTACTTCGTCGACAAAGCACGCGATTCTCAAGGGGTAGTTCAAAATACAGAGGAGTGACCCTTCACAAGTGTGGTCGTTGGGAAGCTCGGATAGGGCAATTCCCTGGCAAGAAGTAAGACATCAATGCTATGATCCTTGTTCCTGCTTGGTTGTCAGTGTTATCCTTTGCAAAATGCTATGATCCTATGCATGGATGTGCAGGTACATATATCTTGGACTGTTCGACAGCGAAATAGAAGCTGCAAGGTTGTGCCAATCATGAAATTTCTGATTGCTGATCTTGAATCTCTCGATATTAATTTCCAACACCAGTCTCCTAATTCTCTTCGATGTTTGTCTACACTAGGGCTTACGACAAGGCAGCTATAAAGCACAATGGAAGCGATGCTGTTACCAATTTTGGTCCAAGTACCTATGAAGGAGAAGTAATTTCCGAGCATGTTACCGAAGGTATATACTCCACAAGTTGCAAACTCCATCATTTCTCGAACTAACCGAATCGTTGCTCGATGATACTTTGTGGACCGATTTGAGTTTGAACATATTTTTAATTGGTTGCAGTCGATGATGTGGATCTGAATTTGAGGATTTCCCAGCCTGTCGTCCACGGTCCAAAGGGGGATGGAATTCATTGTGTAGCCAATTTGAAGCTTCTGATGCCGACAGAACAATGGTAATCAATTATTGTTGAAGAGTTATCATACCTTTGTTTTTGAGATCTGAATTTACTTTTTCTTTTATGGCATTAATAGCTCAAATGTGTTCTTGGTGGATCGATATGTTGTGTCGACTTTTCTGAATCTGTTCCTGTTTGTTTCTGCCTTGTCGACAGTAGAGTTTGTCATCATCACAGTGGGCATAATTGGTCCTTGGCACATAATCCATACGCACAGTTCTTAATATAAATCCAGCTCTCATCTTCATTGGAGAGTTTACCTTTCTGAAATTTACTTTTTGTTCCTACCTGTGGAATGCCAAGGGCCTCGTCAAAATATTTAGCTGCAGTTGATACAAATTCCTAAATCCAAGAAAAGAATTAAGAATGACAAGAATAAAACAACGCTTTAACAAATCATCTGCTGAATTTATTATTGTTGTTATTATTGGTCTAATTGTTTCTGCCTTCAGATGCAGGAGAGTCAAGAGTTAGCCAAAGAAAGAGGCGAATGGGGCATTTCCATTTCCACCGTTCTCCTCCGCAGCATCATCAGGATTCTCAACTACCGAAGCCACGACTGCTCTTCCTCCCTTGCAAGCGCCACCTTCAGCAATCTATCATCTCCATTCCGCTCCACGAGCTACATCGTGTCACTGTCTCGGGCTCAGATGGAGCTGCAACGTGGTGCCTGTGTATTTCTCCTACTTTAGTCCGCGTTGGTGGGACAATTTCCTCCATGTTTGCTTGCAGGAGGAGACGTGATGTGTACTCACTCTTCCAACCAAAGTTAAACATGAAACGCCACATGAATCACGTGTATTTTCTGTTGTACAATTATGAAGGAGATAAAATTTTAAAATTAAAAGAATATTTTTCTATTAATATATTACATGAGATATTCATAGAAAAATAAAATTCTAATTACTATATTTTTTTTTTCCATGAGAACTCATTCTTGTATTAAATTGTTTTATCCCACCGAGCCATTGATCTTAGAAATATCAAAATACTTACCAATCCCCATCGTAAATAAAGATTAGTAGTGTTTGGATGGATTGGTTTTAATTTTTTGATGGATTAGTTTCAATTTAATTAGACAATTTAAATCCAAAGCAATTTTTTTCGAACTCATCAACCGCTCATCATTAATGACAAAAAATTAGTAATTTTTTTGATGGATTGGTTTCCGCTTAATTAGTAAATCCAAATCCTCTCCACTTGAAGGTTTTTCTTTGAGTTTCGATCCTCTCCGCTTCATATGGATTCCAAACTGTACACCTTCGCACCGTTCAACGCAGATCCTCTCACAGACACCCACAGCACAATTGGACAGCTCTACCTGCTCTAGTAACCCTGATGCCGATTCAATTCGAATCGATTCATAACTACGATCTCAAACCAAACTCGATTGCGAACCGACAAAAAATAAAATAAGTGATCTCAGTTTTGATTTTAAATTTGATAAAACTGAAATTAATGATTCAAGAACCAATATAGAATTGTGATGGTTACGACTAGTTCTAGATTGAAAGAGGAAGCCGAAGTAGCATTGTTGACTACAATGATAGAGATGAAACTTGCGTAGTTCCAGTCTGCATAATTTTTCATCCTAAACCCGGCTTTAGCTCTGGAACAATTTGTTGCCCACACAACATAAAACACATTGTTGTTTTATTGTGAACTAATTTCATATTATTCTTGTAATTAGTTATCTTTAATATTTCGATCTTTATATTTTTTAAAATTATATTAAAATTTTTATATTTATAAAATGAAACATTTAATCTCGTTTTTTCTTATATTATTAATTTTGTAGATGAAATTACTATATGTGTTTAATATAAAATCAAAATAAGATAAAATCAGTATGTATTTAGTGATAAACTCTGTAATATTTTTATTAACAGAATCGATCACGTAAGAAAAAAAAAGAGTTAAATATTTTACTTTCATAAATATAAAAATTTTAATATAATTTTTAAAAATATAAAAAAATAAGATATTAATTATAATTAACTATACTATATAAATTACTGGAGATAATCTATAATTAATCCTTTGGTGGCACAAGACAAGTCGCGGCGTGTGAATGAAACCGTAGCAGTCTTGAAAAATGCAGAGACAATGAGCAAAAGAAGAGAGAGACAGAGAGAGAGGGTAAACAACAGCCTCAAATCTTGCCACAGAACCAACCCCTCTTACAACTCATACGACACTGCCTTGCCATCGCTCTGCTCAGAGAAATGTGGTGCAGAAGTTGTAGAGTTGGGTGCGAGCCCCCTTCCATCCATCTCCTCCTCCCACAGAGCCATGGCTGAGCAATCTGAGCTATATGTACGTACACACACAAGACACGGCCGGCGAATCCTGTGCTACTCGCCCTCGTAGCTCGAACTGTAGCCGCTCAACGTGGGAGTGATGTCGGCGGAGGAGCTGCCGTCGCCGCCGTCTTCCTTGGCCTTCTCCCCCTTCCTGAAGGCGTTCGGGATGACCGCGCGTACTAAACTCCCCAAAATCCTGGCTTTCACTTGGCCTCGCCTCAGCGGAGGCCTTCTTCCCTTCCTCTTGTTGTTCTCGGCCACCGGGCACTCCATGGCTGCTGCTGCCGAAAGCTGCAAGAGAGGTCTGTGGAAGGAGCTGATGGGAGAGTTGTCTGATGGAGAGAGGATCGAGTTGCGGTGACGGTATATATACAACACCTTGCGGTTCGAACTGAAATAATAGAAGGTTTGAAACCTTCAGAAGGGACGGGCCAGAGTCGGTCAACCAACGAGGATATGGAATCGATGTGTGTGAACTCCCCTTCGGTCTGCTTTAGATCACTGTGGTTGACCGACAGGCTTCGCTTTCACACCTGTGCTGTTGATGGACTTGGACGGCGCAGCTGTTCGTTCTAAGATCGTACTCAACGTGGTCGTAGGTCGCCAGGATCCAGGAATAATATTTGGATGGGAGCAGTAAAAGGATTATATATATATATATATATATATATAGTTTGTTTAAATTTTGAATTAAATTGATGTCGAACTCAATGTATTATTCCGACATCAAAGTTGATAGATTTTGTTTGAAAAAAATCTACGAGAGGAGAATCCAAAACATCACCAACTGTTATTCCCGTGGAATCCATGAGCCGCATCAAAAGAGGATGGAAGACGGACAAAGAACACGAGAGAACAGCGGGTGACCCGACTGGCCAATTGGAACAAGAAAAAGAGATTGCAAGATGGTCGGACCTCTCCTTTTGACTGCAGCGTGAAGAAGACCAGAGGATGGGCCAAAAGGGAGCGGACAATTCTGCCAGCTCGCATCTTTGTCATGAGCTTCTGTTGGTCGGTGTACTGCAGCCTTATCAACGCGTAGTTTCTTTTGAAGAGAACACCTGACCGTGGTTTAGTACGACCAGAGTTAGCTTTATGAACACGCAGTTTCTTTTGAAGAACACCTGACCATGGTTTAATAGGACCAGAGTTAGCTTCATCGGCATCCTGATTGCTTAGGAGACTGGCCACATCTTTTTATTCAATAGGCATGAAAAGACCGACGAAGGCATACTTTATAATTATCATGGTGAAAGAATAATAATTCAAGTAGAAAAGGGCACCATGAGTTTTATATGATTATTATGTACGTTTGATTCTGATGAAACTAATTGATTATGTTTAATTATCTAATTATATTTTGAGTGATGTAGGTCTACTATCGACCAGGATTAGATAATTGACATAAGATGAATCAACGTTGTATTGGAGAAAATCATGGCAGTATATTAGATGTCGAGCCGGAGGCCCGATCGACAATCGGTAGAAGGCTTCGGACATCGGGCATCGGGCTAAGAAGTATGGTGTTGCACTAAGAAGATCGGGGTTGTGGAGGTCAACCGTCGATTGAGCAATAGACCGCAAGAGAGGACGATGCACCGAAGAACTAGACGAAGCGCCAACTAATGACGTGCCGGGTAATAGGATGTTAATTCATGTAATTGGCTAGATCGAAGTAGAGTTAAGGTTTATGTGTGCAGGATTAACTACGATAATAATGAAGACATAAAACAAAGCAAAGTGCCAGAGTCAAGTGCGATGAAATCACTGGGAGTTTGAGAGTTTGACGGAAGTCCAAAGATTCGTTGTGAGTGCTATCGGAACGGGCTGAGAATGAGTAGGGAGCTTGCCGAAGGGTTTTCGGAAGTTCGCCGGAAGGTTCGTCGAAAGTTCACGGAGCTCGCCGAGAAAGATCGGAGATTACCGAAGAAGCTCGTCGGAACTCACCAAGATCGTCGTAAAGTCCAGGAGCTTACCAGGAGTTCGCGTAATGGTGTCCGAGGGTTTGTCGGAAGACCATCGAATGTTCACTGAAAGCTCGCTGGAAGAAGCCTTGACTTTCTGGATGTTGTATTAGCTTAAGAAATGTCTTTAATTTCGTATTTAGTATATAATTAGGATTAGGATTAAGTGTTAATCCTATAACCCTGGTAGGGGCCAATTGGGCTTGGTATTGGGCTGGGTTAAAGGTCCAAATAGGAGTGCTGGACCTATCTGACGGTGGCACTTCTCAGGCCCAGCTCCCTAGGTTGTACTAGGTGATGGTACCGCCCAGATTGGGTGGTGGTACCACCCAGTGACAGAGTACTTGGGCAGTGGTACTGCTCAGTACATTAACAACGTTAGTGTGTCAGGTGGTGGTACCGCCAATGTGAAAGTCACACTAGCGATGGTACTACTAGTAACAAGCGGTGGTACCGCCAGTATCCAGTAAACCCAGGATGGGAAGGTTTTTGGCTCCAAATTTGAATTAAATTGGAGCCTATAAAAAACCATCCCATCCCTGGGTTTAAAACAATAAGCTCATACACTTTGAAAGTAGAAAAACTCTATTTAAATCTCTAGAAATCTCCTATTCTAGTCCTTACTTGTTTTCGAGTTAAAAGAGAGGAGAGTGCTTGTAAGGGTTACCTCCTAAGTCCGTCAAAATGAGAGAGCGCTGTATGAGACTTGTCTTCACCCGTTGGAAGGAAGACAACTAATGAAAAGTCAGTGGCCTCAAGAGAAGAGAAATCAGGAGTGGACGTAGGTCGGATGACCGAACTACTATAAAAATCGATTTTTGTTTACTTATTGTCATTTACATTACTGCAAATCATTTCATTTTACTGCAATCATCCAGCTTCTTCTTTATCCTCTTACAATCACTCTCAAGCTCAAGTATTTCCGATATGCTTTTCAACAAATAATTTTTTATCGTACGAAAGTTCTAAAAGTGTTTAAATCGTCGAAATTTATCGTTCTTAACCGTTGCACTAATTCACCTACCCCTCTTAGTGTCGCTCTAGATCCCAACAATTGGTATCAAAGCCTTGTTATTTTTCTTTCGGATTCACACCAGCAAAAAATGGCTCTTCACGGCTTTCAAGAGGGTTTTTCGATTGTTCGTCCTCCATTGTTTAACAGTTCAGACTATACATATTGGAAAACTCAAATTAGAGTTTTCTTAATTTCTTTGGATTTAAATTTATGGAATGTAATTGAAAATGACTTTTAATTTCTCTCTAAACCGATGAACGAATGGTCGGATTTAGAGAGAAAATCTTTTTCTTTAAATGCAAAGGCTATGAATACCTTATTTTGCTCTTTGAACAAAAATAAGTTAATTTGATTTCTACATGTGAAACAGCTTTTGATATTTGACGGACACTTGAAATCATGCACGAGGGAACTAGTAGAGTCAAAGACTTGAAAGTAAACCTCTTATTGTATGATTTTGAGCTCTTCCGAATGACACCAAGCGAGTCTATTGATGATATATACACATGTTTCATGGATGTCATCAATAGCTTGAAAAGTCTTGGTAAATATTTTTTGAATTTTGAACTCACTAACAAGATCTTAAGATTCTTTCTTAAAAGGTGAGATCCTAAAATAACCACAATACAAGAGATCAAAATTTTAAATAATTTTCTATTGGAAGAACCAATCGGGTCATTAATAACCTATGAAATGAGCTTATTTGAATCCGATGAACACATGAACCACCTTCCAAAGAATAAAAAGGATTTGACACTTCGAATAAGAAAATATCACTTGAGTAATGACTCAAGTGGTGAGGGCCATGTTGAAGAGGACCTTTAACTTTTAATGAATTCTAATAAGTTCATTAAACAAAAATCTAAATAAAAAATAAATTTGAACGGAGGAAGAGGCCAAAGAAGAGGAAGGTACCCAAGGACGAATCAAGAACTTCTAAAGGCAAAATGACATATTGCGTTTTGACGAGCTTCGACTATAAGGTAAGTAACTTAACCAAAACTCCCTTGAACTATTTTAAAATTATATGATGTCTTTTCATGAGTACTTAATTTAGATAGTAGAAAATAAAAAATTATTTTCAAAAATTATATCATGCTTTTCTTTCTAGTATTTTTGAAAAAAAAAAATTAAAATGATATTTGCATGATTTATGATAATGCTTGATTAAAAGATAAAAGTAAGCATATTGATGATTTCACTTTCAACATGATGCATGGTTTTTATATGAAAATTTGAACATGCTTATATGAGATCAATCACATAAAATAAAATATATAAAAATTAAAAATATATTATCATGATGTTTTATTTTTGATGTGTTTGGTCTTGATGGTTTTATGACGAAACTTATGTCTCGTTTTTAAATATTGATATATGTTTTTATAAAAGACTTGAACATGCTCACATGAAATCAATTGCATGAAATGGAAATACATTTTATATCATATTGAGATTAATGAATTCATTTTACTAATCTTGTGAATCTCATGAAAATAAACATGATAAATATTTTAAAAATAAATGAGTGTATCTTGCATTTGGTCTTAATGATTTCTCTTGAAACTTACTTTTCGGATCTATACGATGATACATGAATCTAGCAAAAAAAAACAAGAGCATGCTTACATATAAACCATCTCTATTGCTCTTAATAAAACTTTCGAATGAAAAATTTTGATGCATCTGATCTTGATGACTTTAATGACAAAACTTACATTTGGAATTTATACGATGATGGCTTCCATTGAATATACCTTATGAAATCATCATTCATAATGATAAAATAAAAATATTAAAAATTTGTTATCATGCTTAATGTGCTTCAACTTAATGATTTTAAAGACGAAATTTGCCTTTCCGTCTTAAATGTTGACACTTGTTTTATTAAAGGTAAAGGCAAACTTATATGAAACAAATCACATGAATAGAAATCCTCTATCTTATTGATTTTTTAATAAATCATGTATGAATTTATTAAATGTGATTTTGAGGATAATATCGGATTTGATAAATGCTTGATTCATATTTACGATATGAGATACACTTTAAATATGAATCATGTTCAATGCTTCAATCATGTTCTGTCTCCCTTAATTCATTTTATTTTTCTATAATTTTTTTTATTTATTAAAGAGGAGAACCTTTCAAATAAATCATGAATTTGAATAAAATGATACAAATAAATCACTTATTGATATATCTTTTTGAAATATATTTTTAATGTGATGTTGATAACTTGAGATGTCTTTCGGAATTCATGACATGAGATGATTGAATCTTTGACTTACTCTTCTTATCATGGCTTGAAATTGGATGCTTAAAATCATGCTTAATGAGTTGTTTTATGAGATTTTGCCTTTACATCTTAAACTTTTATACTTATCTCTATTTGACATTAAAAGACAAAGGTATGCTTAAATGAAATTAATCATAAAAAAAGAGAAATGCATGATTCTTGAAATTTTATTATCTCTAAAAGTTTTTTGATTTTTTTTCATGAAAGACAAGTGATAAATTCATTTATGATATTTTGTGAATCTCTTGAATTATGAATGAGATTTTGATGATGTGTTAAAAAAATCGATTATATGAATCTATGAAAATGATTTTAATGATGAGTATGGAGTTGTCGAGTTGAATTTGAATAATTTTTTTTATTCTTGACTCATCTATTAATCTCTTGGAATCATAACTTAACTTTTGTGAATTGAGATTTCTTATACATGAAACATGTTCTCATATGATTCTTTATGAATGAGATGATTTCAAATGAATCATGACTTGATATTGATACGTTCTGGACATATACCCTTCATCATGAATTAAAAATTGATACATATGAATCTTGATCTTGATCTTGCTAAATTGGAATCACAAATAATATCCATTGGTACTTATGACTTGAATTTGATTGAAACATTATATGCTTAAATTGATTCTTTTTATGTTTCAATACTTCCTTGAATGCATCATGCGATAATTAAAAAATTAATATACGTTGATGCAAATTTATAATTAACATAAAATGTGAATGTAATTGAAATTTTTAGCCATTGAGTCCTTTACTTCATTTTGACAATAACTAAGGGGGAGCTAGTTTGTTGGCTTGAATGTTGAATTCATATTCATGACTTAAATTTTGATGATTGAAACATTATGTCAATATTTATTTTTGATATCTCATTTATCATTTTGATGAAAATGGAAATGAATTACAACATTACATCCTCCCTTCTCTTTGACAATGGTAAAAGGAGAGACAAAATTGCTAGCTTGACATATTATAGAGAATTTGACAATGACAAAACCTGCGTATCGCAAAAGATTGCTAGCTTATGTATCGCAAGAAAAGCAACTTGTTGCTTGCATACTTAAAGTTGTAAAAAAATTTATAAAATTGTTAGCTTGATATATTACAGGGAAAACTTGCTAGTTTGAGTATCACAAGAAAAAGTGGTAAAAGTAGCTAGTTAGAACTTGTGAAGAATTACAATCTTACAATCTAAAGAGAAGCAAAGAAGTGCTATTTCAATAGAAGCAAAAATACAAAGCTTAGAAAATTTATACTCTTACACTTGCTATGCTTCCATGCTTGTATATTGTAACGAAAATTTAGCTTGTATGTTTAAAGTAATGAAATCTTTATACAAAAAGCATACATATCGTAAAGAAAGCCAAGAAAGTATAACTTGCATATCTCAAGAAGTAAATAAAAAATTACTATCTTACTTATCTTTAGAAAGAAAAGTACAAACTTGCATATTTGAAGGAGCAAGTAAAAATTCTCATGCTTGAAATTAAAAACTTGCTATGATTGAATGTTGTATATCTTGATAGCTCGTGTGTTGTAAAACTTGCATATTTTTTAAAACTAGCTATGATGTAACTTTTTCTTTTTTTTAATGACATAATGGGAGAAGTAGATTGATGACTTCATGCAATGTAATGTTGATTGAATATTTTATATATTTGCATGATGTATTTGATAATATGATTTTGATACATGTTGTTTCGATTTGATATAATCCAAATATTTTATTAATATGACATATTGATATGGGGAATTTGGTTAAACTCCGGAAGTTAAAGTTAATTTCATTATTAATTAATTATCATCATAAAAGGGGAGAGATTATTGAATCTCGAATCTTAATGATAAAATTAATTAATTGTATTTAGTTGTCTAATTATGTTTTAAGTAACGCGGGTCTACTATCAATCAAGATTAGATAATTGACACAGGATGAATCAGCGTTGCGTCGGAGGAAATCACGTCAGTATATTAGACGTCGAGCCGGAGGTTCGGTCGACAATCGGCAGAAGGCTTCGGACATCGTGCATCAGACCAAGAAGTGTGGTGTTACGCCAAAGAGATCAAGGTTGCAGAGGTCAATCGTCGATTGGGCAACAGGCCGCAAGAGAGGATGGTGCGCCGAAGAACTGGACGAAGCGTCGACCAATGATGTGTCGGGCAACAGGAGGTTGATTCGTGTAACTAACTAGATCGAAGTAGAGTTAAGGTTTATGTGTACAGGATTAACTACGATAATAATGAAGACATAAAGCGAAGCAAAGTGCCAGAGTCAAGTGCAATGAAATCGTTGGGAGTTCGAGAGTTCAACGGAAGTCTAAAGATTCATCGTGAGTGCTATCAGAACTGGCCGAGAATGAGTAAGGAGCTTGCCGAAGGCTTTTCAGAAGTTCGCCGGAAGGTTCGTCAGAAGTTTGCGGAGCTCACTGAGAAAGATCATAGCTTGCCGAAGAAGCTCGTCGGAACTCACCAAGATGGTCATGAAGCCCAGGAGCTTGCCGGGAGTCCACAGAATGGTGTCCGAGGGTTCGTCGAAAGTTCGCCGGAAGTTCGTCGGAAGAAGTCTTGACCTTTCGAACTTTGTATTAGCTTAGAAAATATCTTTAATTTCATAGTTAGCACATAATTAGGGTTATGATTAAGTGTTAATCCTATAATCCTAGTAGGAGCCAATTGTGCCTGGTATTGGACTGGTTTGGGCCGGGTTTCAAGCCCAACCAGGAGTGCTGGACCTGTTTGGCGATGACACTGCCCAGGTCCAACTCCCCATGTTGTACTGGGCGATGGTACCGGCTAGATTGGGTGGTGGTATCATCCAATGATATAGTACCTGGGCGATGGTACCACCTAGTACATTGGCAACGTCAGTGTGTCAAGCAGTGGGACCGCCAATGTCAGAGTCAAACTGGTGGTGGTACCGCTAGTACCCAGGATGGGAAGGTTTTTGGCTCCAAGTTTGAATCAGATTGGAGTCTATAAAAACCCCTCCCATCCATGAGTTCAAAACAATAAGCACATACACTTTAAAAGTAGAGAAACTTTGTTTAAATCTCTAGAAATCCCCTCCTTTAATCCTTACTTGTTTTCAAGTTAAAAGAGAGGAGAGAGTGCTTGTAAGGGTTACCTCTTAAGCCCATCAAAAGAAGAGAGCGCTATAAGGGACTTGTCTTCGCCCATTGGAAGAAAGAAAACTAATGGAAAGTCGATAGCCTCAAGAGGAGGAATCGGAAGTGGACATAGGTCGGATGACCGAACTATTATAAAAATCGATTTGCGTTTACATTGCTGCAAATCATTTCATTTTACTACAATCATCCGATTTCTTCTTTAACCTCTTACAATCACTCTCAAGCTCAAGTATTTTCAATACGCTTTTCAATGAAATATTTTTGTATCGTACAAAGGTTTCGAAAGTGTCGAAATGTATCGTTCTTAATGCACCCCTAATGCCGCTTTAGATCCCAACAATGTATATATATATATATATATAATAAGGATAATTAATATCATAAGGTGTGCAAAAATATTTGAAAAGGTTTATTAGATAAAAATCAAAAATTAAAATATTTTTTTGGGGAATCCGCCTATTATTTATACAACATGACTATATGGGTCCTAAAGACAGTAGAGTTCTCAAAGATACGATGAGCCACAAGGGAATAAGCTAAGTAATTTAAATGTCTACTGATATGAATCCGACCTAAGACATCGACATCTAAAAAGATATCATTACAGAAGGAGCATTTGATTTGTTTTACATGATCAAAAGTAGAAAAAAAAATTCATCCTGCTTGCACTTCATGTCGGTGCATGGACACAATGCGACTTTGTTCTCCAAGATTCACTTCTGAGTTTGTTTTACATAATGAGTATCGGCATTTTGTTACTTGGTAGTTGTTTCGGTTCTTCATTTTGGCCTCAAGGACAGCAGGTGCAATTGTCTTCAACTATTCATCTCTGATGTTAGATGTAAAAAATATTTTCAACGACGATAAATGATCTTGCAGAAGTGCGATAGAAATTGTAGGACATATTTCTTTTGTATTAAAACAGAACTTACGGTAAAGACATCAGGGGAGATTATCGCACAATCTATTAGGAACAGCAGGCTTCCATAACTTCTTCCACCTCAGGATCATCTCCAGCTTCTTTGTCCTGTTGACGAAAAGATGTTATTGGATAAACATGCCAATCCAATAACAACAAACTCAATTCAGATCTACAGGGAAGTTTGTGATAACAAAAGAGAGCAAAATATAATTCACTTTACAAAAAACAATGGTGTGCACTTGGTATTATTAGGTGAACCTATGGCACAATGCCGAGTTATATTGTTCATCGTGTTCTACAAGATGACTCTTGCTTTTTTTGATTCTAATGATGTTTTGCCATTACATGGGAATATCAATTCAATGTCTAGAACAGAGAATGTGATATCTGGTTACAAGTATGCTTACACACGTGTGCCCAATTTACAATACACAAAAAAACAAATAATACAAAATTCTGTACTAACGACAAGAATAAAAATATGGTAAACATGTTCAAGAAATAACACCTGAACATTTACCAATTTGGTCACACATATTTTAGGACTTGAGACGGTGATACATTTGTCATATAACTTCAGCAAAGTATTTGTGTATCATGCAAAGGTTAACCTACAAAGACTTTTGACCATAATCATTAATCAACCTTCACCTAAGCCTATGGTTTGTTTCATAATTATCTCTTCATACAAGTGAAAGAAAGTATATAGCATGACAACTATGCATCATACGAATGACACCCAATTCTGAGAGATTATTTCAACAGAAAGGAAGTGCTAACCTTGTGGATGTATAAAATGTTGCTCACTCCGGGACCTGCTACAAGGATGCCTCCTTGTTGCCTAAAAGAAGAAAGCAGGAGTTGTTTTATACGAGAAGCACACTAGAATAATATGGAAACATGTCAGCTTACTCATTATTAATTAGTTAGTAAGAATGCTGTAACATGCCAACCAAGTCATCATACATTACTAGTTTTAATCATTTGACCCTTTCCACATGCAATGTCTTTTTCTTACTCTATTTTCCCTTTTTTCTGGGATCTTGAATTTGTTGTGTAATATAGAATGTGAGGGTTAACATCAACAGATCTCAAATAATAGTCAACAAGAGATAAAATACGTAAATTTATCTGTAAAATAGACCATGAAAGTTCTGCATACATGTGCTATGGTTTGGCATCATCTACCTATTAAGTCAAACCACATAATATAATTCATAAAACGTCATGTACAAATCAGAAAACATCTTTCATTTGTAATTATAATATAGGAGGTTCCGTAGTTGATGCCTATTATGCTGTTCAGAACCTTTGTCGGGGTCCAACTTCTGTCAATAATGGCAAAAATATCAAGCAAGTTGTGTGTAATAAAAAAATGCACCTATCAAGATTGAGTATGGATCAATTTAAATCCAGAAAGCTGCCATGATAGAAATCAAGTCATTCGAATGGGTTATTTTGCAGTATAATCCATTAACTCATCATCATTCTTTACAAGCTCTGACATGAACTAAGCTTTCCTTAGTGGTAAGAGAGTATTTTTCTGAATTATATTTACTTTCCTGCATGTCTCTGATCTGAACCTTTATGTTAAATTGTTGATAGGAAGGAATGGGCCAGCAAGAGTGAGAAACCCTACTGTCTTTTTCATTGTTTGCCTTTTTAATTTGTTACTTTTTTTTTATCGCCTGCTAATGCTCTTTATATTTATTCTGATAGTTATCTAATGATATTAAGATTCCCAAGCCAAGCAACATATTCACAATTCACAAACACAATTTATATTAACTGTCTCTGATGTTGCATACAAAACATGGAAATTTAGGAGGAAACAGCCATCACGGGCCTAGGTAAAAGATTTTACTTTTCAATAGTCACTTACCAACCACCTCTTGCCACTGTATCCTTTTTAAATGAAAGCCCCCAGTCCTGTCTATATCCTTCTAAGTATAATTGTATGATTTTCATACCAGCCTGCAAAAGACAAACATGATAGATCAGATATTTCACAAAAATGTTACCATTTTTTAAAAGAAAAAAAAATTCCTCATCCGATTTTTGCATATATAGTTCTTTTCTTTAATATCTAAAAATGGAAAATTTTACAACACATACAGATGGAG
Source organism: Musa beccarii (assembly GCA_024322285.1). Classification (NCBI taxonomy): domain Eukaryota; kingdom Viridiplantae; phylum Streptophyta; class Magnoliopsida; order Zingiberales; family Musaceae; genus Musa; species Musa beccarii. The sequence goes on from CM044401.1 coordinate 12,931,863, forward strand.
AAAAAGTTGTTGATACGCCATAAGCAAAATTAAGTGCATCATACGATGAATGAGTGGGATCCGCATAAACTTCTGCATGAAGGCATTTTAATTGTTAAAATCAGATCAATTAACATTAGCCAAAATGGAGAAGTGATTGACTCATAATAAGCAACATCTTACAGGACATGAAATCTTTTGATTTATAGTAACCAAGCATCCTGATTTCTACTTTATGTTCCAGTTAGAAAATTTTTACACTTGGAAGAAAACATTAGTGGTAGAAAAAACTACCAGATAAAGAATAATATGAACAACTGGTTGAACGGTTTGAACAAAAAGTGAGGAACTAGGCAATATAATTGCTCTCTGCATAACACGTGAAGTTGTGAATTGCATTTAAGCCAATGACAACTGACAGTATATAAACTCTCGAGTGTCCTCAGTATGATCAAGAAATATGTTTCAGATTGTATGGAAGCGTACCTCCTTTGAATTTGGTTTGCTCAACAAATGCCTTTGCCTGTACCAAAATAGTCATACGTACAAAATAGTGAATATTATAATTAACGAAGTAGCATAACGGCATAGGCCAGAGGTTTTTCTTGCACATAGAAACATCATGATTGGTGTTTTATCAACATTGACAGAGAAAAAGTCTATCATATTGGATAATCTACTGAAAAACGTATGATAGTGGCTAAATCAATATACTACTTTCTAGTTGTTCCTCATATTTGTAGCTAGTGATGCCCATGCTCCCTATTAAGAAAAGAGCACACACTTCACCAGTTCCTCCAATAATAGAAATTTTTATACTTATTCCTTGATCAAACTTAACATGTAATCGTAATATTTCTAATAGGCTTTAGATACATGATTATTTTAGATAATTACTATCTAACCTAAATTTGCATTGTAATATATTAGTAACTAATTAATAAAGGATCCAAGTCAGGATGAATGTGTAAAAGTAATCATTCTTTCCCTGCACATTGATTTTGCTGGACAAATAACACCTTATCCTACTGGTAAATGCTTGGAATTTGGTTACAAAAATGTGTGGATTCAAACAATGACTCTCACCTCATATTAGTAAATGCCATACCTGTTCAGTACTACCAGGTCCGACCAAAACAAGTGCAACTCCAGCTGAATCCATCAATTCCTAGGAATAGCAGCCAAGAAAGAGAATACAAGTGGGGGATAATATTTTGTAAATTGTACCAGCTCGCATAGCATGAATTTGAAGCTTGAACAAAAAGTAATATTTGTGGAGAAATGCATGTATATACATATATTATGTATATATACACATATGTATATGTATATATGTACATATACTTATACATATATATATGTATGTATATATATATGTATATACAAATACATATACATATATGCATATAGTGTGTATATGTATACACACATACACACACACACACTGTGTGTGTGTGTTTTTAAAAGAAAAGACAAATGCACATATATATACAGATACATCATGAGATACAAAAATAATGGATATGTGCACAATGATTACCATCTTACGAAAGACTTCCTATCTCGTTTTAACTCAAAATAAATATTTTCCACTTTTCTTTGAACATTTACTAAAAATGGCTTGCCATTTTTCACAGTTGGCATGCACACAGAAACTAATAAGAACAATATAGCGAACCTACAGATTCATGTAGCTCTATGTGAATTCCCTTCAACAATTCAACATGATCATTTGGCTGTCTGTTTCAAGGTCAAGTAACAAACATATGTTGTCTTAAGGAAATCGATTTGGCTAACTCATCTAGCTCACCACTTCCATTTGGTTCATAACAAAGAAAGTGAACAGATTAAGATAAAATAGAAACAGTGTAAATTGATTTATTAACCTCGACGAAGATGCAGTCTCAGAGGCTCATACTGTTGAATTACTTAGTAAAATTCATCTCGAGACTGTGGTGTAGCTAAGAAGAATGGATAAAAGTTATTTCCTAGATGATCAACATACTTGACCATCAGGACTCATGGAAAACAAAATGTGTTAACAAGTGCCTGAAATATTGCATCCATGATGAAAGTCAAATGTCATGGGGAATGGTGACTAGTTTCATGCCATGAATCTTGAACAAGATGGGCCTCTTCTACCACCCTATATATTATCTCATTGTTTTATGTTAAGAAGAAGCGAGTTCTACGTAATCATGTTCCTCTGACGTCATTATTATTCAAACCACACACTGCTGTGGTTATAGCAAAAGAAACTCCTGCCACAGGAAATTTAGGAGCAATTGAACTTTGTAAGTCTAATACCTTCTTGGAGGCAAGAAGATCAGCCCGTTTACGACAAAACACACATCTGAAGAAGTAGAAAAGTATAAATTATTCTTTAGACTGGTTCAACTTTAGAAAGAATGAATAAAGAAGAGTATATAACATCACCCAAAATGACGTGCAAATGCAATTACAGCTTTCCTATCTCTCCACAAGTCAGTTATGCGAATCGCTTTTCCAGTTAAATCAAGAACTTCTACACTTTCTAAGGAACGAGTGAGGCTCTCAGGGCTGATTGCAGATGTGCTACCTGTTATGTGCATATCACTTAGACTCAGCAGGAATAACAGTGAAACATTTGAACCATTCAAAAAAATGCTGTTGCTTACAGTCAATTATAACTCACTAAATGTTTTATGCAATTCCTAACAGATTGATTAAAAATAGAAAATATACTAAGACAATTACCTATAAAATATTGATACAAGTCGATGCAAGATTAACTCATGGAGAACTAATTATTTCAATAACACATTATATTCATATTCTTCTTAATGAAACACCCATGTAATTTCTTGTGCTGTAATCTCTGTTGTTGAGTTGATTGATATCTTCACAGGGGAAACCGTGGAGGTCCAAGCTTACAAGGAGCATGTCGCAGGAACCTGCGTATAACCTTGAGGACATCCCTCTTCAGATATGCCCACAATACTCCTATGACAAGAAGCTAGATACAACATCGCAAGAAGCACTCTCTCGGATTGCAGTAGAACGAGATGTCAGTAGATAAATTACAGAGCGGAGGGTTGAAACGTTACCGATGGGTTCGGGCGCTGCGTGGAGGGGAGGGAGGATGCAGGAGCCGCGATTCACCTTCTTGGGGCGAGACGGGAGGCCGAGGGCTTGGTCACCGTTAGGGCTCCTCGCAGAAACCGCGGTGGAGCATCGGCGCGTGCCATTGCTCTCCGCGAGGATGGCCGTCGCCGGCAGGATGGCACGGAGAGGCATGGCCATTAGGGAAACGGGCGTCGCTCCGGCGTCCGAGTAACCGTGACGAGCACCACAGAAATATATATATATATATATATATATATATATATATATATATATATATATATATATATATCTATATATATAATAATTAATTTCAGGAGATCTTTTATCTTATTATTATTCTCAGTGTTAATATAATTGTGGTTTTTTTAATGTTAGTATCAATTCAGATCATCAATTATCAATCACGTGTGATGGATGTGACATTAATCGATTGACGTGTCAACCACATGTTGCCGCACGTCAATTATATGAACTCAACTGGTAAATCAAACCTTTTCTCGTCAAATAATCAACACCTAAGGCTTCAAATAATTGATATTAATATAATAAATTATATCTTTCGTTAAAGAGGAATTTGGTTTTGGGAGTTCTAATAAAAAATTTTAATTAGCGTGCAATGTTATTAGTTATGTGTTACGGTATTTAAAGTCGAGGGAGATTAATTTGAAGGAGAATAGTGATAAATAAAAAATATATTTTCATCTCTTGCATGAACTATTAAATATGGGTAAATTCTAAAAATAAAAAACCTCTTTTCATTTTTTTTTTGAATGAGTGCTCTTTTTTTCATTCCCTCCCACAGATTGCCTCATATATCTTGAAAGATGATACGGATAATAAAGGCGACGTGACGCAAGCCCATGCCGCCTACGCCAGGATGACGTCCCTGCCCCTCACACAGCCGACTGTAGCCAGGATTGACCGACAGATGTGACCCCTCCTGCTCTTCCTAGGCCCCGTGGTTCTCGAGACGCATCACCATCTCGCAGGGCCAGGTCCGCGATGCGTTTCCAGACACAATCAGAGACGCAACAGCAACCCGATCCATATAAACCCCAGGGGAACCAAACGTAAAGGGAGGTCTCTACTCCTTCTCAGAGAGAAGATCCTCGACGGTCACCTTAACTGACTTGATCGTCGGAGGGGTCGGGCGGAGTTCAACCCGACCCGACCTTTGTGCAGGACCGGGGAGCAAGCGACGGTTGCCGGCGGAGCCCACTTTCTCTTCAAACTTTCAGGATGCGATCAGCGGACCCCCTCCACATCCGGCTTGAACCGTGCGGCGACGACCCCGAGGCCACGGTGTAAAGCTGCCCGTCCCGAGGTCGCAACGAAAAGTTGTTGACATTAACAGATTGGCGCTAGAAGGAGGGCCAAGATGTTGAGAGATCACCCGACCAGCCCGGACGAGCGTTTGGGCGAGGAACTCTATCCCGGGGGGGCCTCGGCTGAAGCCTCCCTCCCTGTTAGATCGAGGATGGATGATCCCGCCCCGACCTCGGAGCACTATTGACGCTTGTTCAACGACCTAGGACTGCTCCCACCTGAAGGCGTCCCCGTCGCCCCTTCGCCCGTCACGGCCGAAGCCTTTCGTGACCTCACTCACCAGGTCCGAGCCCTGGCGGAGATGGTACAGACCATTGTCCCGCTCGTCTCTCGATCAACAAATGCACCGGTGGCCCAGCTGCCCCAGCAGTCTGAGCCTCCCCCCCAGGCTCGTGTCACTCCTTTTGTGTTACCAGCCTCGCCCTCAACTCACCCAATCTTGGGCAGGGATCGGGCCCCGGGAAACCCGGGTGTTCGACCCGAGCCTGAGGTGGTATCCTCGGACTTGACAGACTCTTTTCGAGCCCAGCTTCGTTCTGTCAGCCAATGGCTAGACGAAGTACAAAGGGAAATCCGCAAGTCAAAGAAGGAACAAGGGGAGGACGCCCACTTGGGGTCCTCGTTCGCGGTCGAGATACAAGAGCACCCTGTGCCCCCGAACTTTCGCCTCCCCTCCATCGACTCTTATGACGGCGCTAGCGACCCGGCCGATCATGTCGTTGCCTTCTGAGCTCAGATGGCGCTGTACGGAATCTCTGATGCGTTGATGTGTCGGGCGTTCCCCATGACATTAAGGGGGCCCGCCCCGTGCCTGGTACAGCATCCTGAAAGGCGGGACAATCGCCTCTTTCGAGCAACTCGCCAAGGAGTTCGAGCTCCACTTCCTAGCGAACATACGCCCGAAGCCATCCATCGCCCTCCTCCTTGGGCTGAACCAGAGGGAGGACGAACCTCTCTCCCGCTTCGTGCATCGCTTCACTACAGAGATACGGGGCTTACCTGACGTTCACCCTTCATTGTTGATGCAGGCGTTTATGGTGGGGTTACGCCCCTCGAGATTTTTCTAGTCTCTTGTGGAGCGACCTCCCGCCTCGATCGCGGAGGTGCTCCAGCGTGTCACGGACAAAATTGTAAACGGCTTGTTCGGTGTAATGCTTGTGCTTGTCCGTGTCCCTTTTTGTTGGTTGTCACTTGTAAAGCTTGTAAAGGGCGTGCCAAAGGCAAAATGCCCTATTTGAGTGAGTTTGACAGCCATTGTAGGCTTGTACATAAAGTATGCGTCGAGGGAATACTTGTAATAGAATTCGGTCTGTAGTGGACCAAATCTATACCTTTGTTGTGCAACTGTTCTGAGCTTGTGATATCCATTGTTGGAATGTGCATTGTCTATAAAGTGTTTGCTAAAAGAGTGGCTTGCGGATCCCGTGTGAAGCGCTTTCTCTGTCCCGTCTTCTCTTTTGCAGGTCCTAAGGGATTATAGGAGATTTCGGGTAGGCTGACCTTTGCGGTGATACGCATTGGTGCCGCACGGCTTAGGCAAAACCAGCTAAGTCCGTGACAGTTGGTATCAGAGCGGGACAAGCTCACTTAGAAACACTTAGCATGCAAACGTGGGGGACCTTGTCAGGCACCACGAGGACAAGCTAAGAAGAATTGCGGAGCGCACAAAGGTGGGGATGGCTGAGTTCGAGCAGTGGCTCGACATTGACACCCAAACTTGACGGTGCTCGAGGCAAGCGGGGTGCTTGGCAAAGGATGAGACCGTGCAAGTAGCAGTGGGTTGCTCAATGATCGAAAGAGTTGTGCAAAGCTCACAGAGGTGAGGAAAGTTGCAAACTCAAGGAATTTGATACTCATGCAAAGTCTTGCATGATGCGACGATGGATGTCCGTGGCCATCCCAAGGCGGCTGAAGGTCCGTGCATTGGAGCATTGAAACTTTCTCTTCGGCATGTGCAGGATACTTTCGTATGAAGCTGAAATGTGCAACAGGTGCAGCATGTTGCTAGACCCAGAGGGGTGCAGTGCGAGCTGTATTGGTGAAGTGTCACAATCTAGCAAAGTGCATTTGCGCGGCGCGGTGGGAGCGCTTTGTTCAGCAAAGGCGGAGTAGTCCAAGGGGATGGTGGTCTCCAAAACTTCCTAAGGGAAGGATGCGAAGAGAGATGTTGCTCCAACGGGGCAGATATCCAGGAGGGATAAGTCCCGCTCTCCAGAATGTGAATCTGGTGCAATGAACTACTTGAGGAGTACCTCAAGACAAAGCTCGATGGATCGAGCGAGCGACGTGGAGTTGTCGCATGATCTCGCAAGTGGTAATGCGTTGGTGGACGCATAGCGAGATCAAGTGGGGGAGCAACCCAGGGCAACACAAAGTGAAGGCACACTAAGAGTCGACAGTGAGTTCGGACTCAACAGAGGGCTGACCCGTGGAATGGTGGGCGTGGGGGCCACCATTAATCCAATGCTAATCGAGAAGCAGAGCAACTTGGGGAAAAACTTGGTGAAGTACCCAAATCGCGTGAAGGGAGTTGGCTTTGAAGACGGAACATGGAGCGGAGGCTTGGTGCTTTCCTTACACGAGGTCAAGGACATGGACTCTTGCCGAGGCAAGAATCGGATCATGTCGTTCCATGGGTTTCATATTCAGATGGAGCAAACTCATCTTGCATGGTGCCAAAGACGAAGGGAGCTTCGAGGCACATACATCTTATCTCGATGAAGCACTTGGTGGAGATTCTAAGGTGACGCAGTTTGCTGAGGCAAAGTTGATGTCAAAAGGCCTTAGCACGGGGCAAGAGGATGCAGAGACAGCTACTCTTGAAGAATATGCCACAGTGTTGCCATTCGAGTTGCCATGAGGAAAGTGGTGCACAGCAGAGATTGTGTTGGTAGGGGCAGAGTCCCAGGATCCAGACAATGATGCACCAATTTCAGCGAAGTCAGGGGACTTCAGAGGAGCTGCTAGGCGATGGACTGTCCTAGAGCTAGGCTTCGTCCGAGTGTGACCCGAGAGTGGGTGGACGAAGGTCGATTGCCACAGGATCGAACAGAATCGAAGATGGCGAAGACCCTGCGATGTGTTGGCGGGGTCCACACATGGAGATATCGCAGTTCGAGTTCATACCACAGGGATCAGTATGCAGGGAGATGTCACCAGGCGGCGACATGATGCAGCAGATTGTGGTGGAAAAGTTCGCGGCAAGTCGACACACACGGTGAGTCCAGTGAGGGACATGGTCATCTGGAGATATGACCGGGAGCGCGACAAGGAGCTCCAAGTTGGTGAACAACACGACGGTAAGAAGAGCTATGGATTCAAGCAGTGAATGCCATGGTACCGCAAAGGCGGGTCTTCCGTGCGTGCACCGAATGTTGCATTGAATGGAAGCCTTGGACATCAGCTTATAGGGGCTGTGCATTCTCAAGGAAGAAGTTCAGATGCAAATACCAGGGAGTCCCATTTGGGGACTGGATCATACAGAGGTATGATCGGAGCTGCTGAAGAGTGGAACTACTTGAGCTCACATTCGCTAAGGGAGCCCGGCAAGTCGAGGACAAGGCCGAGTAAGTTTAACATTGCAGCCAATGAAGCTAAGGAGAACAGAAATGGTGCAAGTCCTTCAACATGTGTGGCGGTGGCCATACATGGAGTTGCGATCAGATTTCCATCGACAAGCTTTAATCGCTCAGAGAACACAGAGGTGTTGAAGCAGGGGGTCGGAATAGGGCGTGGAAGCAATGACGAGTCCAGTGGGACTCAGCTACCCAAGATCAATCATCGAGTAGATTGAAGGTGAACTCAGAGGAGTGTCATAATGCCGCAGAGGCAGATCTACCGATCACGAAGAAGGGATGCAGATGCGAGACAACGGATAGTAGTGCCATTGGCGTCGCAGTGCCATGGTACCGCTGAGGCGGGACTTCCGGGAGTCATCAATCCCTTGCTCTCTTAGAGGGAGAGCACTTGGTCGTGATATGGGCCGTGGAGGAGGAGAATGCTTTGGCAAACTCCATGTACCAAGACAAGGCTGAAGGGCGAAGGCCAGAGAACTTCGTAAGACCAATGTCAACAGACTTTCTATCAAGATAGCCGTGAGTGAAGGACTTCGGGTCGATGCAAGAGTGCATGACCAAGGATCGGAGCAGACAGTACGCGGTGCTGTACCTTTACTACTCAGAGGAGTCGGCGACAGAAATGATGGAGAATGCGGTACAATCCCAAAGGCGACCAAACCTATCGGAGACTTACTCCAAGTTGGAGTGATAACTTCTTGCATTCCAGAAGTTCAATGGCAATGAGAAGGTGAATCACAGTAGCTGACTTAGCGCAAGGATTGCAAACACTTCAAGTGCTTCGGAAGTGTGAGCTAAGAGCAAAGCGAATTCAAAGAACGACTTGACGCACTTAAGTACAACCTCGAGGAGGCGGCGACGACAAGTAACCTTGCCTTCTCAACTCCCAAGAGAATGGGCGGAACTCCAAGACCCAGCTCTCTTAGTTATCCAAACAGAGGAGCTCTGCGATAGATGTGAAGACCCTTCGAAGACAACTAAGTGGAAGAAGATTCGATGGGCAAATTTTGCGGAGGAAGGACCTGAAAACTTCAAAGGTTGCGAGGTGATGCTCGTTAAAGCTCCAACAAAGCATCTATCCAGTTCGAGAGACAAGAAGAATTTGAAGATCGGCGCATATCAAAGATGGTCTTTTCCTTCATCGATGAATCCGCAAGAACCAAAGAAGGATCAAGACAACTCGCCAACCCCACACCAAAGTCAGAGTCATTGGCGAGTTGAAGCAGCATGGCGGATTAAAGTTCGACGACTCAACAACAACAATCGGAGAACAAATGGGAGCCAAGGGGCGCATCGCAGTAGGAGCAGAAGATCGAAGATCCAACAAAGAAAAGAAGTTGCAGCGTCAGCAAAGGCTTCGACGAGGACGTCGAAGGATTAAGTGGGGGAGAATGTCACGGACAAAATTGTAAACGGCTTGTTCGGTGTAATGCTTGTGCTTGTCCGTGTCCCTTTTTGTTGGTTGTCACTTGTAAAGCTTGTAAAGGGCGTGCCAAAGGCAAAATGCCCTATTTGAGTGAGTTTGACAGCCATTGTAGGCTTGTACATAAAGTATGCGTCGAGGGAATACTTGTAATAGAATTCGGTCTGTAGTGGACCAAATCTATACCTTTGTTGTGCAACTGTTCTGAGCTTGTGATATCCATTGTTGGAATGTGCATTGTCTATAAAGTGTTTGCTAAAAGAGTGGCTTGCGGATCCCGTGTGAAGCGCTTTCTCTGTCCCGTCTTCTCTTTTGCAGGTCCTAAGGGATTATAGGAGATTTCGGGTAGGCTGACCTTTGCGGTGATACGCATTGGTGCCGCACGGCTTAGGCAAAACCAGCTAAGTCCGTGACAAGCGGGTGAACCAATATGTCTCGGCGGAGGCCTAAATGTCTGGGAGGCGAGAAGAGCATAAGAGGGGACGACCATAACCTCTCCGCAGGAAAACGACCCGCACAACCGAGGCACAAGTTAGACCGCCCCGACCATTCCGTGTCGGGACTCCCGCCTCCCTCCTTGGGTACGTCCCGAACACAAATATTTCTCCAGATAAAGGAGAAGGGGTTGCTCAAGCCTCCCCATCCACAGGAGTTGGCGGACCGAACTCGGTATTGTCATTTCCACTGGCAAAATGGACACGACACTGAGGAATGCCGCGAGTTGAAACGGTAGATCGAAGAGTTGATTCGTAGAGGTCACTTGGGCCGCTACCTTCGGCAAGATCAGGAGTCCTCTCCCCATCTCGAGGGTCCCGTCGAGCGACGCATCGACGTGATCATTGGCGGTCCGACATCCGGAGGAAGCAGCACCTCCGGGCGGAAGGCGTATGCCCGCGTTGCTGCGACCGAGGGGCACGAACCTGTTCCCGAGCCAAAAATTACGTTCCCGGTTGAGGGGACGGGACGACTCGAGCATGACGACGCGCTGGTGATATCGACTAGAATCGCCAACGCGCAGGTGAAGAGGATCATGGTCAACACCGGGAGCTCGGCCAATGTACTCTACCTCGACGCCTTCCAGAGGCTCGGGCTGCCTAGGGGTGCTATGGAGCTTATGCATTCGGTGCTCACGGGTTTACTGGTAACTCGATCTCGCCACTCGGCGCAATCACCCTGCCTTTGACCCTCGGGGACACGCCGAAGATGAAGACGGTGATGGTAACCTTCATAGTGGTCGACCTCCCTAAGGCGTACAATGTCATCCTTGGGCGACCCACCCTCAACAAAGTCAGGGCGGTCATCTCTACCTATCATCGGACCTTGAAGTTCCCGACCTGCGCCGGGGTCGGGGAAGCCCTCGCGAATCTAGGCAATGCTACTTGACGACGGTCTCCCTGCACAAGAGGGCAAGGCCAGAGCAGCCTCTGAACAACCCCGAGAAGCCAAGCGGCCAACCCAGTGCCCTGAGCCGACGAAGCCTACACTTGATGTGCCCCTGCAAGAAAGTCGTCCCGATCGAACGGTCGGGGTCGGTTCGGAACTTGACAAACAGGAGCAGGCTCGGCTCATCAACCTCCTTCAGGAGAATTCTGACGTCTTCGCCTTGTCCCCAGTCGAGATGCTGGGCATCAACCCAAGGGTGTCCCAGCACCACTTGTGCGTCTCCCCTACTGTCGTCCGGTTAAGCAGAGGCCTCGGTTACTCACTCCCGAACGGCAACAGGCCGTGCGAGAAGAGGAGTGACTTTTGATGGCAGGCTTCATCAAGGAAGTCAAGTACCCGCAATGACTATCAAATGTAGTCCTCGTGAAAAAATCTAATGGTAGCTGGAGGATGTGCGTTGACTACACCGATCTCAACCGTGCATGTCCAAAGGACTGTTATCCCCTCCCAAGGATCGATCAACTGGTCGATTCAACTGCTGGACATGCTCGCTTCTCTTTCATAGACGCTTTCTCCGGCTATAATCAGATCAGAATGGCACCGAAGGATCAAGAGCACACAGCTTTCCTCACAAACCAAGGGGCCTACTTCTATAAGGTCATGCCGTTCGGGCTGAAGAACGCCGGAGCCACCTACCAGAGAACCGTGAACAGGATGTTCGCCCATCAAATAGGGCGAAACATGGAGGTTTGCGTCGATGACATGATCGTAAAAAGCCAGTCCGGTTCAGCCCACTTGGCCGACCTGGCTGAGACGTTTACCACGCTAAGAAAGTATGGCATGCGCCTCAACCACACCAAATGCGTTTTTGGGGTTACATCAGGCAGATTCCTCGGGTTCATCGTGCATGAAAGGGGAATCGATGCTAACCCGGAGAAGGTCCAAGCGATTATTGACATGCAAGCACCCCGAACGGTCAAGGAGCTCCAGCGCCTCAACGGAAGGCTCGCTGCCCTATCTCGGTTTCTGTCCCGATCGGGGGACCGATGCCTCCCCTTCTTCCGAGCCCTGAAGGATTCGAGGAACTTCCAGGGGACGGTGGAGTGCGAAGAGGCCTACACGCACCTGAAGCGACATCTATCCTCCCTCCCTCATATCGCCTCGGTCTCCCCTCAGGAGAAGCTCTACGTCTACTTGGCAGCCTCCCAACACGCGGTGAGTTCCGTGTTGTTCAAGGAGGCCTTCGGGGAACATATGCCGGTCTATTACACCAGCCACGTCCTGAGAGGGCCAGAGGAGTGTTATCCGCCCATCGAGAAGCTAGCGCTGGCACTCGTCCTCACGGCCCGGAAGCTGCGCCCATTCTTCCAAGCCCACCCGATTAAGGTAATGACTGCCCAACCACTTCGACAAGTCTTATCGGAATTTGACGTGGTAGGTTGCCTCCTCAAGTGGTCGGTGGAGTTATCTGAGTTCAACTTGCAATATAAACCGAGAACCGCCATCAAAGCACAGGCTGTGGTCGACTTCATCTCGGAGTTGAATCAATCAGGGGAGCAAGGCCTCGAGCAGGTCGAAGCAAAGTGGGTCCTGCAGGTTGACGGGTCATCTGGCTCAAAGGGCGCGGGAGGCGGGCTCATGTTGGAAGCTCCCGATGGGCACTCGTTTGAGCGCTCCTTCCGCTTCGGCTTTGAGACCACCAACAATGAAGCGGAATATGAGGCGCTTCTAGCAGGTCTCAGATTGGCAGCCGAGATGCAGGTGGGAGTCGTGCGCGTCCTCACCGACTAGCAGCTTATCGTCGAACAACTCAGTGGGGGATACGAAGCTCGGGATACAGTCATGTCGAAGTACCTGGCGGAGGTAAGGGCCCTTGCAGCTAGTTTTTCTCACTTCACATTATCTAGAGTACCCAGGAGCCAGAACGAGCGAGCAGACGCGTTGGCAAAATTAGCTTCGAGATCAGTCATCGGAGAGGAGCCCAAGGTCGAGGAGCTTCCCCACCGGGCCTTTGCCACCGTGGCAGTAGTTGAACCTAGCGCCCCGGCCACATGGATACAAGAGATGATGTAGTATAAGCGGGACGGCGTCCTTCCCGCTGACAACGCCGCAGCCCGGCGTCTGCGTCGAACCCAAGCATGGTACTGCGAGATCGGCAACCGACTCTACAGAAGGTCGTTCTCGCGCCCTCTTTTACGTTCTTTGGATCTCGACGAGGCTTGGTCGGTTCTCACCGAGAAACACGATGGGATTTACGGGGAGCACATCGGCAGCCGCGCCCTAGCATTCAAGATACTACGTCAGGGCTATTACTGGCCCACTTTGCACCAAGACGTAAGGGCTTACGTGCAGCGGTGCGACACGTGTCAGTGACACGCACGAGCCTCTTGGCATCCGACGACCGTGCCCTTTAGTGACGACACGGCCGCCTCGGTCCCCTTAGCGGTCGCAGTCTTGACCTTCTTCCTCGGGCGCCCAGCCTCCACTTCCAGCTAAGAGTCTTTCTGTCCGGACCTCGGATCGGGTACCGGGCGCGGAGATGAGGGCACCGAAGCCCGTCCGTCGCGGAGAGATTGGAGATTCACCATTTCTGCAGTAAACAATGAGGCGGTTAAAGACCGAGAATTATCAGAGGCACCTAGAGGACTGATAATGTGGACCTACCCAAAGAGGAGGGACTGAGCCCCGTCTCGACCAGCCATCGTTCAGTCATGTTCCGGATGGCTTGGGAGGAGGGAAGAATTTCCCTGAGCCTCCCCAGATCCTAGTGCTCCTTGGCGCTCAGGCTCGGGGCCGTGTTGTCGATGGCCCTTGCGGACCATCGAACCCCAAAACCCCAGTCCTTCTCGCAACAAACGTAGAATAACCGCCTCTTCCACCCTTTGTTATTGGTAGGAGCCCCGCCGACTCGGAAACCCATTCGGGCAGATAGGAAGTAGCCCCCCGACCCTTTGAAAAGGCGGAAACAAGAGAGGAAGAGGTTTCAGGTCGGGGTGATGTTAGCATAGTGGCATTCCCCTAGGAATACCACCAGGTAGCGCCAGGAATTCGACGCCACCTGCGACGGTGAGATTCGCCACCAGGAGATGTAGGAGACAATGATGGGATGTAGAGGGAGGCGCAACCTCGCCTCAAGGGCGTCAAGGGTCAGCACAAAGCCCTTGGGGATTGGGTCATAAGCCCGCTGCCCTGGTTCAGGGGCTAGGAGGACATAATCCTCCGGGATGCTATAGCGCTCCCGAAGTGTTCTCAGGGACGGACCGCTCACAGTTGAGTCAAGGTCGTGCGGCCACATCAAGGCCTCGAGCGCCCACGCCGCTTCCCCATCGGAAGACTGATCAGGGGGTGGAGGGGGCAACCGACCCGGGACGCTGTCGGAGGAGGAAGATGAAGAGGAGGAAGAAGTGGAAGAGGAAGAGGGGAGGGAGGCCATTCTTATTGATCTCCGGAAGGAAAGACGGGGAAGCCAACTTGGAGAAGAAGAAGGATGTCGGAGCCAAGGAGGACGATTAGAAAGGGGAGACGGCGAGGCCCGGGGAGGAAAACTTAGCTGACAAGAAACGGGAAGGAGGCACGATGTGCACTACTTAAAGGCGAGATCCCACCAAAAGACAGTGCCCCTTCGTCTCCCGAAGTGGGCGACAGCTTATCATCGTGCTTGTCCCCCAGCCACATCACGTCGAGTAGCCCAAAGGACGCCCCGCCATAAATGAGGGTTCGACGTGGCGTTCCCTAGGTGGGCAACTTGGGTGGCACGCCAGAGACGCCTCGGTTCCAACGTCTGACGCGTGCGACCGATTTCCGAAATGACGCGCAGGCTAAAGAGCCCTTCGTTGCCCGCGTCAATCAAGTTCAAAAGGGGAAAAAGGGGAGGGTATCCCAGGACGAGTGGCACCGCGGCCGCCGATCGCCAGAGCACGTCCCTGCGCAGCTCGTCGCCTGAGCATGTACCGCGGCCGTCGACCGCCCGAGTACGTCCCCGCGCGGCCTGCCTGCCTGAGCATGTACCGCAGCTGTCGGCCGCCCGAGTACGTCTCTGCGCAGCACCGCTCGCTCGAGCATGTCTTTCGCGACCGTCGACCGCCCGAGTACGTCTCCACGCAGCCTACCTGCCTGAGCGCGTACCTCGGCCGTCGACCACTCGAGTACGTCCCTGCGTAGCCCGCCTGCCTAAGCACGTCACTCAGCCGTCGTCTATTCGAGTGCTTTTCTCCGTAGCCCACCCGTTTAGGCACACGCCCCGCCTGCGCAAATGTGCCCACGCACACCATCCCGCTAAAGCCCGAGCAACGCCTCGGCCACAAAGCTCGAGAAATGCCTTGGCCACCAAGTCCGAGCAATGCCTCGGCTACAAAGCTCGAGCAACGCCTCGGCTGCAAAGCCCGAGCAACGTCAAAGTCCGAGCAACGCTCGACCACAAAAGCCTGGGCGACACCTCGTCCGCGACCTCTCCCTGCCTGTTTTACGACCTGGCTCCCAGATTGGAACCCTCCGGTCCCACCGCGCCTCCGGACGACAAACCAACGGGCCTCCATTGCAAGCCCCTGGAAAGCATCCTCCACATCAGTCTGAAATCCATCTGACGACCGCCGTGGGACGAAGCCGGCCTTGGACTACGGAGCAAGCACCAAAGGAAGGGCTTTTTTTTGTGGGGGAGGGGGGGAGAATGATACGGGTAATAAAGGCGACGTGACGCACGCCCATGCCGCCTACGCTAGGATGACGTCCCTGCCCCTCACACAACCGACTGTGGCCAGGATTGACCGACAGATGTGACCCCTCCTGCTCTTCCCAGGCCCCGCGGTTCTCGAGACGCGTCACCATCTCGTAGGGCCAGGTCCGTGATGCGTTTCAAGACGCAATCAGAGACGCAGCAGCAACCCAGTCCATATAAACCCCGGGAGAATCAAACGTAAAGGGAGATCTCTACTCCTTCTCAGAGAGAAGATCCTCGACGGTCACCTTAACTGACTTGATCGTCAGAGGGGTTGGGCGGAGTTCAACCCGATCCGACCTTTGTGCAGGACCGGGGAGCAAGCGACGGTCGCCGGCGGAGCCCACTTTCTCTTCAGACTTTCAGGGCACGATTAAGGGACCCTCTCCACATCCAGCTCGAATCGTGCCGCGATGACCCTGAGACCACGATGTAAAGCCGCCCGTCCCGAGGTCGCGGTGAAAAGTTATTGACATTAACAGAAGACACATTGCTCCGGGCCACCACCTGCTCCCCTCCCCTCTTCCTCTCCGTCGCTGTGGTTTTCACAGCCCCTCGCCATCGCCTGCCGCCTCTACCCTGCTGCGAGGCAGCGGCGCGAAGCCCCACGGCGATAAACGCCCTTCGCCTCCGGCC
This sequence comes from Musa beccarii, assembly GCA_024322285.1. Lineage (NCBI taxonomy): Eukaryota > Viridiplantae > Streptophyta > Magnoliopsida > Zingiberales > Musaceae > Musa > Musa beccarii. Next base: position 12,948,004 of record CM044401.1, read on the forward strand.
AGTCGCGAGTCGGTTGGCCTGGGCGGCTATGGCCTTGAGGTTTGATTCGGCGCTCACGAGCGTCTCCCGAGCGTGAGAGGGGTCCCGGAGGAGGTCTGACCGTTCTCGCCGAAGGTTGGACCACTCGCCCTTCAACGCCGGGATCTAGTCGAGAAGGAGCTCAATCACGGCGTCGCGGTCGCCAACGGTAGTGGTAGCCTCCTCGCCATTGTTGGCGGCCGCCTCCTCACTAGGCGCGGAAGCAGCGGGGTGAAAGCAGTAGAGGCGAAGGAGGCCCGCCGTCGTCTCCTCGTTGCCATTGGCGACAGCCTCCTTCCGGGGTGTGGAAGCAACGGAGGCCCCTGCAGAAGGGAAGGAGGTCCACTACCGTCTCCTCGTGGACGTCTTGATGGAATCCATCCCACCTTTCCATTTGAAAGCTATGCTGTCTGTAGCATCTGCAATGACTCCACAAGAAGAGCTGAGTACATAACGAAAGCATGTACGTGATTGATGGGGCACGTTCCGGTACTATGCCTGGGGCAACAGTCATCAGTTATGCAAGCACCGATACGGAGCCTCAGAGTTGCTGTGACGGATCATGTCGATATAACACCTCATACTCTGATAGGGCGATCACTTGTCTACGCTGTACAAGGCCGTACCCACAACATAGAAGAAGATGGAGTCCACACGTGTCGGCATGCATGTAACCATCTTTCCGGTGTCCGTGAAGCACAATTAGTGTATCAAAATCAAGCGAGACACCTTGTGGATGTACGCTTGTCTCTGCTGGCAGCAAAATGGGGCAAAGGCATGCAGCTGGCGGGGAGTTTTGTCTTCGAAAGTTGGCCGCTCGTAAGCGATATGACATGCAGGGGCCTTCGTGGAGTCCACCTCATCCTCTCATGCTGTCTAGTAGTTTTGCCTGGGAACAGAAGAGCACTGATTCAATCATCGAAATGGTTTCAGTCACATCACGAAGAAGGAAGGAAGGACTGAGCAGTATCTTATTCATCCTCTTCCAAGTTATGCTTGCACATTAGTAGTGCATTTAAGAGAACTCAAGAGTATATTCCCAATGTCTCCTATCATTGCCTCATAAATCCAATCCAACCTATCGATCAAGACAACTTGTAATAGATCAAAGAAGACCCAACCCAGATTGGGTCACCGAAAGTAGGAATGGATTTGAAGGACTTGGTCGGCTTGAAAGGTCAACGTGAATGGCGTATAGCCCACCATGATATCCCCACTACCCGCCACCGAGAGAGGATAAGCTCAACCTTCTTCCAGCATTATCCATTCCCCCGTTTGATTCCACGAGGAGCAATATTGGAATTTAATGTTTTAAGTGACTGTATGTGCAAATAATCCTTAACTGGAGTACGTGCGTAATAAAAGTTTTAACCGGACTTATTCGAAAAGTTACTACAGGTAAATATTTGCAGATAAGGGTATATGTGTAATAATAATTTACATTGGGATGTATCTCAAACGTTTCCGCAGACTAATTCGAAAAGTTAATATAGGTAGGGTGTGTATGTGTAATAATACATTAGATTGAAATGTATTTGAAAAGTTTCGAATTCGTAAACACCGTTAACTCGGCGTTATGATTTTTATGACTCCGCCCGGCGGTCCCGGCACGCGCCGGTTCGCATACCTCCCTCGAATCTCCGCCACCTACTCAAACGGTGAAGCCGACACGTCGCGGTAAGTGGATCCCGAACCGTTCGCACACTGTCCCACGTGGCCCACGCAGGATAGGGGTGGATGCGCCCGTGGCGCGTCAGCTCACGGCTTTTGATCTCGTACTTGTGTGTCGCCACGTGGACATCGTGGACCGTCCGCCACCGCCATTTTCTCCACGTCATCGACTGCCCAAACTGACCCTAGCAGCCCTTCTTGACGCCTCGACCCACTCGGTTGTTCTCTCCGTTCGAGTCGAGACCGTAGTCTCCGCCGGAGCCGCAGCACGCGGCCATGTCGCTTGCCGATCGGCCAAGAAGAAGAAGAAGAAGAAGAAGACCCTCAACGACCTGAGACTTAGAATCCCCAGTAGGACGAACAAAATCGAATCATCCTCCTCCTCCTCCTCCTTTAGTTCTTTCTTTCTTTTTTTTGGAATCTTTAGAGGAAGTCTGGAATTGGTCGGATCCCCGAGAATGGATTGTTCGTGAGCCGTTTCGGTAGTTCGCACATTTTTATCGAGGGCGGAGGTACACGAAATCTGATGCGTTTTCTTGTTCTTGGTGGCTTTGGTCGAGGTTCTTGGGAACTCTTGTTGATTTGGATTTTTTAGGTGGTCTTTGCTGGAATTTAGTTCGGAGAAGCTTTTGCTTTGGCTGGATCTTGGTATTCTACGATTAATTGCCTGGGTTTGTGTTGATATTGTTATCAATCGTCATCTAGGGTTGCGAATGAATGTCTTGGTATGCCATTTGAATTTTCGGGGCGGATTATTCGATTTGCACGTCTTGATTCGTCTTTTGTTTTTCTTGATAATCGTGTTTGCTATAATTTTTATGTTCTTAGGTTTTGAAGGCTATCTAATTGTCTTTTGGTTCTCCTGAAGGTTTTGATCCCCAATACCCATCACTTCTTTCTTGTGATTCCAGACATAAGTGGTGTCCCGTAGGGTTTGAGTTCTGTGTTTGTTAAGACGGCCAAGCGATGCGTGACATTTTCTTGTGGGACAATCGAGTGATGGAAAGTGCCCATCAAGCCGGCCCCAAAGGGGCTACGGATAAGGGGCTGACAGACGGCAACCATCAAGATAAGACTGAGCACAAGGAAGCCCCATGTGGTGGGGAAGGTCATGCCCTTTCTGAAGAAGATGAGTCCAAGATCAATGTGGCCTTGGAAGATTTAAACGGTAACCAGATAACGGATGCGACACCGATCGCGAAACAGAGTGCTGGTCTCCAGAAGCAGGAACAGCAGCCACCGGGGCCAATCGTACGCTGGGAGAGGTTTCTTCCGGTCAGAACGCTCAAGGTTTTACTTGTGGAGAATGATGATTCCACCCGCCAAGTTGTCAGCGCTTTGCTTCGCAACTGTAGTTATGAAGGTAAACAATATCATCTCTTATTTCTGTTATATGAAGGCATTAATGAATCTACTTTACTGCTAACCAATATGAACTTTATCCTTAAATATTCTATATATGTCTGACCACCCCCATTTGAGGGCTAGTCTTTTTGCTATTCTGAGTTTGCTAAATGTGTTGGATCATCATTTAGGTGGACTAAACCGTATTTGCTTTTCTGGTATGCAACCTAGCTCTACATTTTAGGCGGATATATCTATTGAGTTGCTTCTTTCCTTGGCTTATTTCAGCTTCTTCGAGCCGATGAACAGGATACACAAACAGACTTTCCTAGATAAGGAAAAAAGTTTTGTGTACTTCTTGTAATTTTTTGGCAACAAGTACTACTACTAATTTCATTAGTTATTTACCATGGGATTTTGCCTTGTGATTATTATTAAGCTTCATATGTTTAATTATCACAATCCTCACTTTATTACTCTTTTCAGGAAAGTAAAATGATATGGTTCATTTAAGTGATATATATATATATATATATATATATATATATATATATATATATATATATATATATATAACATGAATATTCGTTTATATATTGATAGATTCTTCTTAAGTAGAATGAATTGTTGTGTAATTTGCTTCTGAATCTTTCTCAGCATAAAAATGATTGTAATCCATGCTCTGATCTGACCTGTCCTGTGTAGTTTTGGTACATGGGCTGCTAAAGAGGCTGAGAGCTATGCAGAAGCCTCATTCCTTTATGTTTCAGTACATGGAGTACCGGTTCTGACATATACTCTAGCTTCATCTGCTACTGTTTGTTGTATGAAATTTACTTCTATTTCAACCTTTGCTTGCTTCTTAATGGTGATTATACTCTATTGTATCACAAATTCTTATCTACATCCCAAAAGGTTTTTCCAGAAATTCTGGAATCTAATGTTCCCCATTTCGGGATGCTAATAGGTTTTCTAGTGTTCTGAGTGGCAGTCTCCTCTTTGGTATTTTTTTGTTGGTGGTTATGTTATGTGTCATACTTTTGTCAAGCAATTGAACCTTTGTGCTGCATCCATGAAGTATCCATGACTCTCACGTTTTCCACTTTCAAGATCATTGCACTTATGATATACATGAATATGCCTTTGGAGGTCATTTGTAAACTAGATGCATAGCAGACTTATGATTCACAAAATCATGGTTTAAGGTTGATCGCTGGTACTATTGGGAACATACTGGCACAATATGGTGTGGGTTCTAATCTGATTCACAGAAGCTAATGACATGTCAAATTTGTTGACATACCCTTAACATAGTAGTTTCCTTGCCCATAACTTATCACTACAGTGTGAACTGGTTGGTCTACCTTGGCATGATCAGTACAACATACCTTGTTAGAAATTTGTTGATTATGGCAAAAGAAAAAAGATAGTATGCTCACCAACGATGTTAAATATTTGTTGCCACAAAATATTCTTTCCTTCCAATATATGCAAACATTATGCACACCAAAATGAAATAGCAAGTGTGTTTATTTTTTTCTTTGTACTTAAGGAGATTAGTGTATACTATGATGGAGGAGAGGAAATTTTCTCCTGTTCTACCTCTTTCTTTCATCATTAATCTACTGTAGTGTGAAGCAGCAAAAATCTTGTCTCAGGAGCTTCCAAATGCGCATTTTGAGCATCTTGTTCATGGTATACCTTTATAATATAAATCAGACCAAGATTATTCATTACCATTTCTTTCTTTGCTTACTGTCCTTCATCTTTGCCACATCTATCATATCAACTTTGCATATCAAGAGATTCAACTATTTAAATTTGATGTTTGAGTGGCTTATGTGATCTGAAATTCTGAATATAGTTAGTTAAGTCCAAGTTTACAAGGCAAGGTTCTTTGTCATTGTGCTCTCTTCCTTATCGTCTTGGTATATACTTTTTGTAATCAGTTTAATGTGATTAATTAACTAATGATGTTTTTTTTCATTCTTTGACAGTTACTGCTGTTGCAAATGGTTTGCAAGCATGGAAAATATTGGAACATCTAACTAATCATGTTGACCTCGTGTTGACTGAGGTGGTCATGCCTGGTTTCAATGGCATTGGTCTTTTAAGCAAAATCATGAACCATAAAACACGCAAGAATATACCTGTGATTAGTGAGTATTTTTCTTACATCATGTGATTAAAACAATTTTGAATGTATATTGGGTTATTCATGTTTGAGATATTTAACTTCTGAAAATTTGTGATCTGTGTGTAGTGATGTCATCAAACGATTCTATGGGTACAGTCTTTAAGTGTCTGTCAAAAGGTGCAGTTGACTTTTTAGTGAAGCCTATCAGGAAGAATGAGCTTAAAAACCTTTGGCAGCATGTGTGGAGGAGATGTCACAGTGTTAGTTACTATATTCTGATAAACCCTTACAGTATCATGTTCACCAAGATAAATCGTATACTTGTATCTCATTCTCTTTGGTAGCTTATTTCTTTAGTGTGTCAATGTCCTTCAATACTGGATTACTCATGTAGGGCCTTCTCGTGCGTTGTTTTCTTTCTTATGCTTGTATAAATCAATTCTGATTTCCCTTTATGTTTTCTAATTGCACCAACTCTGCTTCATCTCAGTCCAGTGACAGTGGAAGTGAAAGTGGCATCCAAACACAGAAATCAGTTAAGTCAAAGAGCTCTGATGACTCTGACAACAGTAGTAACAGCAATGATGATGATAATGAAAGTATAGACCTGAATGCAAGAGATGGCAGTGACCATGGTAGTCGAACTCAGGTGCACTTTTTGTCTCAGACTACTTGTTTACGCTCTTATTTATCATCATCGAAGGCACAAAAATGGTATTCATGCAGTAATCAATGAATGTTGGCCTCATGTAAATCATCTGTCGCCGCTGGTTCAACATTATCAGAAAGCATACTTATTCCTAATGTAGCTTTATCTCTTCGACATTAGGTTTTTAATGCTAGTATAATTTTCATGGACAACAACCAGAAGCATATCAACCTAGATATGCTCCATTGCTATACTGTTCTCTCTCTACTTTCATCACTCAATTCTTTATTTTATATGCATTAAAAGAACCTACCTTAGTAGGTTTATGAATTTAGAATTGTTTCTTGTAAACAATGAGTGGAAATTTTGGTTATGTTACTATTGTCACCTATAAAATGAGCAAGTCCTGCTTTCATGATAATTATGATCCATCAGCTTCTGAGCTTAGCTTGTAAGTAGCTTTCCAATCAAACTTCCATTTGGTCCCGAGCCTATAAAACAGTTTGGTAAGTGGCCAGTGTGTTTCATCAGTTATGATCTGTTTGTTGAATGACTATATAGACAAATGATAGTACAGATTAGATTTGTTTCTTGAGGTTATATAGACCTTGAAAGTTGCATCAGAACAATAACTATGATGATGAGTACAAAGAATGGAGAGCCATCAATTGGAGATTTATTCAATGGTAACGATAATTCACTTCAGTTAGCAGCACTTACCATTATTGAATGAACTTTTGATGTCACAAATTTTTCTTCTTAATACCAATCATTTTTATTACCATGGATTTTGCATTCATTTAATTTTTGTCTACTGTACTCATAATCATATGGTCATTTACTGTGCAACTTGTTGACCTCCAACTCTAGCATCAGGCTTTTAAGGGAGCATAATATATGATTATCTTATGACCGTTTGTCCTTTCTTAGTTACCCAGTGATATCTTCGGTGCCTCTTTAAGTTCTATCAGGTTGTGATGATCACAAAATATCAGAAATTTTTCTGTCATATGTCATTTATTTGACTTGCAGAAATCATCGCTCCTTGGTATTTGTCATAATAGTATATCTGGACCATAGTACTGTTTTTGTCTGCTTTTCTTGTACGATGTTCTTAGGCAAAAACAAGAAGAAAAAGCCATTAATCAAGTAGACCAGATTAAAATATAAAGATGTATCTTTTTATTACCTCAAAATGAAACTACTGATATGGTTTCTGACATTGAAAATCTGGATGTCATAGTCCACCTGAAGTTGGATTCATCATTAATTGACAGTTCATAAATTTAAGAAGAGGTGGATGCCTTTTGTTGTCTTTATTCACAACTTCCATACATCATTTGAACACACTCAAAATTTGACATGTAGAGTTCCTGGACAAAACGTGCGGCAGAGACTGACAGTCCCCAGCCTATGTCTCCGTTAGATCAGTTAGCTGATCCACCTGATAGTACATGTGCACAAGTCATTCACCCAACACCAGAAACCTTCAGTAAAGATCAGGTGCCTACATCTGCCATTAGAGAGAATCATGGTAAAAAGAAACCTTCTGGTGAGCAAACATTACCTAAAATCTATTTCTTGCACACTTTCAGCATTCTCCTGAAACTTTAGTCTGTTTTCTAGATGATTGCATGGGGAAAAAAATGAAGATTCAAGAATGCAGGAAACCAGAAATGCAATATGAAATTCATTCAACTGAGCAGGATTTTATCAAGCTAGCAGACAAGAAAATGGACAAATTGCCTGAAAAGGACTCCAAGAATGAGGGCCATCTTGGCACTTTTCATAACGATTCGTTCAATGAGCCAAATGCTCAAGCTGCTAATCTGATTGATGCAGTTGCCAGTAGCTCTGACGCTCGAGTGGTAACCAGGATTGCTCAGGCTCCTAGTGGTTTTTCCAAGGTCATAGAAGAGCAAGATAAGATTAATCACACTTCAATAGATTTACCATCCATTGAGTTGAGTTTGAAGAGGTTGAGGTCAATTGGTGAGAAGGCCAATCAAGATGACCGCAATGTCTTAAGGCGCTTAGAATTGTCTGCATTCTCAAGGTGCAAGAAAGAAACATTTTAAATTGTTATCGCTTCTTATGTTGCTTAAGAAGACTGATTCTAACTGCTTTAATTTTGTGCAAGATATCACACATCTGCCGCTTCTAATCAAGCTCCCACTGGATGTGGAGGAAGCTGCTCTCCACTTGATGCCAGTTCAGAGGCAATTAAGACGGAGTCAATGTACAATATTGTGTCTAGTTCAGAAGCAGGTCACCCAAAGCAAGGTTCCAATGGTAGTAATGACAATGACATGGGATCCACTACCAAGAATGTCTTGGCACAACCAGCGGTGCACAAAATGATGACAGCATCTACATCAAAAGTTAAATGTAACCAGTCTACATCTCTCCACCCAGCGCAGTTTCAAGCCTCAGAAAGCCAGGAGCCTGTGCAAGACAATGTGGAAACTGTGACAGCAGCTTCAGCCACAAATCAACCAAGGAAGTTCCAACACCAAGTTCCGGCTCAACATCATCATGGTCACCGCTATCATCATCATTATCACCAAGTTCACAATGTACAGCAGCCGTCACCAAATCACAATGACTTGTCACTCAAGAACAAGGCAGGAGCTACACCACAGTGTGGATCATCCAACGTGTTTAATGGGCACGTTGAGGGTAATGCTGCAAATTATAGCATAAATGGGAGCAATTCAGGCAGTAATTATTGTAGCAATTGGCAAAATGGAAGTAGTAATGCCATTCAAACTGGAGGGCCGAATATAGAGAGTGCTAATGGAGTCACAGAACAGTGTGGTCCCGGAAGTGGCAATGGTAGTGGGAGCGGGAGTACCTGTGGAATGGATCAAAACCGGTTAGCTCAGAGAGAGGCTGCCTTGAAGAAGTTTCGACAAAAAAGGAAAGAAAGGAACTTCAGAAAAAAGGTATTTGCTTTGATAATGCTGAATTAAGTATCTTTAAGGACATGCATGCTTTTGTGAACAAACGATAAAAGCATACACATCGCAACGTGCCTCCTTTATACCTCACTGGTTTAGCGGAGGCACACTGTGATGTGTATGCTTCCATCGCAAATTTTCTGACTGCTATAGAATGTTGGTGATGCCTACTACTAGCATTGATTGCTCTGTGATTTCTGGATATTGGAAACATGTTATGAAAATCTTGATCTTACCATAATCTGTTCCTTTGATTGTGGCTCATGGAAAATACAGATGAAATATTGATCTTTCAGGTCCGTTACCAGAGCAGGAAGAAACTTGCAGAGCAGCGGCCACGTGTGCGTGGGCAATTTGTGCGGCAGTCCATGCATGAACAAACCGGTCAAGCGGCAGACGGAAGATCCTCATGACAGCCGCTGTCTGGTTGCATAAGTGCTACCAAGTAGGTAAATTGTGTCTTCTCCATCAATGGATAGCTCATCGGGTGTGAGAATACTTGAACACTGGGCCTGTGTGTCGTATCACCACTTGTTTTGTTTCACTTGTCAGATGGATTTTCGAGCAGCTACTATTGAGAAACCGCATTCATTTAATGGCCAGATCCGTAGTTTATGCTGTCGTAGTCTTTTGCCATACGATGTTCTTTGTTTTTATTACCGAAATGGAAACTGCCGAGATGATCCATTGGTGGCGGCAACCATTTCCCTCCGCAAGCTCTGCAGCGCTGGTGATCGCGGGATATCGGGCTTTCCTCCGCTTGGAAAGTATAGTTGTGCGTCTCTCACCTAAGAGGGCATTAACTGTCTGCTATTATTACAGCAGGAGGCCAGGGAAGACGATTTGCTATTGCACGACAGCGTTTGATGCCATGATGTTCGAAGACCTGCTGACACGTATAAGTGAATGATCATGGCAGTATATTCGTTGCCTGACATGATATGAGGGGTAAAATACCCACAAGGCATTTCTCTGTACAAATACCGCCATGAAATGTTTACATAATACAGCCAATACAAATACCGGACTTTGAAGTAGACAAAGTTACAGAGCAGTCCCATATCTGCTATTTATCTACTTGCTGAAGACCATTAACATCATCGGTGGGAGTTTTCTGGCCTCCTACATCGGACGTCATTTTACCTTCGGTGGTCTCTTCCGGCTTGCCCTGAGGCCAAAGCAAAATAAAATTTAGGATCAATATCAATTATGATTGTGGTACACTAATTTATTAAATCAGGAAATCCAAATATACTCCGGAAACAAACATCTAAAATTTCGCTCCCAGGAAGCATATAGCGTAAATAAAATCATCTTGGCAACTACCTAGTCACACTGGTACGAATAGCATACCGGCATAACCCTCGCTAATGGAGATCAACCGCTACCTTTAAAATGTAAACTTGGAAGAACTTTCATAGTGCAACAAATAAAAAATAAAAATAATGATTCCCACCGCTGACCTTTTTCTTGTCAAGCCAGCCAAGTCCAAATGGTCTGGTTTTCCTGGTAGACGCAACATTAAGATTTGGTCAAACATTTGATTGAAATGGATATGCATCTGACTCAGCAGCATTCCTCGTGCTTTAATTTAAAACATTACAAGCACCACCAAACAATGAACAGAGATGAAGGTTGGCAACATCAGCTATAGAACAAAATCACTGCAAAATGATACCTTGGTGATGGCAATTCTTGAGCTTTGACCTGATTTGACTGATATTGTATTGTCGCCTCCAGCATCGTCTCTGCCATTACAGCCCTTTTCTCCATCTGTGCAATTGCAGCCATTGTCTCCTCATATTTTTCCTGCATATTTATTATACTGAAAACTAAGGAGAGAATATGAGAAATGGAGAAAAAAGGCAAACAAAGTCGAGACTCATTTGCTAGTCAAAATCATTTTAAGGATCCAACTAAACATTCCATCCAACATGAAATGAAATAAATCCTGCCAGAAAAGTTAATTTGGAAATTTTTTTCCCATGATCTAGGCATATTTTCAAATATCAGTTGGACTGGCATGCACCTACTGACATTTACCGTTCCAACCATGGACCAGCATTGAAATACCTTTTTTCATTAATTTTTCAATGACACCAGACAGTACTACTGATCAGCCATTCACATTGGAGGATAACTAAAATGATCCAAAACACCCAAAAAAAAAAAGAAAAGAAGATATACAAACAAATTTACAAGAAGTTTCTTCCATAAAGCTCGAGATGAGATGAATACATATACTACCTTCAGTATATAATTTTGCAGAGAGAAACCAAATAATTATTTGCGAACTGCAGCAGAATCAGGAAAAGTACATTGATACTGCCATTCAACTACCGATATGCCAAATCCAAGAAGGAAAAAGAAGAAACATTTATAATCAATCGAGTTTAACCACAAATTCAGTGACAAGTTAGAACCTTAAGCATATATGCTGCATATTTCTGAGCAGCAGCGTTTTGCTCCGCCAACAGGCGAGCATCTTCTGTCACTTTCTGTTCCTGCTCCATCCTCATTAAAACCTATGAAAGCATCGCAATATAAATCCACATGATAAGATAGTGCTATTGCAGTACAAGGTTAAAGACAGAAGCTATTATAGAAGATGAGCAATAAAACAGGAAGAACATTACACCTGGAGCACGGCATTTTCTTCTTCTTGTTTATCTGCAAGGGTTTGTCGTAATTCAGACACCTCTTTTTCTAGCTGCTCAACCTGAACCATGAATGTTCTCTGGCTGGATTAGAATGTGTGACAAACAATAACACTCAACAGAACCCACAAAGGATGAAGACGGTAATATAGATGCACAACTTCTTATTGAACTTATCACCAATCCTTGAGATGCTTAAGCCAGTGTAAAACTGTCAATCTAAAACCTACCTGTTTGATAATAATGTCAAAAACAATAAACCCGGGTTCGGGTAACACAACCCCACCAGCATATAACCCACTGAATAACACAAATTCCTTGTGTTGAACCATATCAAACAGCTAAATTGGCCCATTTATACAACCCCAAACATTACCACAAACAATTAACAAATATGCTGAAAACGATACATTAAATATGTTTTAATCAATTATTAAATGATTGGTTGGTCAGTGGTACTGTTAATTCCTAAACACAAACCTAGACAAACTTAGTAGTCTGGTTAAATCATCTTGATCCAAATTTACACGAGCCTAACTAAAACTCGCTTTTTCATCTTGAGCTCGTGTCAATTAAAGAATTGCTACCATTATCAGCATTAATAATGAGCAAAAGAACCAGTGATTTCCAGGTTGTTTGCAGCGCTTTATCATAAACATAAACTTAGTATCTACCTACCAAAATCAAAGTGAAACAGTTACATAAGAAAAATAAAACATCATAACAAAAACTCCTAAACTTTCAGTAGATCGTTTTAACTAAGATTAGTTAGAAATTCAAACTCAGAAATAATCTGGGATGAGCGTGTACACCTATGACATAAATATAATAAGAGTCAACTGCTGTCAAAAGACAGTCATTTAGAATAAGCTACATGAATAATAATGGCAGGAGTCACGGGACAACAACTACATGAAATTTTAAGATAACATCGAGAAAGCTACTACAGAAAGAATGAACTTGGTCAAAGATGGGAAAGAAATGATACCTTAAAGATTAAAACAAAAAAATAGGCAAGTTTTATAGTTGCAAAATTCTTCCAGTAGACAACTAAGTAGCTGACACAACTGCAGAACTCAAATGCATCAAGAACACAATTCAGAGAAGAAAGAAAAGACTTTGATCAAAGCTGAACGAACAGCAACTTGACGCAATGAACATCATTTGCTACTAAAGAAAGATGTTAAGACAATACAAGCAGAAATACACACAAATCATAGAAAGAATCAAAGTTTGTATGACACCATGATACTGGCCAGCCATACACAGCATGATATGATTCAGTGATTTAAAAAACGCTAGGCGCCAAGGTCCAAAAACGCCCGAGGTGCTAGGCATTCGCCCGAGGTGCTAAAATATTAAAATATATAATATAATTAAAAAATATAATTATTTAAATAAAAATATGATATTAAATTAAAAAATCTTACAAAATCACAATATCACATTAACAAAAAATCTCAAAATTCAAAACAATAACAATAATTTCAAATAAATAAAAATTAGCAGTATTAAAATCAAAATAATATATTATTAATCTAATAAATAAAAAATACCGTTACTAGTATACAGTTAACAATATACTGTAAATATACTGTTAACAGTATATTATCGAGTTGATGTGAGAAGAGAGAATAAGAGTAACAACAACAGCGAGCAGTGGGAGCAAGGGCGGGAGCGGCGATAGCAGTAAGCAACGAGCAGTGGTGGCGGGGGCCCAGCATAAGAGTAAGACTGAGGATGCTGACTGAGAGAAGCAACAGCGGTAGGAGCAAGCAGAGGCAGTGGTAGTGGGAGCGACGAGTGACGACAGTGGTAGTAGCAGCAGCGACAGCGAACAACGACAACAACGGTGAGCAGCGACAGTGGCAGCAGTAGCGGAGAGCAGCGACAACGGAGAGAGACAACGATGATGGAGAGAGGCAGTGGTAGTAGAGAGAAATATCGACAACCGTAAAACGTTGGTTCGGTCACCTAGTTTAAACTGGGCACTCGCCCGAAGCACCCGGTGCCTGGGCTAGTTGAAGCGAGGCGCTTGGACATAAAGCGAGACGCCTGGACATAAAGCGAGGTGCTCGGGCCTCACCTCACCTCGCCCAAGCACCTATTGAAATCACTGATATGGTCACATTCATGACAAAGTGCTCTATGCCAATCCATACCAGCTAGCAAAGATCGGCACGGCCAGAAGTGGGAACTCTTATAAAAGACACTAGAGTATCTCACTGTAAGCAATCATGCTAAACTATCAACAATTAACATAATGGATCTCAGAGAACAAGTATTGTTCCTTATCTACTTGATCTTTTATAAGAGCATCCTCAAAACATACCCTAGCACTTAGAAGGCGCCTGTTGTCCTGTCGGACCATCTCCATTAGTGCTGTCTCCAACTCTTCAGATCTAGCAAAATAATAAAACAGCAAAGAGATATTAAATTCAGAAGAACATAAAGAAAATTTTGCTTCGGCTTTTCCGTAGTTGTATTGTAGTATGCACTTGAAAATAGAAGTAAAAATCGGGAGACTCTGGTTATAGGAAAAAGATGGAAGAAGTCAGAATGATAAACAACATATATGTTGAGAACCATGCGACAAAAATTCAGAAAAAGAATTACATACTAGTCGTGTTAGAGAGTTAGTTGCAATTCAACAGGCTAAAAGGTAATGTTTCATTCTTTTACCTGTCCTTCATACTTAAAAGTAGCTAGTGCAAGCACTGCTGGGTGGCTATTGTGCTTCTTAGAAAACACCTCACATAATACTTTTATAAGTCCAACAAATTTTACAAAGAGACGAGTATGAAAAGCAGCTGGAAAGTAGATTCTCCAGATGGAGGTTTGTCTTCTAACCTCCAAGAATCAAAGCAACAAATTTTACCTTGAAAGACTTGTTTACAAATTGGAAAGCAGGGTGCTATTTGTACACAAACCTGAGAACAGCTGATCTTTTCTCCTCCAGCAATCTGCATAACTCAACCTTCAACAATGTCACCTATACCAAAAATAAGAAAGGTTAATCATCACAATAATATGGAGACCTGCTCCAATTATCAGGCATTTTGCAGTTAGCTTAATTCATGTTAGTTTCAGTTTAGAAGATTGAGAAACAAAATGAAACACCATGTCCTTTAAGGTCTACAAATCCTCTTGCTCAATATATGTAGTAAAGATATCTGTCACATGTTCCTAATATCATGAAGGAAAATGTGAAATTACGATAAAAAAGGAAAAACTGCAAGTAATGCATCGTTTCAATATCAATAAGTCACCTCCCAAGTTGCAAGTTCTTTTATGAGAAGATTTTGTAACAAAGAAATCACCAAGATATGTCAAGAAAGAGGATCCCAATTTTTGATGTATAAATGATCCAAATGAACCAGATCATTAGATCAGGTTGCTGCTCTGGTGCTGGTGGAGACAGCAACAGAGCAAGTACAGTATTGTTTTCTTGTTGAACTATGGTAGTGCTTGCTGAGATGCGTTCCACGACTTTTCTAAGAACAAATATCAGAACTCGAAAATCCATAAACCGGTATTCTATTTCATAAATATTAGCTGATATTTTTCCTGGATTGTCAGCAATCCTTTTACTATCAAATTTATTATCCTTATTAATTGATAATGCACATTGCTAATGTTCTTTTATACTACTAATTGTTTTCTCGATGAATCAGTCATGGATAGGGTGGATGTCATTTTGAATGCACTAAGCTTCATAGCATGTAGAACTTCACTATCATAATTCAGAAGATGGCCATTTGTTCAAGCAGTCATTGTTTTTTTTTTTTTTTGCTTGTTAAAAGGTACCATTATGTTACAATTCAAATTTTGTGGATGAAAGTATTATCCTTCTCATAGGAACATTTAAAACTAAGTCATCTAGGAAATTTTGTGATGTCTTGAGTCCTTGACTTGTGGGCACCTGCCTAGGTGATAACTGAATGCCTAGAATGCAAGCAGTTGAATGCTGCCTAACTACAGCATACAGTTTCATGGAACATTAGGCATAAATTACCTGAAAGATCAACTAATGAGAAGATTACCTGTTCTTTGAGATCAGGTACAGAATCCAACTCGCCATCAACTGTTAAGCTACTGAAGTATCCCTCAGCTGATTCAGACTTCAATGGCAAATCATCATTGGCTTGTAAACCAGCTGAACCATCTGTGGAGTTAGTTTCCACATGTAATGATTCTGGACCATGCTTCAACCTGTAAAATTTAGATGCTAGGCCCTGGGAGTCCTTCCAAGCACGAAGTCCTCTGGACCTTTCCTCCATGACAGCTATAACTTCAGGCCTGTGCCTTGTCCTCAACTGCCCCAGATTCATTTCATCTACAGTTTGATAACCCATGCAAGCTATCAAGACAAGTTGGCTGCTATCGAAGGTAGAACCAGCAAGAGCCTGCAACAAAGTTACTGCATCTCCAGCATCTTTTGCTGTTATCAGCGCAGGTCCTACTCAACAATCAATCAAGGAAATGGCGATCTTTAGACTTACATTGCACAAGCACTCTGTCAACTTTATGTCAACGAAATTAGACAAGAAGACCACAAACCAAAAGTCATTTACCCAGTACCATATAACTCCATCAAAGCAAGTGCTGTGCGGAACAACATAACACGATTTCCACCAAAAAGAAGCACATCCCAAACACGAAGCACTGGAAAATAAACACAGAGTATTCAGAAATATTTGCAGTGTCTATAAATATGCTTTAATGTATCATGATGGTAGCAAGTTGAAAAGTAATGCATTCAGAAAAATAGAGAGCTAAGACAAGAATCTTAAAACAGAGTTGAGGTACAAGGAGAATTATGAGTAAAAAATCATATCTAATGTGCAATATTTGAGGAAGTGCCTTAGTACTTTCTAAGTTAGACTGGACATGAACAAAGAGAAAATTGTGCATCAATAAAAGGAGGGTAAATTTAATATAAATTAAATGGGCAAGAGAGAAAGATACAAAGACACAATCCTTGATGAGTTAATAGAAATAAATGGAATATAAAGAAAAATAAATAGTCCCAAAACTACACTAATAGTCTTCAGGGAAATATCAGGGAGGGGAAACTGACCACTTTCCCATGGAAGCATATTGACAAAGATCGAAAGGAACCAAGGTCCAGTAACCCATGCAACCTGCACCCCCAGGTAATCGAGATGATTAACTGCAACACATTTATATAAAACAATAAGTTATCTAACAGACAATCAGCTCATTGTAATGGCATATATGAGAATAAAGTAATAACATGCATCTACCACAATAGAATACAGACCCAATTTTGGGAACTTTTCACGGACTAGATCCTCAAGAACAAGTTGGTCCACCTGATTGCAAAAGAAAGATCTAAACATTCAGAAATGTAAAACTAGTCATTCCTTATCTTCATACCACTAATTGCTTCTATTAATGACCTCATGTTGAATGGAAACTACACAATACAAATATGTGGTGGCCACACGCGGATTTATTACCTGAGATTCAATCATTTCCTCAGAATAGTATCCATCAAAGTAGTCATCAATAATACCTACTAATGTCCTGAAAAATACCATTATAACTTAGATGGCGAAAACCAATGCAGCTATATTTCAGTAAAAAATTATAATTCTTCTTCAACCTACCAAAATGCATTTTCCTCAGGCATCAGCAGCAATAACAAGCCTGCAAAGAAGTTCATCGCCTGCAGGCACAGATTCCCCAAGAAAAAAATGCACCACAACGTGATAAGATTTTCAATATTTAATGCACAACTAAAAAAATCATGCTTCATATTTCAGTGCATAATGTTAGAAGTGTTTAATCCATGAAATCGCTTGTGGACTGCTTGGATCTTTTCTTGCCACTGAACTTTGTTGAGGACACTGAGAGCCATAGTTTATGCCCAAATGGATTATATGTGCAATATGGGAAAATCAATTTACAAAAAACTAGTTTAAATGTATTCGTTCATGTAGCTAGTCTTACAAACATGCCTAAGTAATGGTTCCCAAATCCCAATTTCCTAGAAGTTAGACAGCAGACCCAGAAGTAACAAGAGATCATTATATACCAACACCCATCATTCCCATTTTCTTATCATCCTTGTCTCTCTACACACTACCTTTCCTTCCTTATCGTAAACACTGGGTAACAAGATTGCAATATGGATGCAGACCAACAGCATGTTCCCAATCAGACAAGTTTAGTTCTTAATTTCAAGATAGCTTCTTGATATTCTAATGTTTTGCAGTAATAGTTTTCTTAAGCATGTTAACTAATGTTTATCTAGTGTGAAGCTTGAACAAATTCTCCTTAGCCAGTGAAACTTTGTCTTTCAAGGTACTTATACATCATTGGTCATTCACTACAAACCAATATATTTTCCAGATGATACTAGCAATTTAGCAGTCATCTTTTTCTTTTTCATCATTATGTTTTCTTTTTCTTGTATAGAAATAACCAACATTCGCTATTTTCAATCATGCAGCTATATTCAGGGATTTGATAACACCATACCTCAAGTCATCAATTCAAATTTAGTCAAACAGGTCTATCCTGACTGGTATTTGCCAGACCAACCGTGGGACGACACATGAAGTGGGAAATTTTCCTGACCCAATTTCATATCAGGCATACCACCAGGTATTGCTACATGTACTGAGCTTAATAAAAAATAATCCTAGTTTTCATTGCCAAACCCAAATGGACAAGGCTTGTAGTGATGGTTTCTGATCTCATATACAAATGAAAGCCTTTAATCTCATTGATGAGAACAACGTAGAAAGCTAGAAAACGAATAGAAGATTAGTAGAATAAATTGAATTGCAAAAAGCTCAATGCTACCTGGCAGTATCCAACAGATGGATTATGTCGAGCATAAGCCGTGAGTAGACGCCTCAAAGCATTCCTTCCATCCTCATCCAATGCAGGGTGCCCTGGAAATGTTCGGGGCAAATCCTGCAAATACAACAATGTCAAGTTTACCTTTGACAGCAATAGCTTCAATGACATTACATAAACTGCATTTTGAATTAAACCTCCTCCATATGACAACCTTCTCAATTTGTCCCTTCCATTTCTCCGGACTGCACCTTTCAGGTGCTTTTGACATCTTGTTATTGTCATCTGTGTTGGAGGACTCATGTTCTTTTCCATTGCCACTTTCAGCTTCTGGAGAGAGTAAATTATCATAATACCCCTTAATTCTACGAGCTCTCGCGCCCACAAAAGCTTGCCACAACTGCAATTGGAACAAGAAAAAAGAATAATGCCAAATTGAATATGACAGCATTTATAAGTTCAACAAAATGGTTCTGATCGCACCTCTCCTCTCAAAGCCATTGGCACACCCCCATGAACCAAGCTTTCCAACTCTTCTTTCCAAGGGAAGCAAGGAACATCATTCAAAGGCAAATCCAAACTCGATGATGCTTCTTGCACCGGCTCCGGTCTCTCGACATCGTAAAACTCTTCCTCTGATTCCTCCTCCGGTGCCCCTCTCACTGGCTTATGCACACCTCTGGTCTCCTCCTCATCCAAAGCATGATAGGATCGACCATTTCCAGCTTCTTCTCCATCTCTAGATGGTCTCCTTTTCTTGACTCGATAGCTCATCATCTGCTCGATGGCACTCAATGATGGCCTTATGTGACTCCATATGCTTATTTTGTGAGTTTTCACCTCTCCTGTATTCTCTGTCGCAAGTTCCTCCGAGCCATCAAACCTGATAGCCCCATTCTGATTAATGTCCTCTCCCCCTGCAACATCTGGTGCTCCTGCAAGACCTTCATCATCTACCAAAGAATCGCTTGATGGCACCTCAGCAGTTTCCCCAAGTCGGTCCAAGAAGTCCTTCCATCGGTTGGATCTCTCTTCCTCCTCCTCCTGCACTATCAACAGCATCCATGTAATCAGCAAGAGACCAGCTGAATAATAACGAGCCCAAGATGCAACAACAGAATATATCGACACGTTGCCTTGTAGATTTTTGAGTACTCGTGGTATCTCTGCAAGTGCTGCGGCCGCACCGTAAACCCATAGGCATCCCTGATCCATAATTCCATCATCAATACAAACATTACACAAAGATAACACAGGGAATCAACTCACGGTTCAAGATTCAAGATTCAAGATTCAAGAAACCAGAAACCCAACCCCTTTTTCCCCCAATAAAAGAAGAAGGACGATCTTTAACCTGGACTCGACATCCATATAGAAAGAAGGACCAGCTACAGCGTCAAGACGAAGAATCCGAGGCGATCGCCCACGGAACTAATTGCGGGCCGCCGTCGGAGCTAAAACCCTAGAAATCCGGTGGATCCAGAATCCTACCAACCAGGGCGACGGCAACCACTAAGTCCTAATGCCATCCGAGGAGCACTTTCCGTCACGCACAAATCCAAAATGGCGGACGAAAGGCATATCCATGAGCGGGCAACTACATTGGCCAAATCAACGCAGCGTGGACGAGGAAGACGAAATATTAAATGAAGACACGCGATCAAAAGAAGAAGAAGAAGAAGAAGGAGAAGAAGAAGGGTCAAAACCGTATTTCTCTATAGAGAGAGAGAGAGAGAGCGGGCGTCACGGAGGGACAGGGGATCACGTGGCGCGATCGGCGCGACGAGGATGACCGACCTCTTAAGCTCGACGGTGGGGATGGGGGGCCGGCTCTTCCCCTTCATCGCCGCCGCCCGCCGCTCGCCGCTAACGGCGCCCTTCTCGCGATGGGTTCCGGTGCACCTCGGACGCGTCGTGGCGGAGCCCTTATCGGCCGTTACATGACTTGTATCGCCCTCTACCCATTGGACACATATATATAATTTGTGCACACCAATCCATTGCTTGTCGTTATACAGCTCATAGTCCCAATTCTATGCAAACTTATTAGTATATAAACCCCCTTTTACACTCTCTAATCATGTGCTTTGTTTTCATTAATTCTCAACACATCCAAAACAGAAGACTTTTTTTGAGAAAATGGAGATTAACGTGTTTAACCGAATGAGTTTAATATTAGGAATGCCATGCATTAATTGCTTGGTGTTTCAGTTGATAACAAATCTTTGTAATGGTTTATTAGATCGAGTATAATTAAACGACCATTCTACTTCATTCACTAAAATTAGTCCTCGAACAATGTCATTATCATCATGCCAGATGAAACTTGCATGAACAATGAAACAAAAGGTTGTCATCGGAGTGTATGATGGCAGAAACATCATGTTTTGTCTCATAGTCGATGGTAACCTGACAGGCCTCACACGCCATGCTGTGTAACATAAAGCGAGCGGGACGCGACGTGTACTCATGACATCGACCGCCGCTTACGTCTTTCGTCTCTGTGGCCGGCCCAAATCGAGCCTAATCTGTTTAATTTGGGATCCAGCGCACGGCATTAGGCAAATCCATCATTAATGGTCATGGATTACAGTGCCTAATCCGTGACAAGCGTACATTTGGCCTTGGTGTCGTCA